>CM076576.1:861903-1429403 GCA_034641835.2 Pinus albicaulis | reverse complement strand
GTTAGAAAGATCTATCTGAGGACTACAAATTTGGAATGAGCAACATGGGTCCATGGACCCATGTTGCTCTCCGTTTTCCCAAAAAACGTCGTTTAGGGCCTCAAAACGGCTCCGGAAGCTTAGGACCCGAAAAACTGCTAAAAATAGTAAACTGTGCCGAAACTGAAAAACTGAAATAGACAATGGTGGAGCCCCAAGTGGAATAGGCGGGTGACCACCAATATCCACCTGGATCATTCCTCCCCCCTTAGGAAGCAATGGTCCCCATTACGTTAAGTTCCTCCATGAGATGAGGAAATTTCTGTTGAACTTGGTCCCTGGTGAACCACTTTCCTTGGTGCAGGAGTTGGCCAGCTTTGACAACCCGATACAGTTGGATCTTCTATTGGTGAGTGTTATTGATTTGCATGTCCATGATACAATCTGTGGTGGCCTATTCCATGCAGTCTGGGTTTAACTTTGTTGGTGTGAGTTGTTCTGCAATGTCAGAGGTGTCCAGTAAAGGTGGGAAGTAACGACGAAGGCAATCCACATTGAATACTGGGTGCAGACCAAGGAATGGTGGAATACTGAGCTCAAATTCATTGTTTCCTATAGCCTTAGTGATGGTGTACGGCCCGTATCGGAGCAGGCGAAGCTTGCAGTGGGGTCCAGTGAGGCACTCCTTCTGCAAATGTAGCCATACTTTGTCGCCCACCTGGAAGTTGTGTGGCACCCAGTGTTGATCATGGCGTTGCTTGTACTTAGCATTGGCTCTATCCAATATGTCATGAACCTGTTGGCGAATGCGTTGAATGCGTTCGATGAAGCTATTTGCTTTGTCGACTTCAAACTGGACATGAGCCGAATCAGCCTGAGTGGCTGGAATCCCAAGCCCACGTGAAATGGGCTATGGCCGATTGAACTGTGGAGAGCCCGATTATAACTGTGTTGTACATAGGGAAGGCTCTCATCCCATGTGTGTGGATGCTTTGAATTTTACATGAGTAGAATGTGTACAATCATTCTGTTGATGACCTCTGTCTGGCCATCTGTTTGGGGATGGAAAGCTGTGGACTTGGTGAGCTTGGTGTCCAGCATTGACTAGAGGTTGGACCAAAATGTGCTGAGGAACCTGTTATCCCAATATGATATGATAGACTGTGGGATCCCAAAGTGCACCCACACTCGTTCAAAGAATATTTTAGCAGTGGCTTCTGCTGTGATATTCTTCTTGCAGGCCGCCATAATGGTCATCTTCGAGAATCTATTGATGACCACAAAAACACAGTCATTTCCATGCTTAGTAGAAGGCAGGCCCGACATGTAATCCATGGAGATGGATTCGCAAGGTTGACTAGGGGTAGGTAGCGGAGTATATAGGCCTTGCTTCTTGATGGTCTATTTGGCAATGGCACAGGTAGTGTAGGATCTGATGTGCTTCTCGACATCCTTTCAAAGGTTCGGCCAATAGAAATACTTCTACAGTACAGCTACTATTTTCTCGACCCCAAAATTCCCAGCGACTCGACTGTAGTGTGCTTCCCATATCACCTTGGCACGCTCGCTTGAAGGAACACAAAGGTGTCCCAGGTGACATAAAAGTGCATCTTGGAGGTGAAAATTTGGAACTTGTGTACCCCCCAAGAGTGCCTTGTAAGTGTGGCCGAATTCTGGGTCGCTCTTGTAGAGAAGCTGCCAATCAGAAGTCTCGTGCCCACAAGAGTTGAGAACGGTGGTGAGAGCCATGATCGGTGGTCGGCTGAGGCAGTTTGCAACATTATTGGTGCTACCCTTCTTGTACTTGATGTTCAAATGAAATTGTTGCATATATGTGGATCACTTCTGATGGCGATCATTCTGCAACTTCCCTTGTGTATATATAAACTGAAAGGGCCGGTGGTCTATGTGGATGATTGTTTCCTTCCCCAAAATGTAATGCTTCCATTGTCGACAAGCTTGCACAATGGAATACATTTCTTTTTCATAAGTTGGATACTTGCGAACTATGTCAGACAATGTCTCACTGTGATATGCCATTGGCTGTCCCTGTTGAGTAAGAACTGCCCCAATAGCATAGTCAGAGGCATCTGTCTCGATCTCAAATGGTTGTTGCAAGTCTGGTAATGTGAGCACTGGGGCAGAACAGAGGTGATTTTTCAATTCTATGAACACCTTCTGTTGAGGTTCCAACCAAAAGAATTTTTCTCTCGCTCCTCCCTTGGTGACTTGACTCAAGGTCCAAGTGATATGAGAGAATCCCAACACGAACCTACAGTAGAAATTAGCAAGACCCAAAAAGATACAAAGCTCTGTTATAGTGGTTGGGGCTGGCCAATCCCAAATGACTTGGATCTCGGTTGGATCCACATGCACCCCCCTTTCATCAATAATGTATCCCAGCTATTGAACATGGGTCATGCCAAAAGTGCACTTCTCCAAATTGGCACACAACTTGTGTTGCTACAGTGTTTGGAGGACTTGTCGGATGTGGTGAAGGTGCTCTTCCCAAGTCTGGCTGAAGATCAGAATGTCATCCAAGTACACCACTACAAATGAGTTGGTGAATGGCTGCAATATGTCGTCCATCATCCTCATGAAGGTTGCGCGAGCATTCGTCAACCTGAAAGGCATGACCAGCCATTCGAAAAGGCCTTCCTTGGCTTTGAAGGCAAGCTTCCACACATCGGAGGGTTCAATTGGTACCTGGTGATACCCAGACTTCAAGTCGATCTTGCTGAAATATTTTTCACCTTTGAGTTGGTCCAGAAGATCATCAATCTGTGGGATCGGGTACCTATTCCGGACAGTGATCTTGTTTAGCACCCGATAGTCAATACAGAGTCTCCACATCCCTTCCTTCTTCTGTACCAACACGATCGGGCTCCCACAGGGCGATGAACTTGATTAGATGTGACCTTTCTGCAGCAGCTCATGAATCTACCTCTTGATTTCATCGTTCTCCAGAACAGAGCACCGATAGATCGGTCCATTGGGTAGCGGTGCACATGGGGTCAGATCAATCGATTGCTTGACCTCACAGTGCGGAGGAACCCCTGTGGGTGAGGTGAAGATGTCCTCGTATTCCTCCACAACCTTATCCATTTGTTGTCGTTGTGCAGAGGAGCCCTGTCTGGAGGTCATGACCATAGTCTTCTTCTTGCCCTGGGGGTGGATCATCATGAAAACAAATTTCCTAGTTTAGGAAATGAGCTTACTACATTGTTTTGCAGTAACCAAAGAGATAGCGGTAGGAGGTGGTACCTCTGGTATCCTGTACAACTTATTTCCCACAGTAACAATAACAGAATGAGGTCGAGACGCATACATAGCATGACGCTTCCACAAGTATGGTTGTCCTAATAATACATCAGAAACATCAATAGGAGCAACGTCACATAATACCTCATCCGTGAAGGGCTTGATGCTATAGGGAAGGCGGCACTGCTAGCTGACGCGGAGATCTCGTCCTTGGTGAAGCCACCCGATGGTGTATGGATGTGGGTGAGTTATGGTCGACAGGCCCAACCTCTTCACGGTGTCTACTGAAATGAGGTTCTTTTGGCTCCCATTTTCGACAATGAATCGTACTAGGGATCCCTTTACCCACATCTGGGAGTGGAAGAGACGTTCCTCCTCCTCTGGATCTTCCGGTTCCTCCTTCTGGATCTTCGTAGTGGCAACAGTGGCGTAGGGCTCTGCATCAATAATCTGTTTCCCTTTGTCATTCCCCTTGTCAGGTTCTGATTCACAGTCGGAGCATGCATCTGATTCAGAAGCCCTCATCTCAGCCACCAGCGACTGCTTGGCACAACACTCACTTGTGTTGTGAGTGGAGCTCTTATGGAACTCACACCACTTTCCGTGTCCTTCTTTGGCTTTGCGGTGTTTTTATTTGCTTGTGGCTTCGACAAGTTGTCTTGAATCGCCATGCCTTGGCTCTGTCCTTTGTTCTACGATTTGGGAGCACCCTTCCCTTGCTTTTGATTCGCATATCCAAAGTCTCGCTTCTTCTGCTTGAATTTATGCTCAATCTTGGCAGCATACCAGTATGTCGTACCAAGCGAGGAGATGTCGAGAAACTCCATTTCCTCCTGAATGTATCTGTGTAGACAACTGCGATACTTTAGCACCAGATGTTTCTCTGAATCTTTGATACCCAACTTGGTGCGCAGGTTATGGAACAGATTCGTCAGCTCATGCACATCTTGATTTCTTTTTTGTTGCAGCGTGGTCCATTGTATGTACTTGTCCTCATAGCTCCCCACGGGATAGTATTGTTCCTTGATGGCGTCTCGAAAATAATTCCAAGTGGGTATGGTCGAGAATAGAGAGGGTTATGCCTCGTCCTTTTTCTCATAGTGGGTTTCCCACCAATCCTTGACATGGGGGGCAGCTTTGAGCAGTGCAAAAATAATCTTCTCCCTGTCGGAAAAGTCATGAACTGAGAAATATACTTCTAATAGATTCAACCATCTATCTACGACATATATATCTATTTGACCCTCAAATATGGGAATGTCAAAATTTACTTTTACCTTAAAAGGCGTCGCACCTCCAGAGTGGCTGCTGGATGCAAATGCGTCGCCGGTGGGCAGCCGTTGAAGGATCTGGGCAAAGTTATCCATCATCGCGTTCCTTTGTTTTTCGAGGGCCTCCTCGAGCAATATTTTGATAGGATCTCCTGCTCCCTCATCTTTCTTTTCGTCCCCCATGGGTTTCCGTCGGGGTTTGCGAGGCTGATCTTGCAAAGGTTCCACCAGATCGAGCCCTAACTCCTTATACCCTGACCTCGTTGGGGACATGCAAAGAAAGATCGAGAAAATGCAGACCCCTCTGATACCACTGATCCGGATTTATGCAGGAACGCAACAGAATAAACACATAACCATAAATACAAAGATGCAGCGGAAATAACACTTCATTTCATTAATATCAAAGAACTGGAATTTGCTTACAGATAGAATGGAAATAAAACTAGCTAGGGCGCTGGTAGCTATCTCTGAGAAGAGATGTGGCGGCTACAGGCCTCTGAACTGAGTTACAATGAGGCTTGAGGGCATATTTATTATTTAGAAACAATGGGAAATCCTAAACAGCCAAAACCCTAACCCTAGGAGATGAAGCGCCAAAACTATGGGCCCCGTTTGGGTAAATTGGTGTTTCAACTTCCCAGGGGCGTAACTTTGGAATACGATCTCTGTTTTACGCATACCATACCTCGTTAGAAAGATATATCCGAGGACTACAAATTTTGAATGAGAAAAATTGATCCATGGACCCATGTTGCTCTCTGTTTTCCCAAAAAATGTTGTTTAGGGCCTCAAAACGGCTCCGGAAGTTCAGGACCCGAAAAACTGCTAAAAATAGTAAGTTGTGTTGAAACTGAAAAAATGAAAGAGATAATGGTGGGGCCCCAAGTGGAATAGGCGGGTGACCACCAATATCCACCTGGATCAACACCGCCTTGTTATTTTTTAAATTCGTTACTATGCGCATTTTTTTGGTACCGTACTAAAACCCGATACGGTTTCTGTTAACACCGTTTGCGGTGCGGCTTGTAAATTTACAGACAGTGCCGCAAACAGTGCGAGCTGAACAGCTCAAATGCACAGCATAAAAAAAATTAAGTTAATTTCAAAATTTAATCCGCTAAAAGGTTTAATTATTGAGAAAAAAGTAGATTACCTGTACATTTCCATGTCGAGGAGGCATATTTTCTAAGGAATTGCAGAAACCAAATTTTCCCACCGTTTTCGAAAATTCAAACTCCACAAAATTGGCAATGGACAGCAGCAAAGCATGCAATGGGAGCACCAATGGCAGAACGCCTCACACAAGACAAGCTCACACCGGTGCTTGAGAGGTCTAGAGCACTGAAGAAGTAAAAATGATTTTTTTACGACCAGTAATAATTTTTTATTTAACCCTTGTTCTGTGTGCGGTATTTTGAGACACATCGCGCAGTATTATCAATGGTGCACCGCACATCTTTACGGTGCGCTAGATTATGGAGACGCACCGGGCCTATTTATACGTAGAGCACCGGTGTGCTAGAGTACTTATATGCACTGGGAGGGTTTGTATGGGGAGAATGGTGTCTCGGTGTGCCAATTTTTAGTACGCACCAGTGTGTTTTGCATAAAACGCACTGGTGTGGTTTATGATGGGAAACGCACTGCAAAAACAAAACAAAAAAAAACAAAAACCATCTGCAGAAACCTCCACCCGCCAACCTCCTCTATAGACCTCCGCTACAAACGGATATCTGGACTATTTTTATAATGGGTTCCTCAAAAAAATCGGCTAGAGGGTATTTTCCTTGTATTGAACTGCTCAAAACTAGTCGCACATTCCTTTTTCTATTCAAAAGTCTTCCCCTTTCTGTACAAAGATATAATAGGATAACCAATCTTTGAGAATTTTATGATTAACTTCAAGTAACCTGAGAATCCCACGAATAATTTCACCTTGTCCACATTCCTAGGAGTAGGCCACTCCATGATAGCTCTAATCTTTTCTGGATCCACTATTATGCCTTCCTTGGAAAAAACATGTACCAAGTAATGAACTTTCGTCTGAAAGAAAATTTACTTTCTCATCTTGGCATACAAATGATGCTCTCTCAAAAATCTCAACACTACGACTATGTGTTTTTCATTATCTTCCTCATTCTTATAATATATCAATATATCATCAATGAATACTCTCACAAACTTTTCCAAAAAAGGACACAACACATTTTTTATCAAGTACATGAAAGTAGTTGGAGCATTATTCAAACCAAAAGGAACCGCAACAAACTCATAGTGCCCATACCTGGCATGGAATATAGTCTTGTAGATGTATTTTTCTTTAATACACACCTGATGATATCCCAATCTCAAATCAATCTTTATGAACACTGCATTTCCATTCAAATGATCAAACAAGGCATTGATCCTAAACAATGGATACATGTTCTTGATAGTCACCCTTTTCAATTGCCTATAATCAATTCACAATCTCAGAGTACCATCCTTATTCTTCACAAACACCATTGGTGCACCCCAATGTGACACACTTGGCCTTATGTACCCCTTTTCAATCATTTAAGTTAAGTTGCAACTTCAATTCCACAAATTCTAGAGTGCTCATCATGTAAGGTGCCTTTGATTTTGGTGTTGCTCCTAATATCAACTCAATAAAGAAATCCAATTCCCTATGAGGTGGTAACTATGGAATCTTAGCTGAGAACACATCCTGAAACTGTTGCAAAACAAGATACTTCTTCCAGACTTCCTCATCCTCCATATCCTTCCTTTTGTCACTCGAAATATGCACTACAAATAAAAAACATCATTTCCTGCTGATGTAGGCTTCTTCTTTCCCTACAATATTCTTCTTTCTCCATCATCATCCAAAAATTCAATAGCCTTGTCATAGTAATCCACTTTTGTATTTTTAATGAATAACCAGTCCATTCTCAAAAGCATAATGTATGAACCCAAAGGAAGCACATTCTAATGTGATATTGTAGGAATATCATTTAGCTCAAATGCACAAGCTCTCGCCCAATTGTGAACTCTTCTCTTGGTCCCTGTAGCCAATTGCACCAACAAAGACTCTACATGCACTTCTTTATTCAAAAAACACTTATCCACCAACTTAGGACTGATATAACTATAGTTAGATCTGAGATCAATAAAAATAGAGATAATTTGATCACAAAGCTTACCTTCCATCTTGATAATAGATGCCTGATGATCTGTCTGCCTGTTAACCATTGCTGCATAGATACGAGGGATACTTTTCCCAACATCCCCAACTCTTTGTCCCTCTTGATCATTATATATTAGAGACCTACGACCCCAATGATATGAAAAATATCTCATGTGATGCTTTCTGCAACAACTCCAACATGTCAAATCTTGCATACCATCGCCCTTATCGTTCTCCTTAGTCTGAGACCCGTGGCCTTTATTAGATCCATTGAACTTCTTATGCGGCGCTAAATTCTCCTTGTCATTTTTATCCTGGGGCTTTCCTCTCTTCTTAGGCTAATTTCCTTTATTCTTATCATTCCCTTTCCAATCCTGCTTAGACTCATACCTACAATTTGACTACTCATAACAGCTATTTAACTTTCTAATGGCTTCCTCCAATGATCTAGGCTTATATAACTGAATATTATATTTGAAATCTATTGGAAACCCACTAATGAATATTTGCTTTCTCCTCCTTAAGATAAGGCACATACCTTAAAAACTCCATGAATCTTCTAGTATACTTCTCATCGATCATAGAGCCCATATTCAACTCATAGAACTCTTTTTCTCTATTATCATAGTACCTTTCAGTTAGATACTTCTTCCCGAAGTCAAACTCCCTCTAAGTCAACTCCTCTTCTTGAATTCCTTTGACATTATTCACATTTTCCTACTATATGCTTATTTTTCCTTTAAGACTGGAGGTAGAAATTTTGGCTTTCATATTCTCTAATAATCATGCAATCTGAAGAAATTAATTATCCCAAGCAACCAAAATTTTGCATCTTCTGACTTCTTCATCTCTCCATAAAATGTAGCAGGATTTTCTTTCTTGAAATCCTATAGCAAATACTAATTCTCACCCCTCCTATAAGGATGATGGCGGTGACGGTGATGACGTCTCTCTGAACCAGACCTATAATAGAATCCATATGCACTACACCTCTTGTCAGGTGTGTCTAGTGATATTCCATCTCTAACTGTGTCACCCTTGTCCAACCTCTATCTTGGGTAAGACCTGCTTCCATATGGCTTATTTGTCCTTATTTCCTGTCCATGACTAGTCTTAAGTAGTCCATGTCTCTAAAAATCTGAAAGACTTTGACGAATAACTGCATTAACTTCCACTTTCTTTCATGTGCCTATATCAAATTGTTATTTTTTCATTGACTCTTCTAATTTCTGCTTTCATGCTTCTCAATGTATCTACTATGTCAGGAGAATACTCATTTCTTTGTTCCTCATTTGATCTGTAATAAGAGTCACGTGAACTATAGTCCATGATTATGCTACTCATATTTGATCTTCTACCTCCCACGGACATGACATGTTAGATAAACAAATAAAAACATAATCAAATCAAACCTCAATGAAGTTCAGGGGAGGTTAGGACATCTACACATGTCAGTGTGGATCAACACAACATACATATATAATGACATCAACATATCAACTTTCCAACACCATCTCAATCATCAAAATCATCATGCGTGATAACACAAGACTTTAACGTTACATGATGACCACGACTACAACAATGCATGCATAACAAGCACATACACAAATGGCATGCATGCATAAAAATCAGTCTAGCCCAACCAGTCCAATTGTTTGAACCTAGAAGCTTTGATACCACCATGTGGTATCATATATCACCCAAAGAGAACGAAAATGGCTCTGATACCACCCTATAACAACCCCTCCCACTTTTACCCAATTTCACAAGCCTGTTAGGGTAAAAATGAGACAAATAGTTACTATGATATGACCCAACCTCCAAGCTCCAGTTATGGAAGTGGGGCCGACAACTGATGACTTAGAAACATCTCTCAGGGGATACAAGACACTTGAGGGCCAAAGGACCACCCCAGGTGACCAATCCCTGAGCTAGGGTTGTTTTTCTCTGACCTAACACCAAAAACACATGCATAACAAGTAAAGGGTGTAGTTATAAGCCTCCAACTACATGCATAACGCTACTTTAATGTGGTTGTGACCCAAAATATTTAGTTCTGAGCATGTGGTCCTGGTATCTGTGCTAGATTTTCAGACCAACCTCCAAACCGCTTCCCAAAATTGCTTGAAACTTTCCAGAATGATAATTTACATGATGACAATTCCAAAAAATCAAACAAAAGAAATAATTAAACCCCTAGGTACCTAATACATATCATACATTTCATTAAACACGTGGAAAACATAGGAGCTATAGGTCATGAATGCATATCTGCCATCATAAGCGTTTGTAATCCATATGATAATAATCAAGAAGGATTTATGCCCTCTCCACATATCTTCAATAACACTCATTATTCCATGCATTCATCAATAATTCATTAGCTTATCATTTAATGATCTAAAAATTGTAGGAAAATTACACCTCCTTTCAAAAATTGACCGTCCTCTCACACTTTGCAAGTTAACACAATGGGTCTTTAAAGGTAAACAAGTTTCACAACCTCTTCAAGATGGTGAGTTTGGTTTTCACGTGAAATTTAAAAAGTAACACATTCACATGTAACTCAAAATGACAAACATGAAGAGAAGAAGCCAACATTTGATAATGGAGTTCACCCCTCCTGGGCTACGTCTCCAGGCCTATGCCAATAGCTAGACCATTCTATTGATTTCAGTAGCAAATGAATACATACAAATTGTTGACATTAGAGTGTCTTGATTCTCCTACAAAGAATTCTCACTCCAAAAATATGACTCCTTATAGCAAGTCATGAAAATGTCAACATAAAAAGGATTCACACAACATGACCTTGTACTCCACCTGAAATACAAGACCAAAACATACAACAACTCCACAATGAGGTGCTGAAAAGAGCTTCTCTCCTGAACACATTTTGAGAAAAGACTAAAAATGTTTTCTTTACTGAATTAAAAGCTACTGCAGATGAAATTCGAAGGCTGGAAAACCTCTAACTAGGATCTCTCCATGCTCAAAATGCCTTCAAACTGCTTCAAAACTTCGATTGTCTCTGGTGCTAAAAAACTTTCTTATGTACAAATTCCATCATAACGTGCTCAAATCAAAAAACTAAGGCTTCCATTGAATCTAGGGCACTCAAAAACCTCCATCTAGGATCTTATTGAGCTCACAAGATTAAAAATTGAGCAAGTTATGCTTCTCCAGGCTAAGCTCTGTTATATGTCTTGTGATTTGGAAAATCCTGCTAACTATCCTATAAATTCTGCCTTTACACATTCCTTCGAGCAAGAATTTTGCCAGTGACCAAAGCAATTCCCGTCCAAAAATGGGAAATTTGTTGCCTCGTTAAATTTCACAATGACGCCTAAGTCCTGAATTATCCACCCTGTCGACGATCGCATGGCACCCATGTGGCTTGGGTTCGAGCTAACTGCCCACTCCTGCTGGGCTATCCCTCAAAATTCATGTCATTCATTACGCGTTGGGCCACCTTTCCTCTGCATGAATTCCTTATCTTCATTTCAAGAATTAAGCCACAATTCTTCTAAACATGCAGGAATTAAAACTTCGATAGATGGAATCTGTTGGAACAGGGTTCCCTAAGTTGCGTTTTTTATATAATTTTTTAATATTTGGTCTTGCATTGGGGTTTTGGGGCAGGTCAAAGCCCCCAATGTTTTGTAATGGGTTAAAGGGTAAACCTAGGGTCCGCAAACCATGGTTTACGGACCATCGGATAGCAAACGCTATGATGATATAAATAGATAGATAGTTGGGTCTAGTAAGTAAGAAGAAGTAATATTGATGCTACATGTGAATTGTTGAGATCTGTTTTGGGTTGTTTTGGGTAATGGCTCCCGCTGGCTGTGTGCGTAGAGATCCTCAGTCCTGCTGTGTGTGGACCCCACTGGTTGTGTGCACGGGCTGTGTTTTGGGTTGTAATTGGGTTTTTGGATACTAATGAATGCAGAATATATTTGAAGTATCTTTATGATATCTGGATTGATCGTGTTTATTACTAAGTTAATCTGTGTTATTTATTTAAGCTGCGAATGTATCTGTGATCTAGGAATTAGATGCAATTATAATGTTCTGTGATAGTAATTGCTTATGTGCACGTGGATTAGAATGTATTGATCAGATCTATATATGATAGTAGCTTTGTTATGATTACTTGCTAATTATACTGTTAGAAGCCTACGAATAGACTCGATCTGTGCGAACCTGATAGTTGCAACGTCGATCTTCCTTAATTACCTACTCTCTCCCATTGTGCGGAAACCTGGTTCCAGCACCCTCCCATACTACTTCGGGTGATACCTTGGCCTGCGAAAGTAGGTCATTGCCGAAAGGGCTAGTAGTATAGGGGTTTGTCGGAAAACCTTAACCTCCGAACCTGGGTTAGGACCCCTCAAGCCAACAAATGGTTCTTTTTTCGGGACCGGGAGAATTTTGAGAGAGAGATCGGGTAATGCCATGAGGCCATTGGAGACCTGAGAAAATGTAACTTGAAGACTGGTTTGAAAGACAGATTCAGTAATTTTCTGTAAAGGAGAATTGCAGCATGAAGCTGATAGCTAAGAAGTGGAAGAAAAAATATATCTTCATTAAGGTCTATGAAATTTTCATTGTAACTTTTGCGCACGAGCTCTAGGAATGGTTAGCGAGGCTGGTATAATTCTAGAAGTGTTGGAAAGATGATCAGATTACATAGTGGACTCCAACATTGATTCAACAGTTGGAGAAGGCTGACAACACCATCACTCGTACGATAGATCATTAGGTGGACAACGAGCTAGGAAGTTTTGTAATGGAATTCACAATCGATCAGTTCGTATCCTACTTGGAGGCAGAGCGGAGGTTCTTCAAAGGATTCTTGCTTACGAACATTGCCATTGCTAACTAAAATATTACTGTGTGAAAAAGGCGTTCTATGCAGCCACACCGAATGAATGACCTCTGATCAGAGCGAGAGTACAACACGAAGTGGTAATTACTACTGAACCAACCGAGAATGGGATAGATCCATCTACAGTCCATTAAGAGAGTCGGTTGCACACATGGGAAATAGTCCTCCAGCTACACCACCTTCAAGTCAGCATAAGGGAAAGAACTCCCCCACACCTCCGCCACCACCAGAAGAAGATATGGCCACACACATGAAGCTACCCACCTTCAAGGGTGTAGGAGATGAAGATATGGAATGATTTTGGTTTGTAGCAGAATCAGTATGGACTGCGCAGAATGTGGCTAGCGATGTTGTAAAGAGAGCGCAGTTATCCCTCACCTTTGAAGGAAAGGCCCTGGAATAGTATATGGGGTACGTAGGCCAGCATGCAGACCCGTCTATTCAATAAATTAAGAATGCTTTAAAACAACAGTTCTGGAAGCCTAAGTCCTACTCTCAGCTAGTAAGTGACTTGAAATATTTTAAACAGGGACCCACTGAGTCTATATGGGAGGTTGATTAGCGGTTAAAGAAGGTTATTAGAGATGGGAAATTTCAGTATGATGATAGACAACACACAGAATGGTTCATCGCCATGCTACTACCTCACCTGCGCGGACCTATGGGTCAGCAAGCAATTGAGACACAATACAAAGCCTTGGAGATTGTTATGAAGCTAGAAGCTGCACCAAGAGACGATGCCCAGTTTGGGGTGCAGCAGATCCGGGGACAGCTGGAGGCAATGCACCTTGAAATCCAGAATCTGCGAAAAGAACGAGGAAAAGAAGCTAGCCCAGATGTATAGTGCATAAGATGTAGGGTGTCTTGCCACACCAAGGATCAGTTCCCTCTGCTGGAGAACTACATTCAGGCTGGGGGACCCAGCCCATTGCGTCCTAAATAGGTTGCGGGGCCAAGTGGTCTGGAATTATGGTGCGTTGACGGTCGCGTTGCCGGACTACATGATACCAACCACTACCCCTGTCTTAGTGATTATGTTCCAAAATTGAAGCAACAATGGTGCCGCTTCTGCTCATCTGTGGGACATGACGAACATAACTGTCAAACATATGACTTAATGATAGACCGAGGAAACCTATAAAGGTTACAGGCTAACCCTTCTTCACCACTATCTCCCTCAAGCAAAGGAGGCTCCCCAGCCAGAGGCAGGGGAAGGGGAAGGGGTGGAGGCATAGGTCGGGGGAGAGGGAAATTGATCTGTTACAACTGTGGATAAATAGGGCATTTCGCAAGGGATTGTCCAAACCTTGTGCGACAATATTTCTGATATTGTTGACAATTGGACCATGTGATCGAAGATTGTCTAGTCTTGATAGCAAAAATGTAGGAAAAACAGCAGACACCAACGCAGAATGTGCAGAGGGTTAAGTCGGAACCGCATGATGAAGGACTAAGTATTAATGTCATAACGCGCAGCGGCATGGCTACTAGAGGAGCTAAGGAGAAATTCGTGGTTGAACCCCTTATCCGGAAATTTTCAATCAAATAACAAATTTTGGACCTACAGAAGGAGAAAGAAACCTTCATCGAAGCTCGCAAATACTTTACCAAGGATGAGGCATCTAATTCCAAGGCTCCAACAAACCTAAGAGTGTACGATGAAGTTAAACCATTCCTACAAGCATGTATGAAGCTACTATGCAACCAGAAGGCAGTAAAAATCTTCAAGCACTGACAGACAATTGCGCAGAAAGAAATGGCCCTCCCATGGACGTTAAGGATGTTCACAAACTATACAAGCATAACAAACGCACTGGTCGGGAAATGCGGCTAACAGCGTAGATTAGCGATTATGAGATGGATCAGGTCATCCTGGATCTGGGATCTGATGCGAATGTCCTGCCCAAGAAAACATGGAAAAGGATGGGATAACCTAAGCTGGAATGGTCTACTATACAACTACGCATGGCTAACCAACAGAAGATCATACCACTGGGGAGACTATCAAATATTCTAGTAGATATCGCAGGAGTAAAGGTACGCGCAGATTTTGAAGTAATTTAAATCGTGGAGGATGCAGACCCTTATCCTACACTCTGGCACTAGATTGGGCGATAGACATTGGAGGCATTATCAACTTAAAGAAAAGGAGCATGGTTTTTTAGAATGAGGGTACGAGAGTGATAGTCCCTCTAGACCCTGTGGAAGGAGAGCGATATACAGAACCGGTGCAAGAAGAAGACGACATGGATCACAATTATAAATTAACCGCCCGAGACGAGGATTGGATTAATCCTACAGCTGATGGTGTGCTTTGCTAGGAGAAATACAGTGAATGCCTCTCTGACTCCGATGGGGAGATAGAAAATTGGAAAAATCGGTTACATGACGTATCTACGCTGCGATGTCTTAGGATCACGAAGAGCTTCTGATGTATCTCCTCAGAGGTAAGAGAATTGCCCTACTTTGATGGTTTTGGTAGTATTAGGGATTTTTTGCCAACATTTGAAGCTAAAGTCCCAAGGGAGCAAAGAATGTGGGTGCTTAACCTAGCCATGCACACAACATCTGCGTGGTGGTGGGAAACTCATAAGTGGATGTTCCATGATTGGGAGGAATGTTGTGAAATGATGATTCTACAGTTTGGACCTCCGATTCACCTATGCGTGGATGCTTTCCTTGGCTAAGGAGATCCGCATAGGCACGTGGCCGCATGGATGGAGGCATGGCATGAAATTACCATGGGCGAATGGGTCCACCAGTTTATCCATGCCTTGGGGCCAATTCCCACTGCATGGTATCTGGATGCAGAGCTACACTGGCGCACCTGCCAATGGGAGACCATGTAGGACGATTTTTTTGGGGATGTTCGAGTTGGTAGGCGGAACTAAGGCATTGGATGAAGCTTTACAAGACATTGATGCCTTGGTATTTGATGAATCGTGCCCTAATATGGAGTATGGGGCACTATCTTGGGATACGCATAAGTAGGATATTGTCAACTGCCGCAATCTATCAATGGAGGAATGTGATGAAGACCCGTGAAATATCACTATCCCAGAATCAGAGGGAGAGCGCGCAGTTGCTGGACCCCTGTTGTAAACCGTTGATGTGACCAAGCCTCTCAAGCTAAGGGAAGTTAATATTGGAACAAAAGACCAACCTAGGCTAGCTAAAATTGGGGACTACTAGGATGATGATACTATTGGGAAAGTCGCAGAACTCCTCACAGAGTACTAGGACTTGTTTCCTACGAAATGCTCAAAACTCAGGGGGATTACAGGGGACGTAGGGGTCATGAGCATCACTTTAAAAATAGATGCGCACCCTATTAAGGAGCGGCCTTACCGATTGAACCCCAAGTATAAGCAGAAAGTCAGGGAAGAACTCGACAAAATGATAGCCGCAGGTATCATCGAACCGGTAGAACAATCAGATTTGGTAAGCCCTATGGTGGTCCAGGAGAAAAAGACCAAAGGAGAAATAAGAATCTGTTTTGACCTGCGCAAATTGAACGATGTCTGCGTTCACGATCCCTTCCCTACGCCATTTTCTAGAAATTCTTGATAGTGTGGGAGGGCAGGAAGCGTTCTCGTTCGCTAACGGGTTCTCGGGCTACCATCAAATCAGGATCGCACTTGAAGATCGCAGCAAAACTACGATCGTCACTGAATGGGGATCCTTCCAGTACACTGTCATGCTGTTTGGGCTCAAGAATGGCCCTGCCATATTTTTGCGGGTGGTGGTCGCAGTATTCAAGGATTTCATCCACAAGTTTTTGGAGTTATATTTTGACAATTGGAAAGGATTTGGGTTGGTAAAGAAGCACGTCTCAAACCTGCGCATGATGTTGGACACCTGTAGAAAGCATCAAATTTCCCTGAATATTAAGAAGCGCATATTTTGCGTACCCTTCGGGATCTTGCTAGGCCACATAGTCTGTCGGTAGGGACTGATGGTTGACCCCGCCAAGGTAGCAGTTATCATCAACATGGCAATCCCTAAAACTAAGAAACAGTTGTGCTCTATCCTCAAACATACATTCTACTACAAGAAGTTCATTCAAGGGTACGCACTGATCACAACACCCATGGAAAAGTTGCTAAAGAAGGAAGTTTCATTTTTTTGGGATGCGGAGTGTTAGAAGAGCTTTGAGTTAATCAAGGAGAAGATGGTCTTTGCACCTATCTTCATATTTCCTGACTGGGTGAAGGTTTTCCATGTTCATGTAGATGCTTCAGGGATCGCCCTGGGAGCTATCCTTACGCAGCCTGGGGAAGGGATCGACCATCCAGTTGCATTTTCTAGTGGAAAACTCTATAGTGTGGAGCGCAACTACTCCACTACTGAGCGTGAAGGGTTGGCCATGGTATACGCCCTGCAGAAATACAGGCATTATCTATTAGGAGGGCACTTCAAGATGTTCATAGATAACTCAGCTTTGAAGTACCTAGTGAATAAGCCTATGTTAGGGGGGGAGATTTGTTGATGGTTGCTACTATTTCAAGAATATGACTTTGTGCCAGACCACTTATCTTGAATTGAGAGTGGTGAAGAACCGACCAACCTAAAAGAAGGACTGCCCAATGCGTAGCTCTTTGCTACTAAGGTGGCTGATATGTACTTCGCCAATATCATTCACTTCTTAACTACAAGGGTGGCACTTGCAGAATATTCAGTATAACAGAAAAAAGAGTTGGTAACCCACGTAGCGGACTTTAACATCATAGCGGGCCACTTGTATAAGCTAGGAGCTAATGAGGTACTGTGAAGATACATTCTAGAGCATGAAAGACAAGTTATATTAGCAGAATTCCACGAAGGCATAGCAGGAGGTCACTACGCAGGGAAAGCGACGGTGCAAAAGATCCTGAGAGCTGGGCTATGGTGGCTCACACTGCATAGTGATTCTCATGACTATTTCAAAGCCTGAAACACATGCCAAAGGACAAGAAGATTGTCGTGCAGGGATGAAATGCCCTTGCAACCACAAATGGCTCTGTAAGTGTTTGACAAATGGTCCATAGACTTTTTTGGACCCATCAACCTGCCAAGGAAGAAGACAGGTGCCCGCTACATCATCACTACAACTGATTATGTAACTAGATGGGCCAAAGTGCAAGTTGTAAAGGATTTTACTACAGATACCGTTGCACACTTTATTTTTCAACATATTCTAACCAGGTTTGGCTGTCTAAAGATCTTGATGAGCAATAGAGGTATGCATTTTGTTAATGAAACAATACATCCTTTGACTGAAGAATTTTGGATCCACCATGCAAATTACCCCATATCACCTGCCGGAGAATGGCACAATGGAAGATTTTAATAAAATTCTGGAACAGGCGCTGACCAAGATCTGCAATGTCGATCAAAGCGATTGAGACGTGCGCATCCTGTCGGTCCTTTGGGCCTATCGAACCACCTGCAAGAAATTGATGGGAAAAACACTATTTCGGATGGTTTATGGGAAGGAGGCCATTATGCCCATGGAGTATATTATTCCTAGTCTGCGCATCACAACCTTTACAAACATGGCAGAACCTGACATCATGGAGGAATGTTTAGCGCCGCTCGTTGCCTTGGAGGAAGATTGATTCATTGCCCACTTCCATTAGCAAGTTCAGAAAGCCCGGGAAAAAGCATGGCATGATAGACATATTTGGTGAAAGATCTTTTTGGAAGGAGAATTGGTCCTACTATACGATAGCCAGCTTTTGAAACATCCAAGGAAGTTTCGAAATCACTGGCTGGGGCCCTATGTGGTAAAGGAAATCACTAATGGAGGATTTGTCCGGTTAGCTACACTACGCGGTGACATTGTACCAGGATATGTTAATGGCAACCGGGTCAAATGACTATATGGTCGGTGTAGCTGTATTGGGTGGAAGACGCACAAGCAGGAGGAAAGACGTAGGAAAGCCCATTATACGCGCAGGGGTCGCTCGGAAGTCTGGAAGCCCGGGGAGGTGCGCTGGGAGCATAGGGGTCAATCGCAAGTTTGGAATCCTGGGGAGGTGTGCTCGGCGCGTAGGGGTAATACACAGCTACGAAAACTAGCTATTGGAACAGTAAAACTGGGTACAAAGCAAATTTTACCGTTGAAGGGAGTGGGCAGTCGACTATTAATGAGGCGATTTACAAATATTTTTTTACCATTTTTTTGATGGTAAGTTTCTGATAAGCCTCATCCAACCGTTGGACGATATCCAAGGCCATAAAAGCATAAGGGTAGATCAGAAGTGGGTTCCGTGCATCTTGAACATTTTTTTCTTTACAAAATTTTGTAACTGTTGTGCTCTGTTAATGTCTGGGAGGGCTACCCTTTATTATAGTAGCAATCCCAAATTTGTCTTCCAAGCGAGAATGACCACAACTAATCCGGCTAAATCATCACAGACCATGGCCTCCACTCATGAAGTATTGGAGGTCACCCCTGAATTTGAAGAGGTTGTGTCCACACCAACCAAGGGAAAGCAAGTTGAAAAAAATAAGGGTAAAGGAAAAGGCCAGGAGCAAGGGCAAGGGAGGGCTACGAAATGGGCTGGAGGGAAGCCATGCACCTCCCCTCGGAATGTAAAATCCCCCCGAATGGTGCCCAAGGCACGTTCACCTAACCCAACGAAGAGATCTATGTCTGCTCAGGAAGAGGCCCGGATCGCTGAACCAATCACTTGGCTACCACCCTATGTTTGGCCTCACCGGCCCTCGGTGCATATGCCTAAGAACTTGGAAGGAAGGCGCACCTACCTACAAATTCCACTGATTCCAGGTGAAGTCCCTATAATTGGCGAAGCACATGGAAAGCTCACCTCAATTAAGTTTGACGACCACGACCTAGCCAACCTGGAGGCCTTCCCAGACTTGGCACCTAAATTGTACCTTTAAATAATACTGGAATACAAGATGTTGCAAATCATCCCAATGTCGTGGGCGCACAGACTAGAAAAATCGGGTTTACTAAACTTGCTACGAATGCCTCATTTTGGTTGATACAGTATAACTGACCGAATTGCATGACAGCTGCTAGCCCTGATCCATGACAGTAGCTTATGGATCCGGGGTAGCATTCCCATTGATGCCACCCTCATTCACCGTATTACTGGTATCCCCATGGAAGGGTCGAATCCCATGGAGCGCATTGGCAAGAAATATGAGCAACAGATTGTCGATAAGGTGCGCGATGACTACAATGTTGATCAAAATACCAAGGGGTTCCTAATTAACACTATCAGCGACCCTGGGGCATGCATGGGTACCTTGTTGCTAGCATGTAAAATGATGCGCAAGTGCCAGGTTGCGACCATCCACGCTTATGTCATCTAGTTGTTTGGCTGCTGTGAGAAGGGGGTCTACTTCAACTGGTCCCAATTCCTTTACAATGATTTTTTGGAGAACGTGCGCGAGGCCCAGGATCATATAAAAGGGAATTCTGCTACTCCTAGCTGCTGCTCCTCATCACATTAGTCGCATGGGAAGCCACTGAAGACTTGGTCCTCCCTAAGCTCGACCCAGACATGTGCGAGGGGGCGCGATACACGAATTTGTGGGATTCAAAGGATGAGAAGCGCATTAAGGAAAATAAAGTCTTATGGGTCCTATTTCGGAGCAAGCTAGCAACAGAAATCCACTCCTGGTCACGCTTGTCACCAACGATCTACGATAAGTACAAGAGCATCGCATCATTCTAGGTCACGATGCAAAATGTGCAAATCCGAGGCCGTAAGGATCCGACGTGGGTATCACTACCATACATGGTCTTCGACGAGCAAATCGAACGACTCATTGCCACTTGGCCACCACATTGGGGACTGGCCTTCAAATCAAGTACAACTGACACTACAGGTACAAGCACCAAGAATACAACCCTGCCTGATACCACTAAAGAGACAGAAGGACATGGCAAGGACGCTGAGAAGGGTGTGGAGTCAGAATCACAACAAGACTTGCAGCAGGATCTGGACACGAAGGGTCTGGATGTGTAGGGCGCTGACTCCCCACGTGGTACAAAGCGGACTGCTGACCCTCTCAAAGGCCAACGAAAGAAACGACGGGCTACAAGGCCCGGAAGGGAGACTGAATTTACTTTCATGGAGGAATACCTAGAGCAGATCGTAGATGCAGCCACCCTCGCCTCAGAAGATAAATGTCTAGCTTTGGAAGAGCAGCAGAAGGCCACGGTCACTGCACTCCAATCTGAGCTCAGAGCTCTACAGCTCAAAACTGACACCCTGCAGACAAGCATGATTCAGGCGAGGATGCCCCCAGCTACCAGCAATGAACTTATCATCACAATTGAAAGTCGCCTCTGCTCCTTGCCTAGCGTAACATTCACCTTGAGCCCACATGCCTTATGTGTGCAAGTCTAGGCCTGCGCAGAGGTGCAATTGGATTTGGCCCGGCTTCCACATGAACCACTGCAAGTCCTCCACACATCCCTCTTGGAGGAGATCCAGTATAGATACCGTCGAGTGCATCAGCAGCTCAGTATAGCAAAGTATACAATCATTGAAAAAAATGTCGAAGCGTCCCAAGCGTAGGCTGCATGCACCCTGGCCGCCACGTAGCAGGCCAAGTTGGAATGTCTGATCGGAAGGGTATGCACAGATGTGACTCAAGATATCCTGGCTTCTGCAAACCCCCAGGCCAAAATTGAGGGGCTTGTTGCAGCCCTAAAATCTTCTAGGACCGATATTCAGGCTGTCAAGACAGAGATGGAGCAGCAGATTGCTGCCTTGCAAGCCAAATTGCAACCGGAAACTCCACCTGAGGTACGAGCCCAGCACGGTGCGTTGGTCACGGAAGCCACAAATTCCATTACAGCTTAGATTGCTCAGGGTGCAGAATTGTTGGAAACAGCTATGTAGTTGTCATCTAAGGTGTAGCATGATCCTCTCCTGTATGAAATCACCCAGGAGTTGCGCCAGAAGGAAGAAGAGTTCGAGCAGATGGAAGCTACAATGCCCACTCTAGTCCCCGCTCAATGCCTGGCACGACTACGTACCAGCCATGCACTTAGAGATGATCTTGAAGAGCTCCACCACAAAAAGAAGGTTCTCAGTGACCATCTCAAACCATGGGCCAATGAAGCTCTCAAGCTATCTCAAGAAGTGGATGTTGCAGTTAAACAACTGAACCAAACCCTGGAAAGTGTCACTGCTACTACTAAAGGTCCAACTTTGCAGAAGCTGGTGGATATTGCACAGAAATCTGCTGCGCGGAGTTATGGAGTGCTGACCCCTCTGGTTGATGTGATCAAGCAGCTTCAAGAAAATATGCAAACCCCACGACCGTTGTGACTCGGGACGAGTCACAAGATTGTGTTGGGGGTTGTTGGAACGGGGTTCCCTAAGCTGCATTTTTTATATAATTTTGTAATAGTTGGTCTTGCGTAGGGGTTTTGGGGCGGGTCAAAGCCCCCAATGTTTTGTAATGGGTTAAAGGGTAAGCCTAGGGTCCGCAAACCACGGATTGCGGACCATCGGATAGAAAAGGCTACGATGATATAAATAGATAGATAGTTGGGTCTAATAAGTAAGAAGAAGTAAGATTGATGCTACGTGTGAATTTTTGAGATCTGTTTTGGGTTGTTTTGGGTAAGGAATCCTGTTGGCTGTGTGCGCGGAGATCATCAGTCCTGTTGTGTGCGGACCCCATTGGTTGTGTGCGCGGGCTGTGTTTTGGGTTGTAATTGGGTTTTTGGATAATAATGAATGTGGAATATATTTGAAGTATCTTTATGATATATGGACTGATTGTGTTATTACTAAGTGCATCTATGTTATTTATTTAAGCTGTGAATGTATTTGTGATATAGGAATTAGCTGCTATTATAATGTTCTGTGATGGTAATTGTTGATGCGCACATGGATGTGAATGTATTGATCAGATCTATTGATGATAGTTTCTTTGTTATGATTACTTTCTGATTATACTATTAGAATCCTGCGAATATACTCAATCTGTGCGAACCTAATAGTTGCAACATCGATCTGCCTTAATTACCTACTCTCTCCCAGGGTGCAGAAACCTGGTTCCAGCACCCTCCCATACTAGTTCAGATGAGACCTTGGCCTGCGAAAGTAGGTCATTGCCGAAAGGGCTAGTAGTATAGGGGTTTGTTGGCAAACCTTAACCTCTGAACCTGGGTTAGGAACCCTCAAGACAACAAAATCTGAACATTCTCTCCAAAACCATCTTTTTTTGGCTCAAACGAACTTCATCTTGAAGTCCCTATTTGTTGAAGACAAACTTGATCTTCCATCTGGAAATCAGAAGCAACTCCATGCTTTCTATGCATTGATTCGTACTTCGTTTTACTCTCCTCAATCTACACTTGTACTCTTAGGTACACTGGAATCATTTGTTTAATGACATACTTGCCTTTTTCCACATAATCATGGTCATCATTTGCACAATATTTATCAAATATTAAAGTCACAAACAAGCTTCACATCAAAATACTTGTATCAATGAGTGCTTGACACAATTGTAGACATACTGGTGAATACAAATGTTCATCCAAAAAAATCCTCAAACATTTGGACTCGTCATCAAGCCAAAAGAACATAAAATGTCAAAGCAAACACACTTGTTGTAGATAAGTGATTTTACATGACTTCACTTTATAAAGTACCCAAATGGGGATATACAAAAAGTATATAAAATTTTTAAAAACAAGTGAATTGTACAAAATATTCTACCCATTATTTTCCTATCCCTGGCTTATGGGTTCTCTTTCTGCATCCGCTCTGCTTGGAATGTTGCTCCAGGAACTACACTAGTCTCCTCTTTTCCACTTGTCACTTTCCTTGCAAGGGATTGCATTACCTCTTTGTCCTTCTTGGGACGAAGTTTTGAATGAAGTTTCTAATACTTTTCAATATGGTGCCCATTCATGTTACAATGGATTAAAAAATGCTTCCGCTTACCCATCAACAAGGAAGTTTTCAAACTTGAGAGTGGTTCCTCATACCTTATTCCAAGGATTTCATCCATTTTCTTGACCATCTCCTTATGTTTCTCACATTCAGCCACACAATGGTCATTTGCATCACAAAATTTTCAAGGAAACATGTCCCATAAATAATCAAAATCACCAACTTTTTTAAAATCCCCATGACACTTATAAATGTCCTTTGGGTTTTGACTTTGACGATGAGTACTAGACTTCGCATGTCCCTTGGAACATTCATCTCTCTTTGGACACAATTTTAAATTATCACTACCATAAAGGTGTGACATATCATCACTTGATGATTTATTTGCCTCAACAATTTTAGAGAACTCTCCAATTTCTCCATGACCATAACCCAATCCTTCATATCGTGGTCGTTCCTTCACCTCGATAGGATTAGTGATACCTTGGCCATTGATTCAAATGCCTCTTCCTTCATAACCCATCCGAGTTAAAAGCTTCATACCAATACCTTTGGTATGCTTTTCAAAAGTAGCCAAAGATGTGTTATCAACATTAGCTAAAGGAGTAGAATTATAAATATTAATTACCTCCTTTGGCCTATCACCCATATTTTCCATTTCAGATGTTGATGAAGAAGTATATGATGACTCAATCCATCCAGTTTTATGAACAGGCACATAAGGCGAATCTTTTAGATGTTTACTAAACTCACAAGCATCATTCTCAACATAGGGTCCATATCCTGTGTTTGGACCATGCCAACAAATTGGCTTCATCTTGAATGGATTATTTTATACTTCTAGAATGGAACTCTCACCAGTTTTTTTCTCCACTACATGTTTCAAGTATAAGCGCATTTTTCTTTTCTCCTTCTTTGCAATTTCAAGCAATGTCCGCAGCTCAACATTCTCCATTCAAAGAGATAGATTAATCTCCTCCAACTATTAGAGTCTTGCACGTTTCAGTTTCTTGCCCATACTTTAAAATTTGTCAAAACTCGCTCTTATACCACTTGATCTAAAAAATGGAAGAGAACTACACCTCCTTTAAAAAATTTATCATCATATGAAACTTTGCAAGTTAACAAAATGGGTCTTTAAAGGTAAACAAGTTTCACAACATCTTCAAGATGGTGAGTTTGGTTTTCACATAAACATTTAAAAGTAACACATTCACATGAAACTAAAAATGAAAAACATGAAGAGAAGAAACCAAATTTGATGACGAAGTTCACCCCTCGTAGGCTATGTCTCTAATCCTGCTCCGATAGCTAGACTTCTCTATTAATTTCGGTAGCAAATGAGTACATACAAATTGTTGATAGTAGGCTGGTTTGTTAACAGTGGCTTGATGAGAATGAAATCATGGTTAGCTTTGATGTCATTTCATTATTTACCAAAATTCATGTCCCTAAAGCCATTGATATCATTTCTATTCTTGTATATTATGAGACTCTTAACCTTATCAAAATTTGTCTAACTGCCACCTTTTTCACCTTTGAAGGGGTTTGTTACAAATAAACTGAGGGAATAGCCATGGGCTCTTCCCTTTCCCTTGTTGTTGCTAACATTTTTATGGAACACTTTGAAACCATGGCCCTTGAAAGCTTCCACCCCAAACCTAAATGTTGGAAGTGTTTCATAGATGACACCTTTGTCATATGGTCCCATGGTATACCTGCACTCCACGAATTTCTTTAACATCTAAATAACATCTCCCCCAACATCCATTTCATTATGGACCTAGAAGAGAACCAATCCCCTCCCTTTCTAAATTTCCTTTTCTCACACCTCTCTAATGTTCCCTTACCCACCAATTCTACCAAAATAAGACTCGTACCAATAGATACCTTCATGCTATTTCCCACCACCATCCTGCTCAAAAATATGTCGTTCTCAAAACCCTTGTCACCCAAGCCATTCGAATCTCCTCCTCCCAATACTTTCCCAAGGAAAAAAACCCATCTCTTTAGAGCTCTTAATTCTAATGGTTACTCTTCTTCCCGTGTCAATAACTCCTTCCACTCTTGTTTCCATCCCCACCCTAAAAAGCTTCCCAACTTCCCTTCATTAGCCAAGGTAACCCTTCCTTACATTCAAGGGGTTAGTGATCATTTATCCAAGATCCTTTATAAAAAGAACACAAAAACATTCTTTAAGCCCCAGAGAACCCTCAACTAGCTCTTTAAATCAACCAAGGATAAAAATGACCCTATTTTAGGTCTTGGAGTCTATGAGATCCCCTGCTCATGTGGAATGTCTTGCACAGGACAAACTGACAGATCCTTTAAAACTCGATTGAAAAAACACATGGTTGACACCATCCACAACCGCATTGAAAAATATGTTATTTTTGAGCACCCCCATTGTACCAAACACCTTATTTGTTTTGATAAATCTAAAATGTTATCATTTTCCCCATACCATTCCAACCGGGTCATTAGGGAAGCCCTTGAAATTGAAAAACATCCTAATAATTTTAACCGGGATGATGGATATCAATTAGTCCATTCCTGGAAACCCACCATCCACTTTCTATCATCTAAACGCCTTTCCTCTAATTCAAATTCTAACCATTCCTAAGTTCTTCTTCCTTTACTTTCTCCTTAATATTACCCCCCCTTCCCCTTACCCCTCCTGAAATTCTTTCTTTTATTAATATTTCTCTTCTCATGGTCAATTCCTCATTAATATTTACTTAATTTAATTAATTTAATGCAAAATTACCCTCTCGATTTCCATCTTTGACATTTTAAATATCTCATTTCTTCATCATTCCAATAATTTCACTAGCTCTATATTGACTTCAAATCATAAATTTAATATTTTATTATAATTGAAACTTAATCCTTTGAATTTAATTCTATAGTCCTATTCTAATATTATATTAAATTATAAATCCAATAATTATAACATAATAATAGTACTAAATTTTATTGCTTAACCCCCATCTTTTTTAAATTTGATCAAATAAATTTAATTCTTTAGGAAACAAATTTCTCTATATCTCTTATCTTCATATTTTTATTCATTTTTATAATTCTAACAATCCATGGTTAACTCCTATATTAAATAATTTAATTTTAAATTTAAACCAATCATCTCTTTGACTTAGTCAATTTATTAACGTTCCCTTAATTTTCCATCTCTCTAACGACTAATTTGTTCCCCTTATCTATGTATTCTCATCCAACACTATTCTGATCATCAGTTAAGCTTCTTGCCCCTAAATATGGGTGAAGTTTTCACCTGAACAGTGGCCTACAAATTTGCACTGCTGCCAATAGTGAAACTCCAAGATGTTTTCCTTGTTTCATTGCTTAAGAGATATGTCCAGGATGTTGATAATGTGATTGATTGGTGTGTATTGCATGTGGAACCAGAGGGAGAGTTCCATCTAGAAACTCAATGAATATTACAAAGGAAACAACTCATGCTCCGAAATAGAGCAATCAAGCAAGTTAAAGTGAAGTGGAAGCACTTTGGGATTGATGAAGCTACATGGGAGATGGTTGATCACATGTGGGCTATGTATCCTTCCTTATTTTTTGGTTGAGTGATTGTGCTTGGTATATGCGTTTTCGTTAGTGTTTATATATGCATATGTTTATTCTAAATACTACAATGAGTTGTGTTATAAAGCTCTAGTAAGCAGTATATTGTAAATACAACATTGATTTGTGTTATAAAGCTCCATAAGCAGTATGGTGTTCATGGTTTCAGCGGTTTGGTATGATATAAATGTTGCATAGAGATGTTTTATAAAGCTCCATTAGCAACATGATTTTTCATTTATAAGCATCATTTACAATTGAGGATGGTGTTCCCCCAAGGGGAAGGGGTTTGTAACAACCCCTAGTTGATATACCATGTAAATAAAATAAAACCAAGGTCATGGGACACGTATTCCAAGCTAAATGGTCGGGAAAACACTGTATTTGGCATCACTTGTGGTTTATTTATGGCTATGGAAATTGTTAAAGACACTGGAAAAATAAAAGAGACATTAATTTCCATTTAATTATAAAAATAAAGGAAAAGAGGAGAAAGAGGAGATGAAGAGACATGTAATATTCCTACTTAGCCTGAGCTAAGAGGAATATACATTTTTGTTCTACTTTCTGCTGCATGAATAAATGAATAAAGGAGGACATGTAAAACTCCTGAAAAGAATGAATAAATCAATGCTCATATGAACAAAGATAAATCAGGGCCATGTAAATAAACCACTTATAGGTGTGAAAGGGGTTTGAGCTATGAGAGTGGGTCAACCTTGACCAAATCTACAGCGTTGTCTAGATTCAATGTACCTCATGAAGGGACATCCCAGTTCTAGAAGGAGGCCCCTCATGTGAAAGGAGCTAACTCATCAAGGTGTTTTAGGGTTTGAAAAGGTTTCATCTTATAAAAGGAAGGGGAAGGAAGCAAGAGAAAGTTGTTGATTGTCTATATTTCTGAGTATCTTTTCTGTTTAGACAAATACCATTCTTTGTTGTTTAGTGGATAATAGTGCTACTTAGCACTTGGAGTTCCTATGCAGGGATTTCACCTCTTCCATTGAGGATTCTTGGAGGAGTCTTGCTGATTTCATCCACTATCAGGCAATTGGCCAAGCTCTAATTCCAACTGCAACACAGATCCAGTGAGGGTTTGGTTGTTTTTGTAGGCTGCAGCAAGTGGAAATCTAGATCTGTTCAAATCTAGCTTGTATTGGTGCCTCTTCTCAGTGAGTGTGTCTTTTAACCTCCTGGAAGATTGCATCAGTTGGTTGAGATTCAGATTTGTATCTTGGCATCAGGCCAACTCTGTTATTCAAGCTACAACGTAGTTTCCTTTGAGGGACTTTGTTATTTTCAGTGGAGGTTTTGCAAGGTGTTTTGATCCCATTTTTTCTCTGGTGCTAGACTTTGCCTTTAAATTTGGAGATCCATGGATTAGCTTGATGATCCATGTTCTGTTTCGATATGATCTGTTTTAATGTAAATCCATCTTCAGAAATTTCTGAATAATATTGCAGATCTGCTACTTAAAACTCAGATCTACTCTTTATAATGCATGATTTGGTCAGAACCCCAAGGGGATATTGTAATAGAGTCTTTCTAGAGGACAGATATGAAATGGATATGATCTTTCATCCACAGATCTGTTCTAGATATAAAGTGTAACATTCAACTGCTACAACTCCATAAAATAACGTTGTTAAGCCCTTTTGCAATTTATACATGTGTTGCAGCCCTCTTTTCTGAAGATTTCTTCCTCTCTTGTCTTTTGTATTCTACTGTATAATGTAAAAGCATCATTGTAAATCTGATTTGCTACTGTATATGTAGAAGTTGATCTTATTTGATGGCCTCCTGCTCATGCCTTCCAAGACTGCATTATTTCTGAAGTAGTTTGTTGTGCATAGTTGCAGCCCCTCTTGTAGGGTGTGTTTCAGCTAGACTAGGTAGTGGGAGATCTGCTTACCACACCTAGTTTGATTTTTTTTTTCTCCCCTTTTGGATCTAGACTCCAGATCTACTGATCTAAGGGATCCAAGGGTTTCAAACTCATTTCTATGCATAAATCTCCCAGAAGTGCGTTATTTCAACAGCCTTGCTGTGCAATCCCTATTTTGGGATATTACAGTGGTATCAAAGCTCCTTTCTTGGCATAGCCTGTGCTTTCCTTGGAGTACCACAGCCATGGTGCATTCAGAAGAAGATGAACCTCTTACTGAGAGGGAGAAGAGGTATCAGAACAGAAGTCACGAGAATTTTGATTACACCACTGATGATCAAGACAAGGGTAAAGCCCCTGAAACTGCAAGTGATAAATAAGGAGAAGAGTTTGCAAGAACTCTTTTGTTAGCCATGCAAGATATTGCTAGAGAGATCAAAGAGATGAGAATGGACAGGCTGAGGGAATCTCCTGGGAGATTTCATCCTGGGAAATCTCTGACATGTCTCATCACTGGACTGGTCAACTAGTGAACCAGCCACAAGTTCCACAAGCTCCACAATGCTACACCATGCCTACCTTCTTGGCTGTGGAGAATGAAGGACCACAAGAGCAAGCATCCCTTGAAGAATACTTTGTGGAATATGAATCTCAGAATCAGAGATTCAAATGCCACTTGAGTTTCCAAGATTTTTGTCACCTAGGGGACAAAATAAGACCAAGGCATCAGTACAGAGATGGTGGGTTCTTTCATAATCATGATAAAAATCACTCTATGGGAAGATTCTTCTTGCCCAAGTTTTATGGGTCATCCACCAGTTCTGCCAAGGCATGGGTAGAAAATCTAGATATCTACTTTCAGTTGAACAAAGTCCGTGAGATTGAAGCCATCAAGATTGCAGCGCTGCACTTTGCAGGTGAAGCACACAATTGGTGGTTCCATGGGTTGTCTACATTGGGCCATGCCAATGTGACTGCCTATTCTGAATTCACTAGAAGACTAGTGGAGAGGTTTGACAAAAAGGATCCAGAAGCACTTTTCATGCGCCTTGCAAAGTTAAAGCAATAAGGAAATGCAGAAACTTATATCTCTGAGTTTCTAAGATTATCTGTTATGGTTCATGATCTGTCTGCAGCAAGGAGGGTGTATATGTTCATTGATGGCTTGGATGAACCTTTGCATGGATTGGTTAAATCTACCAAGCCCATCACTTTTCATGATGCCATTGAGAGGGCTAGAGACCTCTAACATGCCTTGCCAAAAGCAAAGGCAACTTTCCAGAGCAATGCCCCTCACCTTTCTAAAGGGAAGGAAGAAAAAGCTGCTCCTTCCAAGGAGAGCTCATTCAAGAAGCCTCTTGATATTGAACTCAGAAGAGAGCTAAGAAAAAAGAGACTATGTTTCACTTGCCAAGAGTCATGGGCACCTAGACATAGATGTGTTGTTGGGAAAGCACACTACATAGAAGTCTTCTCATATTTTGAGGAGGAAGATGAAGATGATGAACCGAGGAGGGGTCACAGCGCTGATAATGTTGAGGGAGATCTCTAACACCATCTGGAGCCTTTGCTCTGATAGGAGAAACTCTTGCATCTTTGAGATGGGTGCCTAATTACTTGAACCTAAGAGTACAAGTTTCAATCATGAACCAGAGGGTATCTGTACTGATTGACAGTGGCGCAACCCACAACTTTATTGATACTCATCTTATGCAGAGGAGAGAAATCCCCACTGATACTTTTGAGGGATTCTCTGTTTTGGTCCCAGGATATAGGAAAATGCAATGCATGCAATATGTCCCATCACTCTTTGTCACTATGGGATCCTACACTTTGGTGGATCACTTTTTTGTAGTTGACATACTAGACACCAATATCATTTTGGGTGTCCAATGGTTGTTTACATTGGGGAAAGTCACCACTGATTGGAAAGCTTTGTAGATGGAGTGGATGGACATGAAGAGTGGTAAACCCCAAATGATCCAAGGCATGCATACTTATCCATCACCAACCACTTCCACACAAACAACCGAGATGGATTTACGCAGTGGAAGAAAGGATCTCACAGTCCCTTCTCTTATGTTCATGAGAATTCTGCAAGGTACATTCCTATCTAGTGGCAAACCTCCTGGGAGGCCACCAAATTCAGATCTTGTGGGGGAGGCCTCACAAAGTGTTGCTCCAAATCTAGATCCAAGAGGGATTGGAGCCATGGGGGACCAAGCTACAGTGTTGGAGGGCTTGGGACAACTTAAGAGTGAGGGGGATCCTCTCACTACATCACTGTCACCCTCTCTCTTTTCTAGATCAGCATTGTGGGAGGAGAAGAATGGGAGGATCAGCCTTCCAACACCTACCTTTAGCATGAGAGATGTCAAAGAAGAGATCAAAAACATGACAGGCACTTCCATGGATGTATCATCAGCACTGTCATTGCTGAACAATGTGGATCTGTATTGGAAATCTCAATTGCTTGTACAGTATTCCAAATATCTCCACACAGGTATGATCCTAGATGACATGCAGCAAGAAGAGGGCTACTTAGTCCAAGGGGGAGTAATCTATCATCATGGTAGGGTCTTCTTGTCTAGAGCTTCCAAGCTCAAGCAGAAGATACTACAAGGGGCACACAAAGAATTCTTTCTCAGCCATATGCATTCAATGGAGATCTATACCCTGATCATGAGGAGCTTTGATTGGGAAGGCTTGAGAGAGGAACTACATCAACACTTTCAAGAGTGCATGAGCTATGTGGATTTGGGACAGCCAATGGACTCTATGCAAGAGTCATTTCAGCCATTTCTTCCTTCTTTTGAGAGAGAGGAAATGCCCATGCACAACTCCATGTGTATGAGAAATTTTAATGGTGAAGGATATGATCATGTAGAGCAAGTCTTATTTTCTGATTTATCGCATTCTTTTACCATTTTTGTGCAGGATATGACTCCTAAAGGGAGTGAGAGATCATGTGGATCTCATGTCTTTTGGAGGGCCAATAGAAATTCTGAACTTGGCCACTCCATTGTTGTGCAAAGGGAGATTCCTTTTCATGATGGGTGCTTCCCAAAGGCACCAAACATATCTGATATATTCAGCTATGATTAGATGACTTATGCAGCAAATGTGTGGAGGAAATTCCACTTGCCACACCTTGATCTAATGCAGGCAAGAGGTGCACTGCGCTGGCATCACATGTGGGACTTTGACCCACCTCTTCAAGGTCAAATTTTTGTTTGCATATATGTAGTTTTGCTCCCATACTTGGATGATATAGTTGTATTTTTTATGGGATTGTATGGAGGAAGTATGGGCAGTTTGTGTTAGTATGAATCCTTTGTCGAAGTGTACGAAAAAAGACCACTTTAGCTACGCATAAGTTATAGCCATAACATCAAATATGGCTGCCAATATCTTCAGATCTGCAGTTAGTTGTTCAAGACAAATGCTGCAAAAATCCAGATCTATGCATAAAGAGACATTAAGCAGTAAAAATAAGGTTTTGCTCCATACATCCAATAGACAAGACAAGAACAATATTTTTGAAAGAATTTTTGTATTAAGGGCACCTGGGAGGAAAACAAGAAGGTGTTTCCAATTCTCCTCAATGGGATTGGTTCTTGGAAGTCCTCAGCACTTCAGATCTAGCATTTCTCTCTCCTGTTGGTGTAGAAAACCCAGACAAAGATAGAACTCAAAGGGAGCTCACACAGCAAATAATGGAAAATATGACAACGATAATGGCTCAAAGTCGGACCAAGAGTATAGATCTAGAGTGATCTAATAGGCAAGAAAAGGTGAAGAATGGTAGGAGAAACCCTCCTATTTATAACAAAATATTGGGTCATTCTAGATCTTGGTGCATGATTAAAATAACATTAACCAAATCTAGATCCACCTTTTATGGAATATTTTTTTATATTTGTTGGAGGGAAAAAGTATTTGACTTGGGTCAAATCCCTTTATTTGTGAATAATAAATAAATAAATGATTTATTTATCATTTTAAGGAAGTGGTTGAAAGATAATCAAATAAATAATTATTTATTTAATTATTTATGGGTGATTTAATCATATTTGACAAGGAATATTATTTAAATAAGATTTAAACAGTTATTCCTAGAAAATAATAAGATAAATAAGGATTTATCTAATTAATTTCTTTGTTTTGGGTTAAACATGACTAGGAATAATAATTAAATTATTGTTTAATCAATTATTCCATGAGGGAAATCAAACAAATATAGATTTGTTTAATATTTCCCTTTGGGGTTTCCTGTTTAGACCATAAATAACCTAATAAATGTGTTTTATTAAGTTATTTTACATAGTGAAAGCAATTTTACTTAGGGTAAAATTGGTCTTACATGGTGTACTTGGGTCCATCTAATGATAATAGGTTAGATGACCAAAAAATGGTGTAACAGATTGCCCCCCAGCGTGCGAGTGTTAGGATCAAATCGTATGACCGAAGTACGTTGTAAGAACTCAATCACCAGACATCAAGAGGGAAGTCAGAGAGAGAAATGTAAGGTAGACGAGTGTGCTGAAGAACTAGACCCTGAGGAGACGAGACTCGCAGGTGCAACAAGTCTCTTTTTATGAGAGGGTACATGTGCTAAAGGCGGCGGGGGAGGCATACCTATGCCCGCCGAGACAAAGTACAAAAGAATAGTGTGTCCAGTAAACAAGGGACCGAACCATAAAGTACAACCGGCATAAACATGAGCCGGATAAAAATACAATGAGGGATCCCACATACATGTTGTGCCTGGGATAACAGCCAGGACTTATACAATAATATCTGAGTACATGAGATACAAATACAACCCAAATGCCCCCTATAAGCGGGGAAGGGCTCACAAAATCTGACTGATATATGCAAATCAAAGAGGCGCTGCAAGCAGCTAAGGCCGACATCATCAAATATATGGAGCTACATCAAAGGCTGCAATGAAGAGGTCATCCGGGCATGTGGGGGGCTACCTGCAGGGCCACCCCCTCATGAGGGCTGAGACATCTCACACACACCTGGGAATCACCAAAAGCGACTGCTGCATCACTAAACCATCAAGCATACGAATCTCGATCATGCTGAAAGGAGCTGGAGTGGAGAAACAATCAAGTCAAAGGGAAATGAGAGATCCATTTGCCTGATCCGAGGCACCGAACAAGAGTGGAAGCTGGAACAAAGTTACACCACCCTCTAGACCTGTCTTTTGGAATGAAGGAGCTGATGTTGACAGAAGGAGGTCCGCCATAGGTGAGGCAATGAGAGATCCTCAACTAAGGCACGAGGGAAAATAGTAGAGTGACTGACAGACTAATACCAATGATGATGATGGAATGGAGGGGACTGAGTAGCAAATGGACGACTTCCCTTGCTAGAGCATAAAGGACATGAATGACATGGTAGCGACTGACACAGTATCATAAGGGATAGGGGACAGTGGGACTGATAGCCATAATGTGTGACACAAGAGAGAGACCAAGCAATGAAGGATGGAGGACTATAGCGGGGTACAAAGGGACTCGGGATAGACTCCATGAATGCGATGATGACTCAACTTGGATGCTCTAAACAAGGGCAACTCGATGGTGCTGCCACACAGAAAAGGTCCCATGGGGGACCATGAAAACATGAGTACAAGATGGTATCTCATGACAAAAATCGACACGAACAAAGACAAGTATGGGGGCAAAGTGGTGCCCCAAGTACAAGTGTTGTAAGTGAGGAAATTCGATTTTGGGGGGCGGTGAAGTGACCCTTCTGGGACAAAGTATGTCCTGGTGAAGTATCAAAGTATGAAAATGAAAAATATGTTGGCTATCGAAAAGAAAATAAAACATGCATTTCAGAAGGGAAATGCTAAGGGTAATATTTCTTAAGATAGAGTGCATTGCAAGGATTAGGAAGGGGATTTCCTTCGAAGTCCTCTAAGACGTATGCCCCCTTACCGAGATCCTTACCAAAGTCCTCTAAGAGGTATGTACCACATGGATTGGAACTTCTATATATGCCTCATGCTACATGTTTTAGAGAAAGAATTGCTCCAACCATATTTATTTCTGTTGAATTTTTCACTCCTTGTTGGATGAACTATGCACCTCTTATGATGACCTTGGAGGAAAAATTCATGATGTATTGGCTTGGTGAAAACTTGGCTTATGAGGAGGAATTGATCCTTGATGGTGTCACCAATGGAGGAGTGGAAGAACTATAACACTCACCCTATTAGTTTCTTGAGGACAAGCAACATTTTGGAGGGGAGGACTGTAATATTCCTACTTAGCCTGAGCTAAGAGGAATATACATTTTTGTTTTACTTTCTACTGCATGAATAAATGAATAAAGGAGGACATGTAAACTCCTGAAAAGAATGAATAAATCAATGCTCATATGAACAAGGATAAATCAGGGCCGTGTAAATAAACCACTTGCAAGTGTGAAAGGGGTTTGAGCTATGAGACTAGGTCAACCTTGACCAAATCTACAGCATGGTCTAGATTCAATGTACCTCATGAAGGGACAGTGCAGTTATAGAAGGAGGCCCCTCATGTGAAAGGAGCTAACTCATCAAGGTGGTTTAGGGTTTGAAAAGGCTTTCATCTTATAAAAGGAAGGGGAAGGCAGCAAGAGAAGGTTTTTGATTGTCTATATTTTTTAGTATCTTATCTGTTTAGGCAAATACCATTCTTTGTTGCTCAGTGGAGAATAGTTTTGCTTAGCACTTGGAGTTCCTATGCAGGGATTTCACCTCTTCCATTGAGTATTCTTGGAGGAGTCTTACTGATTTCATCCACTATCAGGCAATTGGCCAAGCTCTACTTCCAACTGCAACGCAGATCCAGTGAGGGTTTGGTTTCTTTTGTAGGTTGCAGCAAGTGGAACTCTAGATCTGTTCAGATCTAGCTTGTATTGGTGCCTCTTCTCAGTGAGTGTGTATTTTAACCTCCTAGAAGAGTGAATCAATTGGTTGAGCTTCATATTTGTATCTTTGCATCAGGCCAACTCTATTATTCAAGCTACAGCGCAGTTTCCTTTGAGGGACTGCGTTATTTTCAGTGGAGGTATTGCAGGGTGTTTTGATCCCATTTTTTATGAGAGATCTCTGGTGTTGGGCTTTGCCTTTCAGTTTGGTGATCCATGGATTAGCTTGCTGATCCATGTTATGTTTAGATCTGATCAGTTTTAATGTAAATTCATCTTTAGAAATTTCTGAATAATATTGCAGATCTGCTACTTAAAACTCAGATCTACTCTTTGTAATGCATGATTTGGTCAAAACCCCAAGGGGATCTTGTAATAGAGTCTTTCTAGAGTACAAATATGAAATGGATATAATATTTCATCCACAGATATGCTCTAGATCTGAAGTGTAACATTCAGCTGTTGCAACTCCATAAAATAACGTTGTTAAGCCCTTTTGCAGTTTATACATGTGTTGCAGCCCTCTTTTCTGACGATTTCTTCCTCTCTTGTCTTTTGTATTCTACTGTATAATGTAAGAGCATCATTGTAAATATGATTTGCTGATGTATATTCATAATTTAATCTTATTTTATGGCCTCCTACTCATGCCTTCCAAGATTGTGTTATTTCTGAAGCAGTTTGTTGTGCATAGCCGCAGCCCCTCTTGTAGGGTGTTTTTCATCTAGACTAGGTAGTGGGAGATCTGTTTACCACACCTAGTTTGATTTTTTTTTGCTCCCCTTTTGGATCTAGACTCCAGATCTACTGATCTAAGGGATCCAAGGGCTGCAAACTCATTTATGTGCATAAATCTCCCAGAATTGTGTTATTTCAGCAGGCTTGTTGTGCAATCCCTATTTTGGGATATTACAAGACACTAACATGCATGAGAGGGAAATTAGAGGGGAAATGAAGGAAAATGAAGAAAATGGAGGAATAAATGATAAAAAGGCTTCAGAGAAAAAATTGCTATCATTTTGACAGTTTTTTGTTTGAGTTATTATTCCTTCCCTCATACACTCTTGCACGCTTAGATAATTCTCAGAGCACTTTAGCATTCTCTTAGGTTTGGAAGAATAAAAGAAGGGAAGAAAATGGAAAGAAAAGGAGAGCAAGGAAGAATAAGCGGATAGTTGGGTCAACAACTACAGTTGGATTTCTTTGCAGGTAGGAGGTTGCATGTATCATATTCTTGTTGGTTTTTTGATGCATGGTATATGCATGTGCTTGTCTCGTTATGTGTTGTCTTTAGGACAGATATTTCACTGGATTGACAGTGGTTTTAGCCTTACCTTGCCATTTCCTAGATATCCATGGTGTAGTGGGTTCCCCATTTGGATTTTCTTATCAGTTCTCAATTCCGCCATGGTTGTGAGTTGGAACAAATGCTCTAGAGCCCTAAAAAAACATGGGTTGAGTTACTAGTTCCTGGAGAATGCAGGTTGGGAAAAATGAAACCTTGTGGGTTGAGTTGTTAGTCTCTAGATTTGTGGGTTGGAACAAATTCTCAATAGCCCTTACTTAACTATGGGTTGATTTATTGGTTCCTAGAGCCCTAGAAAACTTAGGTAGAGACCGATCTAGTTGTTTTTAATAATTTCTGGACCAGTGAGGTGAAATCATTGTGGTTGAGGGTTGACATGGTTTGACCTCTGGAAGCCCTGGATGATTTTTTTTTTGTTTAACCCTTGTGATCCCACATTCATGCTTGGAGTATGGCACATGAGTGATTGGATGAAAGAGAGATTTAGTTCAGCCCAATCTATGTTCAGGTGGTACGTGAAAGTCCCTGACTTGGTTGGCATTTGCATATGTTAATATGAGATATTTACCTATTGTGATCTATGAGAATTTGTACTAATTATGATGGTGGTATTATGGTTGGATTGCCATGGCTTCTATTTTTGTTATTTGTTGGTTATATGTCTGGTGATATGATGTGCTTTATCTATGGATCTTATTCGTGATTGATAAGTTATTGAATGGTTGATGACTATATGGGCTAACAAGTGTTATTGTAGTTATCTTGAGAGGGTATTATGCCTTCCTTGTGACTTTCAAAGGAAGATTATCATTCTATGAACATATGTGCACTTATGACCTGTAGCTTTCATGTTCACCATATGTTTGATGAAATTTATGTCATGGATTAGGCATGTCTAGGGAAATTTATTGCTTGAGTTTTGATTTATTGGAATTTTAGACACCTTTGAAATCATTCTGGAAGGCTATAGGCAATTCTGAGCAGTGGTCTAGAGGCTAGCCTGAAAAGGTGGCTCAGATCTTGAAACTGTTGGTACTGAACTGGGAAATTTTAGTCATAACCACATGGAGGCAAGCTTATCCATGTATTTGGGACCTCATAACTGCACTTATGTTGTTTTATGCATGATATTGGGAAGTTTATTTGGTGAAAATAGATCCAACTCGGGGATTAGTCACCTTGGTGGTTTTCAAACTCCTAAGTGGTCTGTAATCCCTAAGGGATGTCTGTAAAGTTGTCACCGTGATGGCCCCACTTCCATAACTGGAACTTGGAGGTTAGGTCATATCATAGTGACACTTGTCTCATGTTTATCCTGGCGAACTTTTAAAAGTGGGTAAATGTGGGAGGAGGTGGTTACATGGAAAGTGTTGTTGTAGCAATACTCCCCCATATGCAGCAATTTTACCAATGCCTTTTGTTGTTCGGTTACATACTTCTGGAGATATCCCTCCAACCAATTGTTGACTATCTTTATCTTCCATCATTTTGTGGGTGGTAGCTGGATCTCGGTGTCAGCTCAGTCACCACAAGTCAGAATAGCTCCTGTGAGAAGTTTCTCGTGAACCTACTATCCCTATCACTAACGATGGTCCTCAACAACCCATGCAATCTAAATACCTCCTTGAAGAAAAATTTGACCACCTGCGCTGCTGAGAATTTTGATGGTATCCTAAAAAAATGAGAAAATTTTGTGAGATGATCCACTACTACATATATACATTCTTTGCCTTGTGTCAGTGGTAGTGCAATGATAAATTGCATGGAAACGCTCTCCCATTTCTACTCCAGAATAGGAAGTGGTTGCAGTAAACATGTTGGATGAGTGTATTACATTTTTTTTATTGGAAAATGTTGCAGTCCTTCACGAAACTCAACACATCCATCTTGAGGCCCTTCCAAGTGAACCTATCCCTAATTTTTTTGTAGGTATTTACATACTTTGGGTGCCCTATTAAGGGTGAGCTGTGAGATGCCTAAATAATTTTATATTTGAGTTATGATTATGGCATTATATAGATCTGATTCTTGTATTAAATGATATCATCAACAACCCAAAACCTGTCATTATGAATAAGCCTTCTAGAATCTCAGAGGAAAATTTATTCTTTGAATACTCTACAAGCAACAAAGACTTCCAGTCATCTATTATCTCCATGACTGAGAGATTGGATGGAATATTTGAGAAATAATATGCTATTGCATTGTGTTTTCCCTTGACATACTCAATATCAAAGTCATGCCCTCTAATTTATTGATCCACTTTTTTTGCCTCTCACTCAACTCCTTCTCCTTCATGAGGAACCTAAAGTTGTTATGGTATGTTTTCCCCTTTAACTTCTTCCGCACTAGATATTTTCAGAATGTGGCCAAGGTGTGCATGATGACCAACACCTCTTTGTCATAAATATATTACTGTCACTCATAATCTTTGAGTTTGCATCTCTAAAAATGATATGGGGTGGTGATCTTGCATCAAAACTGCTCCTATCATTTTCCCCGAAGTGTCACACTCCAACACAAAAGGTTGGATGTAATCTGGTAATGCAAGTACAAGACACACACTTATCACCTATTACATCTTCTCAAATGTTTCTTGTGCCTTCTTGGTCCAAATGAATGCTCCCTTTTTTATAAGGTTTGTAATAGGTGTTTTTAACTGTGATAACCACTTAACAAACTTCCTGTAATAAGTGTAGAGGCCAAGGAATATTTTTAGTTCAATTATGTTTTTCGGGTTAAGCCACTTGATGAACGACGATGATCACCCAAATTTTCTCTTGAAGGAACTAAACCCCATCATTTCCAATCACATGCCTGAAGTAGATCATCTTTGTCATATTGAACTCACACTTGGAATCCTTAGCATACAGTTTATGCTCCTCCATATTTTCCAACACCTCATCCAAGGGAATCAGATGGTCTTTCACATCTTTTTGTAGACCAATATATCAACAAAGAAAACCAATAAGTACCTCCTCGACTATTTATTAAAAATTTGGTTCATGCATGACTAGAAAGTTGTGGGGGTGTTGGTTAGCCCAAATGGCATAACCAAGAAATTTTAGTGCCCATAGTGCCACCTGAAGGCTATATTTTGGATGTCCTCCTCCCAAATTAAAATATTATGGTAGCTTGATCGAACGTCAATCTTTGAAAAATATTTGGCTCCCCTTAGTTCATCCATCGACTCATCTATCTTTGGGATAGGATACTGGTTTTTTATTGTTATTTTTTTAAGAGCGTGGAAATTAATACACATTATCAAGGTACCGTCCTTATTCTTAGGCATGACCACTAAAGAAGAAAAAGGGTTGGAACTAGGTCGAATGTGACCCAACCTCAACAACTCCTTGACAACCTTCTCAATTTCATTTGTGTAAACCTTGGGATGTTGATAGCATTTCGTAATGACCACCTATAAACCCTTCTCTAATTAAATAACATGCTAAAAACCCCTATGAGTGGTCTACCTGGAGTAATATCTAAAAAAAATTTCTTGGTGTTTACAATCAATAACTAAATGTCATCGAGATGTTGTCGTGGCTAGTCCGGTTTTCTATTATCTTTAATAAGGCACTCAACTGCCCACTCAATATCACCCTACCTCAATATTTCTTCCATGTTTTTGGAAGATACTAGTCTTGGTGGGTACAAATGAATGGCCTTGAAAACAACCCTTCTACCATCTACTAGACCTTTGTTTTTGTCTCCATGTTCTTTTGATTTCTAATATACTTCCTAATGTAGTAGAGCCACTAACACCCTAACACCACATTAGTGTCCAACACATCCACCTCGATGAATTCCTCAGTTATTGTGTAGTTCCCCATTGTTAGTTGCAACTTATGGACATATCTAATGCATTCCATATTATGGCTACCAGGTATGATGACCGTAAAATCGTAAAACTCCTTAGTAGGAATCCCTCTCAATTAAACCATGGTCGGATCTATGAAATTGTGGGAATCTCCACTATCAATCAATATTGTCACCTTGTGTCCTACCAGAACCCCTATCGATCTGAAAGTATGATACCTAGAACATGGATGTAATGATAGGGTATTTACCCTCTGCATGTGAAGTCTCACCAATAGTTGTTTGACGTATTTTTCCATGTGCATGTCTTTGCACTAACTCATCATCTCCATCATCATTGTTGCTCTCCTAGTACACCTCAATATAGTGAGCCTTTCCCACTTTTTCTTTGCGTTTGGGTTTAATATAAGGTATATTAATGGGTCAACACTAATTTTCAATCCAGGTTTTATGGAATTTTAGGCGCAATGCTAGAAATACCAGAGGAAGACCCCCAACAACCTACAAAACAAAAACCTAATTTGTCGAGAAATTACTCACATCTTGAGTTCTCGCACTAGTTAATCCTTTTTCTAATCCTGCACTTAGTGTTTATAGTTTATAAATGAAGCCATAAACACTAATCTTGTTATTTACCAACAATTGTAAGAAAACCCCAGTTAATGGAAATTTAAAAAAAAAACAAAAAAAACTAATTGATAGCAATCAAAGAACAAACCCTAACTCTTAATCAATTTGGAAAACATGAGCATCAACCAAGTGAATGTGAAGACTATCTTGTCACCTGCAGAAAACATGTAAACCTTAGAAAATCCAATCTACGCTAATGCCAGACTAGTCTCTTAAATCAAAATGAAACCTCTATTCAATTTCCTGCACTAAATTACCTTTCCACTCAATTCTATATGCAAGAAAAATATCAAAATCACTCCACTCTATGTATAAACAAGAAACTAAAAGTGTGACATATATTTTTTCTCAATGCAATCATATGTATCAAATTCAAAGGCAACCACTCTGTTCACAAACAAAATTTACCTCCCTCAAAGCTATTTTTTTCTCAAACCTTGAAACACACTTCAACAAATGATCTATTGAAATCAAACTTAAAGACTGGAGTTTACAATAACCATACTCACTCAAAAGAAGAATTGGAAGCAAATTATCTTATGTCATTCAAAATGCAAACCAATAAACAACTATCAGACAAGGCTACAAGTGTCTAAGATATGTAATGACAATCTCCTTATTTCAATGTTTTTCCTACACTCAGTATACATCAACATCACAAGTGCATGATTTCACAAAAATGGATAACTATTCTAATAACTAAGTGTGGAGATTTAAGAGATTAAATTATCTTGAGTGACCAAAGATAAAGATATTTATGAATCAAATGACCAAATCAAGCTAAGAAAATATACCCTAGTGTTGTATCAATCAATCATGAACCCAATTGATACTCTGGCTTACAATTATCTTAAATAGGGATTTCATATTACTTTCCAGTTTTTGAATAACTAGGGTTATTAATATTATTACAAGCTTCAGATTGGGTAAGTATGGATCGATTCTTAACACAAGTCAAAGTTTCCAACTCACTCTAGAATTTTAGAAGTCTTGTTATGTATTTTATAAACTTCGGTTACAGTTCAAACAACAAGTTTTAAAGGTTCTTAGATTAATGTATTTATATGGTAATAGAGGGTCTGTAAGGTTGGATAGAACTTCCACTTTAGTATTAATAAATGACTCAAAATTTAAGCTCCAAATCACAAAATCATACAGATCAAGTGCACATGCTCTGTTTCGTACTAATCCACCATAAACCAAGGAATATCACAAACATTCACTAACAATCCAAATCTCTTTTTCAGTTCTTTGGTAGCTAGGGTTTCATCAATATTAATAATATTCAAGTAGATATGGATAAAGTTTCAACACAATCATATCTAACATGGCCAACAACTCATTTAAAGTCAGTAAAATAAATCGTTTTATGCATATATTAGGAAAGTATTACAAAATTATGGTTTTTTTGTCACATAGTTGAATAAACATAATGAATTTAAATAAATCTCACACTTTTAAGCTTAATATTTCTAGATTTAAACAATGATCAATCACAAGTCAAAGCGTTATGTATAAGAGAAAACATAGCATAAAAAAGGGCATCCACAATTTTTTTTTTTGTAAGCTTGACAAGACTACATCTTCAACATCTCCAATATATCACCCTGATCAGGCAGGGAATTGAACAAGTGAATTCACATTGAGGAGTGCCTTAACAGAGCACTCGATCACCGTCTATCCAAGACCCCATGGACGACATCCAAATATCTATTAAACAAGCAAATAAACCCTATTTTTGACACACCACTGTTATGATAAAATACACACCATATAACAGATCTACAAACCACACTAAAATTGCATAACTAGAGAGGTGTCAAATTTTTCTAGTGGGCCCTACCAGTACAGCTCACACCCTCTTTTAAAATATTAAATTATAGAGAATAAATTATCATAAAATACCCCAGACATAAGGTGAGGAACCTAGCATTAGAAGTCTTGTATTAAAAATCAATGTCTTTTACGTCAATAACCATATGTTCAAGGTCCACAAACCACCAATATGAAATTATAATAAAATCCTCCCTTTCACACATGCTATGGATGGGGATTTTATAAATGTTATAGTACGAATTTAGGTTGTAACAACCCAATTTTCAAATTTGAGCATGATTCATAAATTCTGGAAAATTGTGCATTTTTAACAAATTCGCCCCAAAGAACCTTTTGTATCTCCCATACCATGATGAATTTTGGAAAACGACTCACACGTTACTCAATTTTCTATACTAGGAGAAAAACCGAGGTCTCGTAATTTTTAGATTCGCCCTCATCTACACACAAATTCAAAAGGAATTTGGATGTTTTAAAATTATTGTGAATTTGGTGCAAAGGCATTAATTAGCTGCTAAAAATACATGTGTGAATTGGGTGCATTTTGACTCATGTGTGAGCATGAAAACATCATTTTGGACACAAATCATTACTTGTTTTTCTCCTAGAATTGCACCAATATGTTGAACCCCAAATGAGTGCAGGAATTGTACTTCGTGCATAATCAGGGCTAGCTATTGGTGCACTTAGCAATCAATTGTTGAACCATGCATATCTTTGACCGAAATTTCATACACCTTCTTGAGAACCTAAAATAGCACAAGCACCATCAATAATAATAATTTTAATGTAATTCTCTTTAAAAAAAATGGAATATGTTAAATAATACGTGATTACTTTATAATGCTCCAAGTTGAAGATAATGGCCTAAAAATCGTGCAAAATGATAGTAATATAATCATAGGTATTAGAAAAAATCATGAGTAATCAAAGGGAAAAAAGATGTATAAAATTCATCAAAAATTAGGCCCAACATACCGCCATGTAGATCATCTTGCATGCCCTCATGCAAGAAAAACCTCTTAACAAAGACTAAATTTAAAACTATAGCCCTAGGTTTTCTCTATTACAATCATGCTACATTGACCAAAATATTCTTAAACTACAAGTATACTTGAATAAAAGCATGTAGGTAAGTGTATATGATTTTGACTCCTTTTGCATCAATAAGATAAGAAATACTTGTGACTAGAGATTCAGTTATGTCAATATTGATCTTCATTATTTTCCAAAAAAAAAAATGAATAATGACAGGGCTACCATAGGAATGATAATGATGTTGTCACTGCATGGATAGTGTTATCATTGAATGAAATATCCATCCATCAAAATTTCCATAAGCTTCTCGGGAGAAACCTTAGTGAGTTAGTATTCACCTAAATATCCTCATTAAAAATAAAAGTGACATGTTTGAAAGCAATGGCATTAAAAATGAATGGAAATAGGGAAAAAGAAAGATGAAAAAATGATACCTCCCCGGGATGACCCTCTTACCATTATCCAAGCATATAACGGAAGCCCCTCTTGTTCAAACACAGTGAATTACCTGCATTAAGGCTCTCATGTCCATGAAAATCTTCTTATTTCTAAAAGATAGAACTTGAAAGCACAATACAGGAAGAAACTTAAAGACATTGTTTGAGAGATATAAATTTCATTTCCTAGCTTTAATTTTGATGATAACTGTTTTAGAATGTGACCCAAATTTTTTGAGTTTCAACTGTGTTAATGTGTACTTCACATCTCTCTTTACCCAACATAGTCCTGCTGCCAGCAGGCCTGTTCAGTACCCCAATGTGTTTGCCTTGGTACCATACAAGCATAGCCCCACTACCAGCATGATTGTTTAATACTCTGGCAGGTTTGCTTGCACTTCCTTGTTATACAGTATTTTTTCACACTCCCAATCTCGTATCTGAAGTGTCACACTTTGTGTCGTCAATGTCGCAAGTGTCGAAAAGTGATGAAAGTTGTTGCAAACAATGTATTCACCATGAAACATGTTTGCGGAAATCAGAAGAATATCCCCGAAGAAAAGGAAGAAAAATTGCCTTGAAAAGATTTTAAAGAGATTGTAAAAAAAAACTTTGTTTGCAAGCTCAGCGCATTTTGCATACTAGTGTCTTGCGCTAGTAACCTCTGGCGTTACACATGTCTAGTTTTGTCAGCACCTATGGTATCATGAAAATCTGCGTCGGTCCTCTTCAGGTAGTTTTTCCCAAAATTGAGGAGAAGCTTCTCTTACTAGACGGATCAATAACGATGACATAGTTTCAGGTAGTTGATGATTGGAACTAGACTTTCCATTCCTGGCCCTAGATCATTCTTCCATAGATCTTTCCCTTTAGATGTGGAAGTCCTCCCTCTTTTCATAAATCCTCAACTCCCTCTCCTTCCATATAAATAAATTTCCAACTATCCACTAAAGGTTAGTGAAGTTAGTCATGCTAGTTAGTGAGGTTGGCCTGTAGGTTGGCTATTGGATGGTTGGTTTCCATCCTAGTACTGAATTGTGCCCAAATGTTGCCCATTCGCAAAGGAGAAAAGGTGTTTTAAGGCTAGGGCTTGGACTTGGAATCTCAGTTGAAGGAGGCTTCCAACATCAAGGCTTCATTGGTTGTAATGCTCCTTTTTCATTCTATTAATAATACAATATATGTTTTATTTCCATAAATGTGTCAATTATTGTCCATTCATTGTAATGATCCTTGATCTATTAGATAATTTGCATTAGAAAATGTTATGCTTTGCATATTTTTGTTGTATCCACTTGGTCTTTCTTGCATGAAACCCATCTACATTAGCGCAGAGGAGATCATGAGCTTGGAAGCTGAAGAGTCAAGGTCGACATCAAGAGTATTAGCATCAGAGAGAGGTAGGAGATCTATCCTCCTTTGCATTTTCTAATGTGAATTAGGAAAGATTGCATGTAATTGTCTTTTGTAGTTGCTAGATCCTCCCATAGGGCTAGAGGGATCATTTATGTTCGCAGAAAGGATTTCCTGTGCAAAAAATTGCCGACTCCACTGGGGAGTACATAACCCTTCAAACCTTCTTTTCTTTTTGGTCTCTTTTTCTAAGTTTTTCCAACCTCCTAGTGATTTGTAACTTTGATTGATTGTGGATATTCATTTTGATTGGTGTATTGTTTAGGCTGTCAAGTCTAGATCTCTTTTCAATTTTGATTATCTTTTCCTAAGTTTTTCTCGCCCAATGCGTTTTATGTCAAAAATAGAGCGTTGTCAGCACGGATTTTGTTGAGTACAACCATGCTTAAGACCCTGTCTCCCACTGTCTGCCTGTGTTGGTTCAAAAAATTGAGTTTTTTGAGATTTCTTAGGGTTTTTTTCAGAGAATCTATAATGTCTTGATCTCTAAAGTATTTCTCCTACTCTGTTTTCATAAAAAAAATTGCATTTACATCTAAGGTTTTGTGTGTGAAAATTGGAATTCCCTAGTGTGAAATTGCATGTTTTTGGTTTCATTGTGTATGAGTGTTAATCGCCTTTGAGTGACATCTCTTTTGATTTTTGGAATTTTCACTCAATTTCAGTATGAGTCCTTTGTACACGAAGTTTCAGATTACGTTTAATTTAATTGGAATCCTCTTATGTTTGATTTGAAGAATTATCTTGCATAGATTACATTTGCATAGTTAGAATTCTCATTTTCACAGCATGAAAAGAAATGGTGCATAGATTACATTTGCATAGCTTTCAGAGGATTGTGCATAGATCACATTGCATGGTTTATAATATTTTAATACTTTGAATTGAATTGGAATATTTAAATTGAAATATCTAGTTAGGAATCTTTTGTTTGTTGCATATTTGATTGTTGAATCATTGTTTGCACCTCTTCCCTACACTATATAGCTTTCATTGAAAATTAAAAGAGTCATTTTTTCATATTAGTTTCATCGTAGGTGTGTTCAGGTGACATAGATTTTTGAGCCTTGAAACCAAAATATAATTCAAAATCAACTTTAAAATTCATCGCAATTAACCTAAGGAACATTTGGAATATTAATGCAAACATCTAGAGGTCTAGGCTAGAGACGTATTCTGGCGTCGTTAAACGTAGGATATGTAGTTGTTTTCCAGTGTTGCATCCCAGGGGTGAAATCTAATTCCACGTACGTAAGTGTATAAGATCATTCTCCATGTACCTTCGATTATATCAGACAATGCTCCACGCATGAAAAGTATATCGGAATGCTCTCGTCGAATGGTTACACATTAGACAACACTACTATGGATTGTAATCCCATGTACCATCGAGTATATTTTTGGATTCCCCTATAGGTTTTTATCCATTCATAGGTAACCAAGTATGTCGTGTTGTATAATGTGATACACCAAACACAAAATTTGAGGAGATTGGTTGTCGTACGTTAAGTCCTTGGTTCGCAGGTGTATATCATAGTTCACGGTTGCTTGGTAAACTTTTATGCCTAGATTCCCCTATGTGATTTATTTTTGTTGTTAATTTCTAAAATTAATTAATTGACTGCGAAATAACATCCTCATCGTGGAACACCTCCTTAATTGATCTTAGGTTGATACTAATAGAAACTTTTCCCCAGTTTACCAATCAAAGAAACCCCTATGGCGGGAATTCTGGTTATTTTCCTCCTTTTGGAAATTTTGGTGCTCCTTATATGGCAACGTTTTCCATTCCTGGATTTACCATCGGTTTGCCAGTTTGGTTATTTTAGACCTTTATGGTTCTGAATGTCCAAACTTCTTCTCAACCAAGTTCTCCTCCACTTGAACAACATAAACCTCATGTTGATCCTAAATTTGACCCTTTTCCTTCTTCGCCTGTTGTTTCTTCATCCATTTCTTCCTCCTCGTCTGGTGAAAATCTTAACTCTAGTAACCAAAAAGCTAAGAAGAAGAAGAAAAGGTTGAAGAAGAAGAAGCAAAATAAGCAAGGGGCCAACCAAGAAACCATTGCTACAAATGCAACTAATGTGGTCAAAACTTCCAATCGGCCCTGCAAATTTAAATTCCCTTGCAGTTTATGTAAGGGTGACCACCTTCTTAGAGATTGTACTGGTATTCCCAAGTTATTAGAAGTGTGGTCCATAGGCTCAAATCGACCTTTTTCATCGGCCTCTCGAGATCATTCTACTGATAAAAGTGGAAATTTCTGAATCTAACAAACAAAAATCCTACTACAGTTAACTAATTTTCATTTCCTACTTGTGTTCTTAAATTAACAATTTTATTTACAAAATTATTCAGTAAATATTAATGAAAATACACTACAGCCTATACCAATATACATATCAAGAACTAAAAAATAAGATGAGACCATCACACAAAGGACACACTTATTTTTGGACTAAACGTCCCTGGAAAAACCTAATGCGGGAAAACTAATCCAGTAGAATTGAGGGTTTTTATTTTTAAGCAACGGTTTTTTTAGTACAATATTTGGATGCCTTGTTGTCTATCCAGTACAGAAAATTCACGACAGACAAAAAATAGTGAGTTTTATCTCACCCTACAAGTCCCTGTTAATCCAAATCTGAACTGGTGAAACCCCAGCTCACTCTGCACTGCCTGTGTGTATTAGATAGGTAGGTCTGCATGGGGGTGGTTGAGGACTGTGTCACCTCCTCTATGAAATGATATGCCTCTCAGAAAATCAAGTTTCATCCCTCCTGGATCAGAAACCCTGACCTCCAGCAAAAATCATACTATCTCTTGGAACCACTACGCAATCCCTGCGTGAGCCCTGCATGGGCCTACGTCACCCCTTCTAGGGACTTCGTCACCTCTCTTGGTGGTTTTGTTGCTTCCTCTATTGTCTATGTTGCCTCTCTGCTATGTACTCTTGGTCTTGGAGAGATCCTCTAACCAATAAATGCTTCTACCCCTCGCTGCATTGAATCACTTAGATCTTATATTCATCTGAGCACTTCTCCTTCAGAAGAAATCGATCTCTAGATTCACTCTGTGTGTGTGTTCTCTCCAACTTACCCTCAAGCCTTCCTTTATACTAGTGAGCCCCAGTATTACACCAAGAGTGCTGCAACTCTTAGGGGCTGCCCTACTTTACTTTATTAACCCGAGGTTCGTACAAACTTAGAGGTGACAGTGCTATATACACAGCAGATGCATTTTTTTCATGTCATCCTCTTCTGCTTTATGAAAGGGTGTTATTTCTAAGGGTTCTCAGTGAAGTCTGTCACACTTCAATGAAACTAAACTAAGTTACATAAAGGAAACTAAATTAAATTGCAAAAAGGAAACTAATTTAAATTTCAGAAATGAAACTCACTTAAACTGCACTTAACTTGGCCAATCTGCTAGACACACCCTACTCTATCCATCATTCTCCTATCTATGCAGCTATTCAAGACCTAATTCTAATTTGAATAGGTTATTCCCGTAGTTTGGAGTAAAAAAAAGGGCTAAAGAGGCTAATGGAGCGCTTAACACATGAAACGAGGCTTAGAAGTGGAAAGAGGGGGTTTAAACCTTATTAAAACTTCATTCTGGCGAAAAAGGCTTTGGAGCGGAATGTTTTGAAAATTGTGATGGAAAGGAAGCAGGAGTGCAGTTCGGGAGCGAAAGCTAAGTGTGACTTGCGAAAAGGTAAAATCTGCGAAGTGCGAAGTGCAACGAGGTAAACATTGTGATTTACGATGTGGTAAATGTTGCGAAGTGCGATATGTGATATTGCAATATCGAAATCGGTTGTTGGAAGCAGTAAGTGTTAACGAAAACTAATTAAATGGTGTGAAGTGCAAAACCCAACGGGTGACGTGGTGGTGGGACCGGTGGCGGAGCGCGATCGTAATATCGCAATTGGAGGATCGGACGGTAAGTCTTAAAAGAAGAAAAAGGAAAACACTGTGAAGTGAGATTGCAATGTATCGTAGAGGGAAAACCGAGAAGAAAATGGCATAGGTTAAACTTTAAAGATTTTCAAGCGTTTTTACATTAAAAAGGTAAAGGTGAGGTGAAAAGGGAAAATTGCTGAGATGTCGAAGAAAGACAAAGGAAAGGGAAGGGGTTCTGCGATGGTCGAGATGTGATAATCGAGAAATTCCAAGGTAAAATATCATAGGCAAAACTTTAATGGTTTCTATGAATAAAAAGGGTGTGGCAGCAAATAGGAAGAGAAAAGAAGGAGGGAAATGGAGCGTAACAGAGGTGTTTGGAAGCATAACACAGAGATGGAAAATAAAGCAGGAAGGCGAAGGTGAACTTCTCTGGAAATTTAATACTGCTTCCTGCAAACAAACCTGCGGATTCATGCACGAGAAAAAAGAAAATAATGTGTGATAAAAACAGTGAATAGAAATCAATTTTTTGGCCTGTGGGAAAGCATACCACCCTCGAGCTCTATTGACATAAATGAGAAGGTAAGTCTAGATCCACGGCTTTTAGAGTTTCACATTCAATCTATTAAGAAAATGAAAACCTACAACTGCAATTCAAAATAGCAACTTGAAACTATCAGAAGCAAGATTATAACTAAATGACAGAAACAAAAAATAACTGATGGATAGAAACAAACTAGCTAAATTACAGAAAGGAAATAATGAGCTTCTTTTAAGAAGAAGCTGAGGCACATGGATTGGGCCCTAACCCATGAGCCTCACTTCCTTAAACTAGATCATTAAAACAATATCTGACTACTCATTGCATTACAAAAAAAATATAGTCTTATTACATCCCAAAGGTCTTAAACAACAAAAGCCTAATAGAATGGAAAATTAATGGCATGGGATGGAATGGAATGAAAATGGAATGGAATGGAGTGCATCGAATGGTTGGACCAAAATGGACTAGAATGGAATGGAAGTCGACCAAGCCTCCTTCCTAGCTCTAGCTCTACTCTATTTATTCTACAGTGCAGCTACCAAAAGCTCCCTTGAAAATAGTGATTAATTCCACTTGACTCCAAGTAAACATAGATTGAGTGCACCTCGTCTTCAGTTTGCTTGATTGCATTTGATAGTTGAGGGTGGACAACCCCCTTGAATCTCTCCAAGATTTCTCCCTAATTTCCTGATATTGTGCTCATTTATTCTCCAATATTGATCTTCCAGTGGCAGGGAGCAAGTCCCTAAATCATCCCTTCTCCAAATCTACATAATCTGCCAAATATTCTCACAATATTCTACAAAATAACCAATATTAGGCACAAATATGCAATTACCTTTAAACCTTCCTAAGAAAATATTGAAGCATAAGAAAACATTATTAAGTGTAGAAGGAGAGTTTTAATATATATATATATATATATATATATATATATATATATATATATTCATGTGCATAAGGAAGGTAGATGGGCTTAAGAAAGGTTAGATGGGCCTTATTTTATGTCTAATTTAGAGGCCCATCATATACTTTTCCTATTGATATATCAATGACTGTGATCAAATTTTTAATCAACGGTTAAGATTAAAATAGACTTAATTATTTTAATTTCCTAAGTTTAACTTAGGCTCCATTAAAAATAATTAATTGTTTGAATAACATGCACTCCGAGCAGAATTTCTCCAAATGATTTCTGGGTCTTATAGATCTCATGTTTTCTAGCCCCTCCACAAAATTTTAGAGCTAGAGCACATCCGATGCTACACAAAAAATCAACACTCCCTCTTAGCGAAGAATGTGCTCTAGCAACACTCCTCACTAGAAGCATCACCCTGATCCATGACATCGGTTCTTTGTGTTGTTGATGCTCATCCTACTACCCCTCATCCATTATGCTGCTACAATCTGTACTGCTACCCATGACTCTGTCACTGTCACTGCTGCATTTGTACTGCAACTCCCTCTGAAAATGTTGCATCATGCTGCCCATAACACTGCCACTGCTAACTGTTGCACTACAACTCAATTGTTGAGAGTTAAGCAACTGAAAGACATCCCAAATCCTTACATACTAGTCAGTTTGGATGCACCTCGATGCTGAAGCTTCCTCTGCTGCTAATTTGTGTTGACCCTTTAATGCTACTACTGCTCAGAACTGTGTAAGTACTGCTTTGCATTGCGCTACACCATTGTGCCCTACGATGTTGCTGATGCCGCTGCTCTGCACTACTTCAGACTTTGGCGATCTAGCTTTTCCATTATTGCTCCATTATCCCTTGCACCAAATGACCCCCATCATTCAGCGACTGTCATTAAGGGCTCCCGTATCCATATGTGATGCAAGAGTTTGGGCACCTTAAGGATCCTGCCCCTTTCATTTTTGTAGCTCCAACTATAGCTCCATATCGCCCCACCTCTTCTCTAGAGGTGCAGGAGCACTCATGGTGCATCCATCATCATCCTCCTCATCGGCCTGAGCTGGATTAGCCTTCGAGTCATCATTCTCTTCTTTTCCCTTCTTCTTCAGAGGGAATTGCATGGCAAAATGTCTCATTTCTCCACATCTCAAGCATCTGACTTTCAAGAGGTCCCTTGTCTTCTGTCTCTGATGCCCTTGTTGTTCCTTTGATGAAATAGTCGCATCTTCCTTTTCCTCCTTCTTGATTTTGATCCCTTTACCACTGCTTCCATCCTTGGTCCACAGTCAGATATCTTCTTTTTGAAGAGCTACCCACATCTCCTCCCAGCTAGGAAGAGTATCCCTGCCCAAAATGCTTTGGACAAAAGTTTCTCAGTCTTTAATGACTACATTCATTGCAGTACTGACCATGAATCCAACATCTAGAGTAGCCTCCTCATACATCTTGAGAGGATAAAAATCAACTAGAACAGCAATCGTGTTCAAGGCATGATCTTTGATGCGATGTTCATCCAAAATTGCCACAATCCTGGCCTTCCAGATGACAAAGTTCGATGCTCCATCTAACCTGTCCTGATCCCTAAGTCCACTTGCGGCCATCTCTGCTTAACTGAATGTTGAAAAATTTCCTTTCTCCCTCTTTCATTGCTGCCCCAACAAACTTGGATCTGGATTTCTTTGGCACTAGATATCCTATAAGGAACAAGCTCCCTCTGAATCTCGTTTTCCTTAGTGGAAATCCTTCTGCCAACAAATGTCAAATCACCCCTCTCTGGTCTCTCTTTGCTTCTGCTCAACACTGGATCAAGACTTCTTGGCAAGAAATATTCTGAGGAATGAATTCCCTCTACTTTGCTTCTGCCCCACTAGACATTGTTCTACACTAACAGAATCAGCGTCCCACCAGCAACTCTAGATAAAAATTTGCACTGCACCTCCAACCACGATAATTGAAAAATGAGACTCAATAGCCTCTCCTCTAGCCCAGCAATCAATGTGCTGCTTTCTGCAGCTACAATGTCACCATAACAAGCTTACGCAGGCTCTGTGTGAGCCTTCCTTGGTGACTGCATCACCCTTCCTCTGCCTCTCTGGTTCATAATTGTGCTGACTCTTGGGACAACTACTTTGCTGCAACACATTTTCCTATGTACTTTCGATGATGGCTTCTGTCCTCCTTGATCTGCAATGCTTTGATACCATGTGAAAATTTATGAATCTGAAAAATAGAAATCCTATTGTAGTTAACTGATTTGCATTTCCTACTTGTGTTCTTCAATTAACAAGTTTATTTACATAATTATTCTGTAATCATTAATGCAAATAGATTGCAGCCTACACCAATATACAGATCAAGTACTAAAAAATAAGATGAGACAATCACACAAAGGACACTCTTATTTTTGGACTAAACGTCCTTGGAAAAACCCAATGTAGGAAAACTGGTGTAGCTGATCTGAGGGTTTGTATTTTTAAGCAAAATTTTTCTTAGTACAATCTCTGAATGCCTTTCTCATTATCCAGTATAGAGAATTCATGGCAGACAAAAAATAATTATTTTTACCTCACCCTAAAATTCTTGGTTGATCCGGATCTAAACTGGCAAAACCCCAGCTCCCTTTGCTTTGCCTCTGTGCAGTAGATGTGTAGGCCTATGTGGGGGTGGCTGAGGACTGCTTCACCTCCTCTGTGAAATTATTTGCCTCTCGAAAATTCAAGTTTCATCCTTCCTAGCTCAGAAACCCTGATCTCCAACCAAACTCAAAATTTCTCTTGGAACGACTTTGCAGTCCTTGCATGAATCCTGCGTGGGTCAGCATCACCCCTTCTAGGGACTGCATCACCTCTCTAAGTGGTTGTGCTACTTCCTCTACTACCTCTCTACTATGTACTCTTGGTCCCAAAGAATATCCTCTGACCAATAACTACTTCTGCCCCTAGTTGCACTGAATCACTTAGATCTTATCTTCATCTCAGCATTGCTCTGTCAGAAGAATTTTATATCTAGATTCACTTTCAACTAGGATTTATCAGTCTGTCCAAACAAGAAAATCCTTTTAAGTAACTGTTTAAAACCAACCAAAGTACAGGGCTAACCATAGACTTCTTTGGACAAGTTCATATTAAAGCCAACTTAACAGACAAACAATCCAGTAATCCACATAATTACTTTCAAAAGGGATGAAAACAGATAAGAAAAACAAAGTGCAGCCTAAGATCAGATAAGATAATTTTAAATCTAAACAGATTTCAACATACTCTTAGGGAAACTTTCAGAACAACCTTTGAAGAAAGAACTAGAAAACAGGGAAAACCATAAACTTTTCTAGTCTAACTCGACTTAGTAGATAATGAAAATAACATTCAAGAGGCACAGGCAAATGCTGATGGAAAACCCCGTGGAACAATCCCTTTAATGAATAAAGGCCCGGAGGGTTGTCACCCTCGGCCTCTGTTTTTATTTTAACATAATGGAAAAACCTTTGAAACCTGCACAATACAAGAAAAGTTAATAAAATACTGCGTATTTTGGGTTAGACTGCTTCATAGGTTGTGGTTAGGTCGTGGCCGTTGGATGAAAGCATCCAACGGCGGAGATTTCTTTGCGGGGGTCAGATAGGAGGCAGTTGATGAAATGGTGGGAGATTAAGTCAGATCTGTTGATCCATATTGATCAACGGTCGAGATTGGTTCTGAACATAAAATGCAAAGGGGTCACATTTATATTTGAAACGGCAGAATCTATGAGAAAAATGGGTTAAAAACCTTAATCAGCAGTGAAAAAGGCCGGATGAATTTTGGGGTTTCCGAAAAGGATCTGGGCCGTCGGATGAGATCGGCCCATGGAGATCAATGGTGGAGATCACTTATGAAGTCCCCTGGAGGAAGGCGGAGGGCGATAAAGAAATGTGAGATCAAACTGGGACCGTTGATCTGCAGATATCAATGGTGGAGGTTGAGCGCGATGAAACACAATACAAATGGGGAAAGTGGTTTTGACTTGAGAAACCAGCTATATCACGCAGCAAAAAGGCGGGTAGGTGGTTTCACCTTTTTGAACGTAATATGAATTTTATCTCGACACGTGGCATTTCAAAACCACTTATATCATGTATCTCTGGAGAATTAACCTTCGTGCTTAAATCTGCAGGAAAATGCGCGTTAGCCATCAGATCAGGGATCTTAGATCTGACGGTCGTGGAAAGAGCGCAATATTAATAAGATGCATGAGCGGAAGCAGGTGGGGTGGAGCCAAGGCAGTTTCAATCTGAGCCATTAGATCAAGAAATGAATGGCGGAGATTAAATCTGGAGGAAGGCAGGACCCAAAGGAGTTGGGCTTGTCGAGATGAATCTGGGCCATTGGATGAAACAAATCAACGGCTCAGATTTGATCTGTGGGTTAATGAAATAAATATGAGGCAGGAGGAAGGGTCAACGTGGGTTGTTGATCTGCAGAGATCAACAGTGGAGATTTCCCCAAAATACATTATAAAGCAAAGTTATGAATTTTAACAAAGGTTGGAGAAATGATCTGGACCGTCGAATCTTATGCAATGGACGGCTCAGATGTAATCGGAGATTTGCGATCGGAGGAGGCAAGGGGTAAGCGACGCCGATGCGATTAGATGTGGACCGTTGATCTCAGGGCCAGATCAATGGCGGGGAATGAATCGGAGGGATACAAGCGGAGGAAAAAGGGGCGGAGTTCTGATCAATCTGGACCGTCGGTTCTTGTGGATTCGACGGTCCAGATTGAATCGCAAGATTGTAATCAGAGGTGGCGAGGAATGGAACGAATGAAAATCTCTAATGCGATTGAACATAGATCATCAATCTGCAGATCAGATCGATGGCGGAGAATGAATCAGAGGAAGTTTCAAGCGGGGAAAGGGCTTTGGGATGGAGTGATAAGGGTCGTCGGATCTAGATCTGGCGGGGGAGATCAACGGCAGAGAACCCATCGGGAGATCGCCAATCAGGGAGGGGGAATAAAATATTAAACGTGCCCAATGAAATATTCCGATGCGAGATTGCGCAAATAGTTTGATTGGTTTAAGATCAATGGTCAGGAATGCTTCAACCAATGAACCGGTAGAACCCTTTGAAACATATGAAAATCAAAATTTTTATGAAATACAAAGGAATTTTGTATCAGGGAGGGGTTTTATTTATGATTAGCGCCCGATTGCGGGGCCTCAGGGTATATGAAAAGATACAAGGGATCGAGAGTTTATACAAAGGGAGCCAATCGGGATCGAAACTTTTTGTTAAAACAAACAAACGCGCCCATCAAAAGTTTCCGATGTGAGACTGTGCAAACCGTTTGATTGTTTTTGAATCAACGGTCGAGATTGGTTTAAACCATGAACCGATGGGTCACGTTTAAAACATAAAAACTCAATTTTTTGATGAAATACAAAGGAATATCGCATCGGGGAAGGGTTTATTTAAGTTTTAGTGCCCGATTGCAGGGCTTTTGGTTATGCGAAGAGGCAAAGGGATCGGGGCTTATAAAAGAGGGCCAATCGCATCGGAACTTTTTATGAAACAAAAGACATGCGCTCATCAAAAATGCCCCAATGTGATAAGCGCTTTTGGACTTAGTGCTTGGTTCCACAGCATGGGTATATGGTGGGGAAGTGGTTTAGGGCTTAGCCCAAAGGGGCTTAGGCCTGTAATACAAAAGGCTCATTTTTATGTTTTTTTCAAGGATTTTCAAGGCATTTTGGGGGTTTCGATAAGGTCCAAAAAGGAGCTTTAAACCTTACAAAAGGGGATTTATGAATGGAAGAAGGGAAATAATGGAAACAAGAGTAATTTCATGGGGAATAAGGGGATAAAAATGAAAGTTAATCTTGAGTGGAAGAAAGGGAAAAAATGAAGGGAAACATGGGTTTTTGCAGCAGTCTTTTCTTCAGGTTAACAGCAGATTTTTAGTTTTGAGAGGGAAACAGTAGTGAAGATTAACTCAAGGATAGGATATCTTCACAAGACTTCAAGAACTAACAATTTGGCAATAAAATTGTTTCTTGAAGGCTTAAAACATGATTTAGCCACCATTTGATATGCCAAATTTTATAGGTGGCTAACAGACCCATTTCCCACACCATTCACGGATGAAGTATTGGACAATGTAGGCGGACAAGAAACTTATTATTTTATAGATAGCTTTTCAGGTTACCATCATATCATAATTGCACCAGAAGATATACATAAGACAACCTTTGATACATAGTGGGGTTGTTACTATTAGTGTCGGCCAGTTCTGCCAGTCACCAGTGACTAAATATGCTCTTATAAGGTTTTGTTAGGGTCTTAACATCAAATTTTTATGGTTTCAATAGGTTTTCAAATAAAAATTTGTCCATTGGCTAGCGTGTCTAGGTGTGTTACTACTCCTTTGTAAAAATTCATTTTTTGGTCACTACCATCACTCATTTTGATGAGTCACAAACTGAAAATGTCTCCATCACCAGCTCAGCCACACCACCACGGTCATCATTCAACTCATTTCATGAAGTGTCACCATTAGGTTTTAGGGTCAAAATCATTAAAACTTTGTCATTTCACCAATAAATCCAGCATTGAAGGAGTAGTAATATTGAAAAATGCTCAATAAAGGTTTTAAAGTGTAATTCATTTCTATCATGAATGTAATATGTTTCTCAAAGGTTCTAAGGCTGCAAAGTTTCAAATCAAAAGTGAAAAGACATGGTGGGGCCACTTGACCACCAAAAGTGAAAATTGATTTCCAAAGCTACAAAAGACCCAAAATATTTTTTATTTTCTCATTCCATCCTCAAGAAACCTCTCTCCAACAAGAAAACTGACTCTCACCCTCAAAGAAGATTCCTTTTTTCAAAAGTGCTCATTCATCCATTGTGATGCGCATTCGTTGAGCAGGTGTTCCGCATGCGCTGTGCTTTCTCCATTTTGGCACAAATCATCATTTACAGTGGATTCTTCATCAACCAAAAACCTCCATTGTATCAGTGATAGGTAAGTGGGCCCTCCAAAACATCTCTTGTGTCCTCATTTTGCGTTTGGAAGAATAAATTCTAGGGTTTCTATTTCATTTGATTGGTTTCATGTTGACATTGATAAATTTATAAAAGAAACCCTATGTTTGAAGCTCACTCACCTTCCCTCATCTATTATACACCTACGTAATCATTTTCCCCACCCCCTAATCCTCATTTTCCCTATTTTCCTACAAACCCTAGCCTAGACTAGATATTTCTAGGTTAGGTTTGTTTTTTCCCTCTTTAGACCCCTTCCCCTCATCCATTCCCTCAAATTTTACTTTCCCTTGCTCCCTAACATCTCTCCCTACCCCCCTAAAAGAATCTCAATAATTTAGGAATCCCTCAACCCCTTCATCTCCCTTCATTCCCAAAAATTACCCAAATCTCTTGTATTTTCCCCTTCATTAAACCCTAATTCCCTTTCCCATTGAGCTAGAGTCAGCAATGGATTCTGAAACCACTAAAAATAAAAGGCACAAGGGAGGTTAGATCAGCAAGTATCATCCCACTTCAGAAAATGAGGTCATGTCTTCACCTTTCCTCAAAAAATCATTTCAGGATGTTGGTTGTCTTGCCTTTTGCCAAAAGGTGGAGGAATTTGGTTTTCATGACAAACTCACTAGTACTTTTGCCACTAGATTGAGGAGAGACAAAGTGACTATTTCAGGGGTGGTGTTCACTCTTTCCACAGAGATAATTGCCTTGGACACATGGATTCCATAGAGAATTGAAAATTGGTTCAAGAGTAGAGACCTTGTCCTTGACAGCTACAAAATGTACTTGAAGCCAGCATACAAAGCAACTCCTAAACACATCTTTCCATTTAGACACTTGCTGGAAAAATATGCCCCTCTCATGAAATTGATCATGAGGTACTTCACATGTGAGGGCATGTATTCAAGGTTATACCAGTATCATATGAGACTCTTGATGCACTTCACTGGTATGAAAGCCCTAAACTTACCTCATTACTTCTACAAGAGCATGGTGAAGATGTAAAAGAAGGTAAGGAGAATGGGAGACAATAATCATGCTAGTTTGTTTCACCATGTCTTGGTGAAGGTCTTGGTTTCCGATCAACTATCACAGATCAATTTTTCATGGGAAGGTTTTGTATATTCAAATTATCTTTTGTCTTCTCCATCTCAATCTAGCAGTCGCTCTACACCCTTGGCTTCAAGAACATATCAAGAGGTTGCTTCCTCAAGAAAACCTACCAAAAGAGTTCCTAGGGCAAAGGTGACACAAACATATGTCAGAGGTAAGAGGCTTTTGTTTGCTCCAAATATTATTGAATGGGCTAAGCCTACATCAGTTGAACACAGATCATAATCACACCATGAGGCACCATTTCAAGATGAGGAGCCATTCCATATTGATACTGATATGAAAGACTTGGAGGTGAAAGAAGAGAATAAAACATTGGAGAAGATCATCATGGATAAGGATGTTGAGCTCAGAGAACTTAAGGAGAGTTTGTCAAAGGCCAATTTCTTGGTTTTATTCTTGCAACAAGAGAATATGCAATCAAAGGTAAATCAACTACTCTTAAACAAGCCCAAGGTTGATTTGAGCAAATATGATGTAAAAGCTAAGTCAATGGTTGAGATTGATGATTCAAATGATCAAGAAGAGTAGGTTAGAAGAAAGAGACCAAGGAGAAGAGACCTCAAGAGGGCACTTGAGAAATAGAAAGAAGCGTCTCCACCAAGAACTCAAATAACAGTTGATGAGCTCATCTTGGTAGAAATTGAAAAAGACAAGGTAGGATGGCTTGATAGAGTGAATTTCCACATGGAAATGATTCAAGAAGGAAAATAGGAACAACAACCTACAAATACACATGGTCATGCATTACTACACAAGAAATTAGGTCTCTCAGGTAACAATCAAGCTATTGAAGAAAAATCTTAAGGAAACCCTAATGAGGCAAAAAGAGAAGGATAAGTTGGATATGCTTGTTGAAGCCTCCATCATAGCATGAATGCTTGCTGAATTTTTGTTTTTTCGAGACTTTTGGTGTAATGTTCCCAATTTTAGCATCAAGCTAAAATGGAACATTATAGTGGCATATTTTTATTTTGCTTAATAAAATGGGTAAGGAGACACCTTAGCCCTCTTTTAATGAATAAATAACACTCCTTGTGTGAAAGGAGGACAAATAAGTAGCTGAAATAAACACCTAAAGGTGTGAATGGAACCTAGATCACTTGATTAGTCACCTTTGACTAAAGTCAACAGTGCTGCCCAAGGAGGAAGAGGCTTCCTAGAGAAGTTGCACAGTTTTGGAGGGAAGAGATTCACATGAGGGTGGAAACCCTAATTGGTGGGACCATGATGGAGAAGAGGTTCCTTTCTTTATATGGAGGATATGGCAGCCCATTTTCATTATGCTATGTTTTAGATTTCAGACTTGGGTCTGCAAGCTTGCATCCCCGGGTTGTTTAGCATGGTGATGGTGCCCTCGGGCACTAGGGTGTTCCTAGTCAGGAATCCCTACCTCTTCCTCAAGGAAGGATGATGATTGAGCTAAATTTCCTCAATCTGGCATTGGCCACAGCTACATTCATCTTCTACAGCGTTATTTCTGCAGCAGAGAGGACGTTGTGTTGCTGGGTGCAGCAAGAGAGGAACTCATGGAGTCTCTCTTGTCTTGTTTTCTTCAGTGGATGAGCGATCTATTGATTGGAGGAGCTGCAAGGAGGATTCCTAGGTTGTATTTTAGATCAGTGGCATGAGGTCACACTTCCATCATCTCCCACTGCGCAGTCCATGGAGGAAACTGCATTATTTTGGAGGAGGCAGTGAGAGAGGGGTTTTTGGAGCTTCAAGGAGGATGTTTTTGAGACAAAGGGATCAGCCCTTTGTATTGAAGACATTATCAGAGGAGGGCATCTAAATTTTAGATCTTCCATGGCCTCAAACATATTTTGTATCAGTTGCAGTGATAACTTTGTTGTCACATTTTGTATTCTCTGGCATTTCTAGTAATCTCTCATAGATTGGCTAGAAATCTTGTATTTCAGCCCATTTCTTGTTATTGGGCTATTTCTTGTATTCCTTTAGCCATATATTTATTTTATTCATATTCAGTATCTTATGCCTTCATATACACTTCACAGTTGCAGCTACTCTAGCATTTTGTGGAGTTGTAGCTACTCTTGTATTTCACTGCTTATTCATTGAAGGTTGGATCTTAAAGCTTGAGTGGCTTGTCCCTCAACTATTTCTTGTATATTTCTACTGATGTATCATAATACAAATATGTCTATATCATTTAACTCTTATGATGTATTCATATTTTCATAGTTTCAAATTCATGTTCTTATTTTGTTGTAAGCTCTCTCATTGAGCATTGTTTCAGAGACCTAGATTGGGGAGATCTGAATAACCCATCTAGAGTTATTTCTTTGGGCTCATAATCTGCATAGTAGTTGTATGAGATATGTTCTAGGGCATCCCAGCATTTTTTTGTCTTATTTATGTAGCATCTTCCTTATAAAACGTCCTCAAGGACCCTATAGCAGAAATTCCCGAGGTGGAATATTGCATATCCATAGACAGAGTCTGTGAAGGGCCAACTAGCCTCAGGATCTCTCCCTTATTTGGAAGGAGACATATCATGTAAATGCCCCAACAATAAATCTCTGAAATGGACTTGTGATGTCTCACTGAAGAAGGAATTGGAATATCTAAGATATTCCTGATGGAGCAGAAAATTTCAGATTTGGAATATTACATTTGGCTAAATTGAAAATTGCAGAACAGCCAAAAGCGTAGTGCCTTGGCACTGCACTTTTTCCTCAAACATCCAAATGCCAAAAAATTGATATGATTTGATAGATATTTACCCATACATGTCATCTATCCACTTTGGGTGCCTTTTCAGCAAACTAGTGGAGAGAAAAGGTCAAAAAAGGGGTCAAAAACACATTTTCTCCCACTATTTTGAAACAGGCGCTACGCTTTTGGGAGTAGTTGTGGGAAAATCCATTATTCTCCCTCATGGAGTGTCCATTTGACTTGACTGAGGTGTCTAATGAAAACTAGACATCCTCAGATTTCTAGAACATATTTCAGAAGTGAATTTCTAGCATGGGAAGGCCTCCAAAATCCTCTCACAAGTCAGGTGTTGCGCTTTATCAAAAGTGTGTTGTGCTTTATCAATCAGTCGTTGTGCTTTTCCCTGTGTGCACTTTTTTCAAGGTTTTTCTCAGTGAAACTTGGTTTAATGATGTAATTACACTTGTTTATTGTTGATGTGATGTAAATATGATTTAAATGGGCCTGTTATGGTAAATTTGTTGTAATTTTTTACCTCATTTATGAGGAGCAACTTAGTCAACTCTTTTTGGAGGGTTTGTTCAAAACTCCCTAGACATTAGGGTTTTGTTGAGAGAATCTTGTGATTTGTTCCTACACTGGGTAATTCGACCCTTAAGAGAGGGGAAATTGTTTTTGAGTCTATATGTATGTGTTTTTTAGTCATTTTGATGGTTGGACATCAGAGGGTGGAAGTCTTGTAGCTTGTACTTTATCCCCTTTTATAGGAAATCAAAGGACAGTTGCAATTATTATTTAGTAATTCTTGTGTTGTGAATTTGTAATAATGTTTTCTCTCTGTTATAGTTTTATATGAATGATATATTTGTCTCCTTACCATATCTATGATATTCGGTGATTTTCCTAAGAGTTTATAAGCAGAATTCTTTTCATGAAAGCTCTGTTTTGGTAGGAATGTCATTTTGTGTAATTTTCCTTCTTGATTAATGAATTCATCGTGCACATGCTCATTAAGATATTATTGATCTTTCAGACCCTACACTACACCGACAAACTCCTAAAACCATCACGAAAACATAGCTACCTTGCTCCTCCATATCTCTTGTAGTTGTGACCTTTGATAATTTGACCTAGTTACCTAATTTTCATCCCTGATCCAGCAGAAAAAACCCTAAATATTTCAAAATCCTAGAGCTGAGCTATCTAGCCTAAAATCCACTCTTGATCCAGTCAAACCCTTGGCTATGATTTTCATAGGGAGAGCCCCCTCTGGCTTGGTAGGGCTAGCTGCCAAACTAAAACCTTGGTTTGAGGTTACCTCCGTCAATTTCCTTTAAGCCTTGGGACATTGTGGAGGTTAACAATTACCAGTACACTGTGATGCCTTTTGGCTTGAAGAATGATCCTACCGTATTTTCTAGAGTTGTATCACATATTTCAATGAGTATATACACAAATTTTTGGATGTTTACTTTTATGATTGGATAGTCTTTGGGTTGCTGAAGAAGTATGTTTCAAGCTTGAGATTGATGCTGGATGATTGTCAATAGTATCATATCTCGTTGAATTTGAAGAAGTGCAGATTTTGTGTACCTTTTGGTATATTATTAGGACATGTTTTTTGTAAGCATGGATTTATGGTAGACCCTACGAAGATATCTGCTATTGTGAACCTGGAGCCACCTAAGACAGTAAAGGAACTGTGCACAACACTTGAACATACTCGCTATTATAGGAAGTTTATAAAGGCGTATGCCTTGATAACTGCGCCAATGGAGAAGCTACTGAAAAAAGAAAAAAAAATGTTACTTTTTAGAGGGATGAAGAATTCCAAAAGAGACTCGACATATTGAAGGAAAATATGGTAATTGTGCCTATTATAGTTTTCCCAGACTGGAATAAGGAATTTCATGTACATGTCGATGCCTCTTGCATAGCATTGGGTATAGTATTGACACATACATGAGAAGGAGAAATTTATCACCCTATAGCTTTTGCAAGTAGAAAATTGTCAAAGGTGGAGAAGAACTATTCCATGACAGAAAGAGAGGGGTTGGCTATGGTTTATGCATTACAAAATTTCAGGCATTATTTGTTGGGAGCACACTTCAAGATGTTCATTGATCACTCTGCACTGAAGTATCTGGTGAATAATCCTATTTTGGGAGGAAAGATCTATCGATGGTTTTTGTTATTCCAGGAGTATGATTTTGAAGTTATAGTCAAGCGAGGAAGATTGAACGTTGGACCTGATCATATGTCAAGAATAGAAACAGGCAAAGAGCCGACCAACATTGAGGATAACCTATCGGATGCACAGTTATTCGCAAACATGGTTGCAGATGATCAATTTGAGGATATTATTTAGTTTTTTACCACAGGGATGGCACCCGCGAAGTACACAATGTAGCAGAAGAAGGAGATGGCAGTAAAGGAAGCTTATTTTTTATTGATTGAGGGACAATTGTACACAATGGGACCAAATGAAATACTGTGTAGATATGTCTATGAGAATGAAAGGTAGAATATTTTGGTAGAAGCTCATGGAGGAGTTGCAGGAGGAGATTATGTAGGAAAGGCCATTGCATAGAAGATCTTGTGAGCAGGATTATGGTGGCCCATAGTACATAATGATGCAAAGGAGTTTTGTATAGCTTGTGATGCATGTCAAAGGATAGGAAGACCCTCTAGGAGAGATGAAATTACATTGAATCCATAGGTGATGTTGTAAGCATTTGATAAATGGGCTATTGATTTTGTTGGAGCTATCAATCCACCAGGAAAAAATACTATCGCAAGGTATATAATCATTGCAACCTATTATTTGACGAGGTGGGCCGAAGCAAAGCAAGTGAAATATTACAGCACAAATACCGCTGCGAAGTTCATATTTGAGTATATTTTGTCCAAATTTGGGTGTCCAAAGATCTTGATGAGTGACAGGGGTTCACATTTCTTGCATCAAACTATTGAGGCATTGACTGAAGAATTTCAAGTACATCATCAGAAGACCACACCCTATCATCCTCACGCGAATGGGACAGTCGAAGCTTTCAATAATATTATGCACAATTCACTCACAAAATTATGCAATGTGAACAAAAATGACTGGGATTTGTGAATTCCAACAGTGTTATGGGCATACAAAACCACATGCAAGAAATTGAGAGGACAAACACCTTTTAGGCTGGTCTATGGACAAGAAGCAATCATGTCTATGGAATATATAGTGCCCAGTTTGAGAATTGCAGCATTCACAGACATGGAAGATGACAACACAATGGGGGAAACAATAGAGCAATGTCTTGCTCTTGAAGAAGACAGGTTTATGGCAAGTTATCATCAGCAAGTGCAAAAAGAAAGGGAGAAAGCTTGGCATGACGAGCACATCAAGCAGAAGACATGAGGAGACCTTGTAATTTTGTATGATAGCAAGTTCGTGAAGTTCCCAGGAAAGTTTCAAACACATTGGTTGGTACCATATATCATCAGGTATATCTCTGAGGGAGGCACAATTCAGCTTACGAAGTTGGATGGTTAATTGATGTCAGGATTAGTGAATGATAGCAGATTGAAGATATACATGGACGACTCTGTCCTTGGAGCCTTGCACTGAATAATTAAATGGGGAAAGTCTTAGTGCAACTTGCAGTTGAAAATGGGCACTGGACTATAAACTACCCTGCAGAAAGGAGCTTCGTCGAAAACAGGAGCACTGCGCGATAGTCAGGAGTATGGTGAAGTCCGAAAGGGTTGTGTTGAAGGATGTTTACTACGTGATATTTAGGAGAATGTCGAAGTCTGAAGGAACTGTGATGAGGGAGGAATTTTTGTGACACAAGGGGGGTTCGTCGAAGTTCGCCTGAATATGACCGTTGGAAGAACAAACTTGATGTGAAAGGGAATTTTATGTTAAAAGGAGTGGGGGAAGCACATTTATTTAGCACAACTAGTCAAATCTAGTGCCATATCTGCATTAAATGAGCCCAATATGAAGGAAATCATGGGGTTCGAAATTCAAATTTTTTATAAACGCAAGCTCTCGCTCCACATTTTGACACTTTGCCTCCTGAGCATTCGAATTGAGATTTTGTGCATAGAGAAATTTACTGTATGTCTGGGAAGTGCTGGAAAGAAATTTCAAGAGAGTTTGTAAGAAGGGGATTAATAGGAATCATGACAACTACACCACCACATGTCACGAATTTGAGGTCGCCGCCCAAGCAACCAACTGCAGAAGAAGCACAGTCGAACAAAAAGCAGGTCAAGAGACAAATTGCGTCCCCTGGAGTTAGACAGACCCCAAGGAAGAAAATCGCCAAGGAGAAGTGCACAAAGAAACGATAGGACAAGAGGCAGAATCAACCAATAAAAATTTAGGACAATGAGGAATAAATTGCATCCTTAGAAGCAGAGATACCGAAAGGTATGGAGGAAGCAGATTTAGAAGTTATCTCTAGGTTACCACCACGAAATTTGGGTTCTTAAACCAGTGAAAGACCCAGATACTGCGAATTTCGGTGTATTTACACCACTGCTATCGGAAGAAGTACCTTTTGAAGGTGAACCATTGGGGAAGGTACCACAGCTAAGGATGGAGGACTAGGAATTTAATGACATAAGCAAATATGCCCAATTTGAGCCCAGTAGATACCTGCACCAGGTTCATTACCCGGAGAACGACATCACTAGATTGGAGTCACACAGATGCGCTACAGGACTACAACAAGCAAGTTTGTTAAACATGTTGAATGTTTTTCATTTTGGGTGAAGTAATATCAACACCATTTTATTTTTCCAGCTACTTTCTTTGGTACATGATGGGTCCCTCTTACTATGAGAAAGGATACCCATCGATGACGTGTTGATCAGAAGAATAACTGCGCTGCCCTACCAGGAAAATAACCCTGTTAAGGAGTTCGTAGGAAAGAGTCAGGACAATTTCATCGCTGACAAAATGAATAAGAATTATGACCTGGTAAAGAAGTCGAGGGGCTATGAAATTATCCCCATCAATGATCTAGAAGTGCACTTCACTGCGCACATCCTCGCAGGAAATATAATACGCAAATGAAGTACTAGCAATCGTGGTCTCTTTATCTGTGCAATTTAATAAAGAGGTCTAGTATAACTGTAGGTTTTAACCCTGTACAAAAATTATCTGCAAATGAATCTAGAAAACAGAAAATAATCAATAACGAGAGAATAAAACGTAAAACAGATATACACAGATAATTTCCCTTGGATCCCAAATCGAGATTACCATCTTAATTTTTCATTATATTCCTTTTAATGTTACAACACATATATATATATATATACATGTCGAAGCATTCATAAACCCCAATCCATTCACCCTGGATTAGAACATAATCGTAGTTCCCTTGACCAGATCTACAAAATACCAGGGGCCGAAAACCATCATGCCCCAAAACCATGGTCAGGTCTGCCCACCGAAAAATAGGGTCCAAAAAAAAATTCAAGGGGCACTACGCTCCCTGTGCCCCCTTGCGCGTGTGAATAATCGTGGAAAGAATACAACACAAGGGGCCACAGGAGATCTTAGTCATTAGTCCAGCTCTGCAACACCCATTATTTCTCTACACCAAGATAACTTCTAAGTGCTCATAGACTTTGTCAATGCATCTGCAACATTCTTAAAAGTGTCCACCGTTACTAAAAACACCCTTTTATGCTCAACCATATCTCTCACAAAGTGATATTGAACATCAATGTGCTTTGTATTTGAATGATAAGCAGGGTTCTTAGCCAATAAAATTTCACTTTGGCTATCACAGTCTATCCTTATAGCTCGTTGCACCAACCCCATACTTGAACACAATCTCTGAAACCAAACTACTTCCTTGCTTGCATGAGTGGTTGCCATGTATTCTACCTATGTAGTTGAAAGAGCCACTACAGACTGTCTTTTACTCATCCAAATGACTACACCTCCAAATAGGCTAAACACATACCCACTTGTAGATCTTCTTTGGTCCAGACCTCTAGCTCAGTCTGCATCAACAAAACCACGGATGTCCAAAACTCTATCCAATCCTGGTCTTCCCTCATAACACAAACCATAATCACTAGTGCCACGAAAATATCTGAAAACCCACTTCATTGTTGTCCAATGCTCCTTCCATGGTTTTGACGTAAACCTGCTCAATACTCCCACTGCATGTGCAATGTCTGGTCTAGTACATACCATTTCATACGTCAGGCTACCCACTGCACTTGCATATGGAACAAGGGACATATCCTCCGCTTATTCTTGTCTCTTGGGACACTATTCAGCAGATAGCTTTACACCTACAGGAATAGGAACCTTCACCAGTTTACTATCCTGCACATTTAACCTCTGCAATATTGTCTCGACATACTTCCTCTGGTTTAACCAGAGCTTCCTCTTTGCCCTATCTCTCTTAATTTCCATGCCCAAAATATAGTTTGCAGCACCAAGATCCTTCATGTCGAATTTGGAGAACAATTGGGTCTTCAAATCCTAGATAATTTATTTGTCATTTACAATCAGCAACATATCATCCACATAAAAGACCAAATAAATAACACGGTCACCAATTCATTTAAAATATACACAGTGATCCTCTTTTCTTCTGGTGAAGCGAAGTCCCCGTATATAGGTATCAAATTTATGATACCACATCCTTGGCGATTGTTTTAACCCATACAGAGACTTTTTTAACCTGCATACCAGTTCTTTCTTTCCCTTCACCATAAAGCCTTCAGGTTGCTTCATGTAGATCTCCTCTTCTAGATCCCCATGAAGAAATTTTGTCTTCACATCCATCTGCTCTACCTCAAAATCAAAGGCAGCAGCAACAGATAAAATAATCTAATAGAAGTAACCTTGGCAACAGGAGAAAAAATATCACCAAAATAAATTTTCGACAGCTGGGAATAACCTTTTGCTACCAATTGAGATTTTTATTTCTCCACCTTGCCTTCTGCATTCATCTTATTCTTAAAAACACATTTTCTCTCGGTGGGCTTCCTTCCAGCTGGAAACTCCACCAGATTCCATGGCTCATTTTTGTGCAAGGATGCCATTTCATCAACCATGGCCTCCTTCCAGAGTTTTCCATCCTCTAAATTTACTACCTCCCTGACAGTTCTAGGATCATCGTCAATTACAGTTAAAGAAAAATTTGAAAAAAAAGTAGATGGACTATACCTTTCTGGTTTCCTTCTTTCCCAAACTGATCTTCTCATAGCTGGAGTTTGTGGCTCTTCCTCTTCTGAATCTTCTTCTGTTGTAGAGTCTGATTCATCCTCCCTTAACTCAAACTCTATCTTCTCATATTCCTTTGGTAGGACTTCATGTTTAACAATATATTTAACCTCTCTAAACACCACATCGTGGCTGTAGAGAACCTTCCTTGTTTCTGGGTTCCAAAGCTTGTAACCTTTTAAACCATCCTTATACCTAATAAAGATGCACCTTTCAAATTTATTATCCAACTAGGTCCTTTTCTCCTTTGGAACATGTACATATGCATCACATCCAAATACTCTCATATGTGAAACAGAGGGTTTCTTACCAGACCATACCTCATGTGGAGTCTTATCCTCCAACGCTGATGAAGTTGATCTGTTAACCAGGTAACATGCAGTCTTCACTGCTTCTGCCCGGGATTCTTGTCCTAATCTGGTACCGCTGAGCATGCTTCTTGCCTTTTCCATCAGCGTTCTGTTCATTCTTTCTGCAACTCCATTTTTTTGAGGTGTGTATGGATTACTATTTTTTTGTGCTATACCACACCTCTTACAGAATTCTTCAAATTCCTTCTTGCAAAACTCTCCACCATTATCTATCCTCGGCACCTTTATCTTCTTCTTTGTTTGGTTTTCCACCAGGGCCTTAAATTCTTTAAATCTATCAAAGACTTCAGATTTCTTCCTCAATAAATATATCCATGTATTCCTTGAGAAGTCATCTATTAATCAGACATAGTACACAGATTTTCCTAGTGATGGAACCAATGCAGGTCCAAACACATCACTGTGCACAAGCTCTAATATCTTGTTCACCCTCTTAGCACCAGAAGGAAAACTCACCCGATTCTACTTCCCATATACACAATGTTCACATAAATCGAAATACGGAGAGCAATTAGACATACCTTCTACCATACCATTTCCATTAGTATCTAAAGGCCCTTCTCTCCAGTATTTCCAACCCTTTGATGCCATAGCGTGGTATATTCTCTAGGGACCGCTAGGATTTCCGCTCCACTTTCAAAAACCACATAAATGTTGCACCCATCAATAATAGTGCTACCCTGAAGCTTGTACAGAGTTCTAATCTGAACTCGCCGCATTAATACCAGTTCTCCCTAAACCATCTTGCAGGTATCTTTCTTGAACTCTGTTTTTACACCTGCATCATCCATCTTGCTTGCATAAATCAGATTTATGACCAATACAGGAATATGCAGAACACCAGGAAGTGTTCTAATCCTTCCACCTTGCAGCTTCAGCTTGACTTTTCCATTTCCAACAATTTTTTTCTTAATATCATCCCCTAAGAAGACATCACCACCATTATACTTCTCATACTCGCAGAAACAATCCCTATGGGGAGTGAAGTGAAAGGATGCACCTGATTAAATCAACCATGCCTCATGATCTACATGTGTATTTGAAGAAGAAGCCAAATACACATCCCCACCTTCATCCGAGGTGGTTTTTGCCTCTATAGAAGGAGCAACATCAGATCTCTTTCCTTTCTTAGGAGCTTTAGATCTGCAATCCTTTTTATAGTTCCCTTCCTTTCCGCATTTCCAACACACCTTTACAAACTTTCCTGGAGATTTAGATCTCCTACTTGAAACCTTATTCTTGTTTCTGTTCTAGGACCTTCCTCATACATATAAGGCATCTCCATTCCGGCCCTCCATATTTCTCCGTCTCATTTCCTCCGACAGCAAGGTTGAGACAATGTCATCAAAATTCAAGGTAGTTGTATTGCTACCTATTGCGATAACCAGATTGTCCCACGAATCTAGTAGAGAACACAACAAACTGATGCACTTATCTTCATCTAAGATTTTAATATCAACAGATAAAAACTGACTTACCACAGTATTGAAGGCGTTCAAATGCTCTGTCACCGAGTCTCCATCCTTCATCCTCCGATTATACAGCTTTTTCCGCCGAAACAATTTATTCACCAAAGACTTAGATTGGTACAAAGTTCCTAGCTTGTCCCACAAATTCTTCACCATAGCTTCCCCAAATACATTCAACAATACTGAATCTAAGACACACAACTACATTGTGCTCTTTGCCTTCCGATCTAACTTCTTCCAGTCTTCATCTGACATTGTCGTTGGTTTAGTACCTGGATCTACTGAGATCCATTGATCTTTATCCACTAGCAGATCCTCCATCTTGAGCTTCCACAACTCAAAACTCCAACCATTAAATTTCTCGATCTCTATCTTTCCACTACTCGCCATCTTCTTTCACCGCAAGAATCGATCCCGCAGATCTCCCACTGAACAGGGTCTACCACAAGCCCGAGAAAAAAACCCCTCAGCAGCAAATGTGTCCTGTTGAAGCCGAAGCAACTCTGATACCAAATGTAGGTTTTAACCCTATACATGAACTATCTGCAAATGAATCTTAAAAAAAAAAAAAAAAAAACAATAGCGAGAGAATAAAACATAAAACAAATATACACATATATTTTCCCCTAGATCCAAAATCAGGATTACCAGCTTGATTTTTCATTATATTCATTTTAGTGTTACAACACAAATATATACATGTCGAAGCATTCATAAACCCCAATCCATTAACCCTGGATTAGAACATAAATGTAGTTCCCTTGACCAGATCTACAAAATACCAGGGGTTGAAAACCATCATGCCCCAAAACCATGGGTGGGTCCGCCCACCGAAAAATAGGGTCCAAATTTGTTTTTCCCATGGCACTACACCTGGCGCAATATACAAGGGGGGTTGTTGCCCCCCTCTGGCCCCCCTGCGCGTGCGACTAATCATGGAAATAATATAACACATACCCAACTATAACTGGGTTGGCTACCTATGTAGAAAAATTCTAGAAGATTTGTTGCAAAGCACAAGAGGAAGGGAAGATGTTCCACTACACATGGTTGTTATTGATCATTGCAATGAACGATTGGAAGGAACTGGAAGAGTCACAGTTCCCTACTATGGAACCAAATTTCTACGAAGCTACAAGGTATGCCTCGCTCTAGTTTTCTAAGGGACCAAAGTACACCATGGAGAACAAAAATTTTTAGGTTTTAATGGAGATGGATCTACGCACAATGGTGAGTCAGTGTCCTGGGATTTCACCTAATTTGTTTGTGGACTATCAGGGAGTTTCAAACTTCAAAGATGATTTTCATATAGTGTACATCAAGGTGTGATAGGATGTAGATGAAGTATGGTACCCTTTGCCATACATGGTTACCGAAATCTATATTGTGCAAGTCACAAGGCACTGGTCGATAGATTGGTTGGCTCCCCCCACTGGGGGCATTGAGATAGAACATGAAGGAACGAGTGGACAATATACACAAGGAGGAAAAGACACAGAAAAAAAAATATAGAAGGCTATCGAAGAAACTGGAGGCACAGAGAAGGGTGTTCGAGACCCTCCAAGCGACAAGGAACAGAAGGAGTCCCCATTTATTGTGAAGAGAAGGGTTCCTACTGTTAGCACTCCACCAGTTCTCCGAAGGTTGAAAAGGACACTGACAAAGGTAACCACAAACCACTTTGACCTAGTAGCTGGCCCTACTAGGATGAGAGGGCTCTCTCTATGAGATCACAAAAAAAAATTAACTTTGATATGAAGGATATTAGGCTAGATATGATAGGTTCAGGTAGTGTTTGAATGCTTTAGGGCTTGATGCTAGATCAGGAATGAAGCCAAGTAGATAGGTCTGAGTATTAAAGGGTTTACAGCTGCAAAAATATAGAGCAAGGTAGGATTGGATTTATGATGGCTCTAAGGTTTTGTAGGTATAGTGGAGAGTCTAAAAGAGAAGAGGGATTTAATGAGCATGTTCAATCATGAATTCATTAAACTAGAAGCATGAAACACAAAATGACATTTCCATATAAATAGAGCCAAATCAATAGAATTATGCCTATGAACTGTAAGGAAAGCCACTAAAGATACAAGATATGAAAAAGGAGATATATATAATTCAATAAAGGCTATAATAGAGAATATACATGATCATAAACTCGCTGCACATGAATTCCAAGATAATAGCTGCAACTGCATCATTTTATTTCTAAATATGAAAGTGAAAGTACAAGATACAATAGTTACAATCCTCTGATGTCCAACCAGTAAAATGACTCTGAAATGATAGATAAAGACCAAAGAAACATCTCCCCTCTCTCAGGAGTCGAATCCATTAGTTGTGGATCCGATTAAATGATAAGGTCAACAAAACCCTAATGTCTAGTGGAGGTTAACCAGTTCACCTCATCATAGGAAACTAGATACATTTGACCACAATTACATTAACAAGCATGTATCTACCATATTTCATTATTTACTAGCTCAATTACACCTCATGAAATAATCATTCATCTGGTGAAAAGTCAAACTAGGTCAAACAACCTATAAAAATTTCCTTCTGGAGAAAGCATTGCGAGTTGAGACTTTTAGAGTCCTTCCAGGTGTCCAAATCAGGATTTGAAGGTACCATTAGAAAGATCTGGTGTATGCTACATGATAGGATCATAAATCACTCAAAAAGGTGGCTCCTAGCCCTCCAAATATTCATTCTCCCAAGAGTACTCAGAAACCACAGCGAAACCTCCAAAAACAAGGCAGAAATGTGATTTTTTGCATGTTTTTTGGGCATTTTGACCCCCAAAAATTGGTTGACATGGCTCAACCACTGACTAGGATTTATTTATTCATCAAGAAGAATCCAAAAATGTTGATTTTTCATCCAATGGACCCCCCCAACAAAAGCGTAGCATGGCTCACGCTAAACTTTTGCCAGTGTGACTCATTTTCCAAATTTGCAATTTTGACCAATATGTCACAAAAAACAAAATTTGCTCCAAAACTCCTTAAAATTGTTCTAGATGTGCCTCATTAAGTATTTTATGCCACTAAAGAAGCATCAGCAAGAATCTCCAAGTTTTCCTTCTCCTTTTGACTTTTTAGGGTTTCCTTTAGTTTGGCTTGCAATTGTTTGACTTTGACATTGCAAATCCGATTTCTTGCATAGTAGTGGTGAGATATGTGTTTTTGCAACTTTTTGTCCCTATTAGCCTTGTTAAGGAGCTTATCCAAGTGAATATTGACTTTCTCAAGCCAAAAATCCATGTTTTCATTGATTTCCATGGCTATCCTTTCTTCAAAACTCAACTCTTCATCTAGTGGATTTGTTCTCTTTCTTTCTGCAATGCTCTTCGGAGACCCATGGTCCTTGGCCTCTTCCTTGTCACCTAATTTTCATGATTTTCCAAATATTCATTGTTATCCATTTATTTCCCTTTTACATCATGCATACTAGCATCAAATTGACTTTTCTCTAAAGACAATTGTTTTGCCTTCAACTGATTGTTTTCTTGCTCTAGAAAGGAAATGATTAAATTAGCCCTTGCTAAGTTGTCTTTGAGTTCTTTGATCTGAGCATCTTTATCCTTGGTGATCATCTCTAGGTTTTCATGCTCTTCACTGGCCTCCAAGTCTACTAAAGTCAAAGTCATGCTCCTCATCGTGAATAGATGTCTCATGCTGTGAATGCAATCCCTACTCTGCTGATGTGGGCTTGGCCCCTTCATCAATATGAGGAGAAAACACAATACTTATGCCTCTTTTGTATGTTTGAGTGACCTCAATCTTCCTCCTTGTTAAACACACGTATGGTGAATGGATAAAAAATGCATATAAAGGTAGGATAAGTCTGATTTATATTATTATTCACCATAGATGTACATTTATAATACAATGGTGTGACTCTTGGATTCCACATTCCAAGGTCACTTGGAATCCTTTTGTCCATTCTACTTCCACACCTACCCATAGAGGATTAGGTGTCCAACATTCCCCCCTTTAATCTAAAGGGGTATGTGTGAGTCCAAGAAGAGAGTTGTAATACAAATCTGCAAAGTATGCATGGCAAAAATTAGGTTGAATCAGCTCTCTAAAATGTTGGCATAAAGAGGTGGTTTAAGGATGACCACCAACATTGGAACGCTTAGTGCAGTTCCTAGAACTCCTCCAAATATGGCAAGAAGCTGAGGGCTTATGATAGAGGAATTGTCCCTCATATTTGAAGAGGGAGACCTTAAACCTAGAAGAAGGGAGGTCTACAACCTGTGATGGTTTAAGGATGACCACCAACTCTGGAATGCTTAATGCATTTCCTTGAACTCTACCAAAGCTGGCAAGAAGTTGAAGTCTTTTGCTAGAGGAAGTGCTTTGAATTCTTTGAAGAGGAAGAATATCAACCTCGCATATATGGTTTAAGGTTTTCCACCAACCAAAGGAATGCTCATTGGTATTCGTGTCTCTGGCTACAACTCTGAATCTCAAATGACAAGTTGTGGCTCAGGCTCGCTTGAACTGATGTGTCTTTGGCTACAACTCTAAATCTAGAATGACAGGTTGTGGCTCAAGCTCGCTTGATGTGGCTTCGAAGCTTGTATATGACCACCATTTTCCCCCTTTTCAGGTACAAGGTAAGATTATGGCTAAAACTCAACTCCAAGATTGTTCAATATTCTAGAACAAGTTCTAACATATGACTTAAACATATTCTTGTTTGTTGATGCCCATTGCCAAGAAGCAATCCATCCAAGATGAGTCTTTGTTCTTGTAGGAGGCTTGTTCCTGAAGCATTTTTGTGAAGAATGGGTGTGCCGACCACAATGCTTGAATGGGTGAAGATCGAAATAGTGATCTTTCATATGGCCAACTCGATCACAGTTTTGGAATTTCACAATTTTTTTGTTGTTGCTGTGGAAGAGGAGTAGGATCTGGAACAACTGAAGGTGAACTGTCATAAAGAAATCTGGCACTCTGAAATTGAAGGGGCTTGGAGTAGTCTGGAATATGAAAGGACAACTCCTTGTCATATCCAAGACTTATTATGTGCTTGTTATGGACAAGCTCTTCCCAAGGTCTGATGATGGGCTTGGGAAGCGAAGCGTGAGCTTCTGCATCTGCATACAAATCTGCTTTTGAACTAGGCACTAAATGTGAATCAATCAAAACATTACTAACTTTTTTCTTATGGGAGTCTCTTTCAAAGTTCTGAACAGAAACAGGTTCATAATGATGAGTCCACGGTTGTAATTCTGCTTGCTGAAGCTGAGGTTCAATGTTCAAAAAATCAATCTTGTATAGTGCATTTTGTAGACAGGTTTGAATATTAGAGATAGAGGTTTTGCTGACATTTACCGTATCATCTACGATGGAGAGTATCATAGTGTTCAAAAAATCCAATATTTCATAAACTTTTGCCATTTTTCAATTGTTTAAATTTGTTGATGCAAATGTACTCCTAACCAAATAAAAGAGTGCTCTCTTCCAAATGTTATGCCAAGTCCAAATAAAGCTGCAATGCTGGGACTAGATTGAAGATTGTACGTTTATTGAAGATGTGCTTTCAAGGATTTACATGCAAAGAATACCTTTGGAATTAAATTAAAAAATAAATATCAAAATACCTATGTTAGCAATCCCGTGGTTGGGTGTCGAGTTCCATGCCTTTTATTACCATGGAGGGAGGTATTGTCACCGGAGCAGGAGCTGTTGAGAAATAATGGCGCAACGGAGAGGAGTCGACTTTGCAGACAACGTAGCAGATTGTGCATAGGGGTAATAAGAACTATGAAATCTCCCTTGAAAAATTCCTTCAGCTCTCGGAATGTAGGAACTCCTTGGTTCATTGCAATATACCAATCACTGCCCCATCCTCAGTTCCAATGTACCACTGGAGCATTGTAGGAGTAGACCGGTGCAGGCCAACCGACATTTATGAAGACAACGACCAATTTCAGCTTCCTCGATTATAACCAAACCACATAATCAGAGGTATAGGTAAGCAGAGTTACTTCGACTCTAGACTTGCTTCTTCATGTTGTTCGACTGGACGCGTAGTCTTCACATTCATACACTCTCACATCATGCTACTGACAGGACTTCTGAAGTGGAGCAGTATGAAATTCAGAAATTTTCAGATGCTCTGGGTAGCGAGGAGGGAGCACGGTGTGGGAGGAGTGGTGTTGAGCCATGATGGAAGGCTGCGGTGTTGGAGGGCTCAAGGGAAGATAAATAGGTAAGAGTCTTTGGGCAAGATTTAATGTGGAGCTGTAATATGAGAGTGTTGTATATTGGCAAGATTTAATGAGGAGAAGTGGGAGTGATTTGGAAAACATGAAATACAGGAGGATGAGGATTTCTAACCATTCTCAATTTTCAACAGATGAAATGGAGGTCGCGGACATTTTTATCCTCTTCCGCTATTCCAGTAAGAGGTTGTGTCTTCAATTGGGGGACAAAGCGCAGGCGATCCACCATTAAAGGAAAATAGACCAGCGCCACCCACTACTCCAAAGGGAGCCCACTCACTATCTCTGCGAGCAAAAATAATAACCATCTTAAACATGGTGCCATGGGTATGGCTTCCCCCTCACCACCAACCCGCCGCTTGTCACGTATCTGTCATCCCAACTCAAAGAATGTGATAGCCAAGAATCGGCATAGGAAAAAAGTGTCAATAAATACACAACGGGATCTCTATCCCCTGGATATGAAACAAATGCTGGATGTATTAAAGCAGGAACAATATCAGTTTTCAAACTACAGAGCCGCTCAATCCCTAGGTTGCGAACTCACGGGAATCTTGAAAACTAGAAAACTGTCAAGATGCAGGGGGAGGCCACTTCTCACAGATGCAAGATTGTGGTCTCAACCAGGCATATGGCAAGGCCAGGGCTTATTTTCCTCGTAACCGCTTTAGAGGCCGGAAAAGAAATCCAAGCACCTTAACTGTAGGTTTTCCAGAGGCTGGCTGCGTAGAGGAGGAAGTGGTGTATGCATGGAGCCAACACTGTGGAGATTGAAAACAATGGGAGGGTGTAATGCCAACTGTTGTGTATGCATAATAACCAGTTTTGAGGGCGGTGAGGATTTCGACTGTCAAAGGTACATAATATAACAGATAGATAATATCACAAAAGGCACTGAGCGGAGGAGCATTTATACAATGAAAAATGATGGATGACAGACGAGTTTGTGAGTGGCAGGAGGAAAGCCAAATTTCATGGCAGAGGGACAGATTTGGGTCCTGCACTCTGATTTGTGCATATTTGGACAATGCCTAAGTCCAACGACAGACCCACAGTGAAAGAGCAGATAATACAGCTAAAATTTAGCTGATTGGAGCAAGGCCAGCAATATCTCGTTCTGATACCATGTTAAACACACGCATGGTGAATGGAGAAAACACACATAAAAAGGTAGGATAAGCATGAGTTATATTATTATTCATCATAGATGTACATTTATAATACAATGGTGTGACTCTTGGATTCCACATTCCAAGGTCACTTGGACTCCTTTTGTCCATTCGGCTTCCACACCTACCCATAGAGGATTAGGTGTCCAAAACTCCTCACTGAAACTATGCTAGGTGAGCCAACCTCCATATCTCTAGATAATGTTGATGGTGCTGATGGTGAACTAGGGCTAGTAGGTTGGCTACTAGAAGAAAAAAAGACATATGCCTGCATGAAAATTTCCCAAGTGATGCCCTTCTGCTCAAGTTGGTGTAAAACAATGATTTTGATCAGATCATGGTGGAAGATGCTACTTTCAAGACAACTCTACTTATGTTACACATTTTATGCCATCTTTGCCAAACTTTTCATATAGATAATAGGGAAAATTGAGTGGCTTTACCCCTGTGAAATGCATGAGAAGTTTGACATGATACCCATATAATCTAGAAAATATTCCCTCATGGGTGAAGTACTTCATGATGATCTTCATAAGTGGTGTGTAATTCTCAAGGAGGTGCCTAACAGGAAAATTCTTCTTCATGTGTTGTTTATAATGTCTTCTGAGATAGGGTTGATAATTATGAAGTTCTAGGTTTTGGTTCTTAAACCATTTTTCACCATGATTAGGTATCCCTGTGGCCTCAGGTACTATATCAGTTGATATAGTGAAAGTAACCCTTGCAATTGTTACTTTGTCCCTTTTGAGTTGAGTGGCAAACAATTTGGTCAATGTGGCATTCTATTTGACTTTATTAACTTTTTCACAAAAAGGAAGCCACCATACTGCTTGAAAATTGTGCTTGGGAAATGGTGTTGACATCATTTCAAGAGTGGTTAAGGGCTCATGTCTTATCACTTGGCCTCCTTTGTTATAATATTTCTTCTCCTCCATTTGGTTGTTTGCAAGAGGTAAAACGCTAATAGGTAAAAATAGGGGAAGGGAGAAAATGGATAGGATGAAGGAGTTAGGGAAAGGAGATGAGAGTGGAAAATTTAGGTAGATGAGCAGGGGTCTTAGGGAGGTATAGGATGTGAAATGGAGTTAAATGAGTAAGGGAATTGGGCTAGGAAATTTTTACACAGTCCTAGTTAGGAAATCTACCCAAAATTGCAAAATTAGGCTAGGCTTTAGGGTTTGGGGCTTAGGAAATGGAAATGAGGGAATGTGAAGGCTGTGGGGGATGGTTTAAAGTGTGAGGAAGATTAAAAAATCTGTGGGAGAGTGTGTTTGTCTTGCAAAACTTGAAAAGTAGGGCTAGCCACTAAAACGTAGTGTAGGGGCCAATGGAGGGTTTACACACTAAAATTGTGAAATTGAGCTACAAGGAGGGGTTTGCTGAGGTGAAACTTACTTTCCCACTAATCTTAGACACTATGATATCCTTTATAAACCTCCAGAACTTGGTTTGATGCCTCCAAGAGAGAAAACGCGGCGTTTGGAGGAAAGTGTAGCGTGGAGGGCAGAAAGCACAGCGTGGCTACTTTGGCACCAAATCTTGGAGTGATTTTGACATGAATTTACTGAATTTGCACTTGATGATGAATGAGAGTGATTCTTCAATGAGGTGAATGAACAAATGAGCCTGAATTGGCCTTTTTTAGCTTGAAGTGGTCACTTTCTTCATGGTAATGGGATGGCCCACTACATGTCATTTTCACTTTGCTTTGTAAACTTGTAACTTTGACACTTTCCTTGTAGATTTAGGAACATGATGAATTTATTACATATTGAAAGATGAGTTGCATTTGAAATCAAACTTTATTGAACAAATTTAATTATCACTCCTCCATTGCCGGATTTTATGCATGGAATGACAGATTTGGTGACCTTGAAACCCTAATGACCTAATGGAGACACTGAACTGAATGAAATCATGATGATGTTGACTAGAGTGATGATGATGACCTTACAATTATGGTACACTCAGTTGAGTGATGACAAGGACTAGCATGTAAAAAATTTTAAAGTAGTGGAAATAGCCCTAGACATACTACCTAGTGACCAAATTTTTACTTTAAGACCTAATGAAATGACAAAAATTTGACTTTGAGACCCTAAAAAGACATAATAAGAGTCCATTTTATCACTGGTGACAGGTTGTACTGATTGACACTAACACCTACAACATCTACGCCCGCTTCGCGGAAGAATCACAAGTCGGATATATCCACGTGCGTAGATCCAATGACCCTCACTAAAGGGGATATCGATGAAATTGGTGGTAAGGTGTTGCATATCATGGAAGACATATGGAAAAAGATTGAAGATCAGTACAAAGCAGTACTGACAGAGGTGAAACAATGCATGTATGATCTTAAGGTTCTGGCACAAAAAAAACCATAGGAACAACTATTCATTCAATCAGCACAAATGAGCCAACAGGCACGTCCAAAGCGTCGATTGGAAACAACTTTTGATGTTTGGATTTTGCAGGTACCGAGAGGTGCACTTCAGTTCGAAGCAGCCGAAGACAGGGAAGCACCAAAGGATGGGAAAGCATCTGCATGAACCTCGTCGCACTCCCCACCCCGACACTACAAGAATTTCATCAAGAGATCGTAAAAGAACTAAAAGGGTGAGAACAACGCATGTTGCAGGCCACGGACGAAGTGAAACAGGACAACAAAAATATAATAAAGGAACTAGATCAGATAATCAAGGAGAGGGACGAGGAGCGGTAGCAACAAAAGCAGCTGAGAGACAAGACTTGTTGGAAATATTGTCATTGATGGCAAAGGAGATAGTAGATGCAGAGACAGGAAGCAAATACGGAGACAGAGCCGTTATCACAGCAGCGGAGGCAGAGCCAGAGCCACAGCTGTTATTGTAGAGAAACCGCTATTATTCCAAGAATATGTATATATATATATATATATCTGTGTGTGTGTGTGTATATATATATATATATAAATTCCGAGAATCCTTTATACAACCGGGCGTTACACATAATATAAATTAATTTTCGGACTTTATATTCAAATGCTCTGTATTTAGTTGAAGAACTCGACTTCTGGTCGATGTGGTGTTTTAAATTGTACATACCTAGATTGTAATGAGCTCTATGAACCAGCGTGAATAGGCTCTGTGGGGATGAGCACTGTACACATAGCCACAAGGGTTATGAATGGTGGAACTCTGCGTCAGAGTATAACGGAACCATAGTCAAAAAATATATATATATAATTGAATGGAGCGGAACCATAGTTGTAACAAAGAATATATATATATATTTGAAATGTGATGAAAATTTATATATATATATATAATTGAAATCGAGGAGGAGAATGGAACCTGGAGTAAAAGGACGAGAACGGAACCTTGCGTGAGGAAGCGGAACTGTAACCGGATGAACAGTAACAGTGGGTTGGAGTGAAACCGTGGGTTTTTTCACACCACCATCCATCGGAAAGCGGTATTGGAGGAATGGGCAGCGATTCCATATAGGAATCGACATGTGGCCTGTGGACCCGTTCTAAAACCGCTTATTAAACTGCGCCTTCGCGCATTAACGTTCTGCGATGGAATCCGCGCAAAATGGACAGGAGCCGTTGATTTGGAAACGGGCCATCGGACGGCGATCGCGCGTTGAACATGCCTGGAGTTTAACCAAGGTGTGCGGAGGTTAACCCGAGTACGGAGTGCCATCGCGCATTATTGTTTGCGCATGTTGATCGAGCGATATACGTTGGATCGGGCAACGTAATACCAACCGTCGGATGGGCGCGTGGGTTAACAAAGGTACAATGTGCACTCGATTGGTCCTTTGGTTGTATTGTGGGCCCGGGGCGGAGTCATATATAATGAATTTGGTTTATTAATGTTATTCGACGTATTGTAATCTTAGTATAAGGCCCGGTGAGTTATATTAAAAAGATTTTAACCAAGGTTAATCGTATTGGCGGCATAATATAAAGTTCGAAAGTTATATATATAAGTTGGGAACCAAAAGTAAGTTCGAAAATTATATTGATATATATTAAGGTTGCGGGGGCTGCCTCCCGCCCGTACACAACAATTGGGGTGAGACCCCGCAGTTAACCATCGCCGTTCATTTGTGGTCAACGCTCGATCGGGAAGTCAAATGCGGGGGTTCCCATTCCGCTAACCCCCGGGCTTTTTAACCTCCCGCTAGCCATCGATCTCCTGTCGAGCGATGATCGCTCCGCCAACCTGCTCCCACTTTTCTTCTGTGCCTGTTCATCCATGCTGCCGCCTGTGAACTGATCCGAGCAGTTGAAAATTACATTCCAACATTATTCGAGTGTAAAATGAGATTGCTCGGACTTGGGAAATGATTGGGCATGAAACTTAAATGCAATTATGGAAAAGGAAAAAGAAGAGGAGAGCATTCAGAGATACACAGAGATTACAGGTTTGACAGGAATATGCACAGGAATGAGTTGGACAGGAGAATAAGCACAAAAAATAGGGAATATGCAGATGAAAGTGAACAAAGAGTGTGCAGAACAGGTTCTAAACAGCAGCAAGAAAAGACAAATCAAGTAAAGCCAAAATCCAGAAAAGGAGCTGAGTGATATTGAAATATGTAATTAAGAATGTGAATGTAAATGATGTAATTATTTTTTATTTTTTGTGATGCAAAGGCAAGTATCCTAAGGAAAAGACAAAATCCCACTGTAGATTGGAAATTTGTACATATTTTAGTAATTCTAAAAAGGAGTTGGAAAAAGGAATAAGAAGACAGAAGCCAAAGAGTCATGACTGTTCACTTCGGATTCCTTGTGAAATACAAACATTCATGTGAGAATTTCTATATATAATATCAATTTTGATAAGCTCAGGGGTGTGATAAAGCGAGAGAGAGAAAATATAGAGAAGGCAGAGTATAGAAGTATAAGGAAGAGAAGACCAAGAAAAGAAGAGCAGAAAGAGAAGCTACAGAACAGAGCTGATATCTGAGGTAAATCAACAAACATTCAGTTTGTTAAATTGAGGAAGTTGGAGCTTCCCTATCAAGTTGCACCTTGATAGCTGTCAGTTGTAGCTGACTGAGGTTGGAGCCTCCTGTAGGTTGGTGCCTACAGAAAATTGAAGGGAGTTGGCACCTCCTTACAAGTTGTAGCTTGCAGAATTGAGGTCGGAGCCTCCTGTAGGTAGGTGCCTGCAGAAAACAGTGGTGAGAGGGAGTTGGAGCTTGCCTTTGCATCACAACAAAAATAAGATGTGGTTTTCTCCCTTTATGGGTTTCCACTTATATCTGGTGTCTCTGTGAATGATATTTATGTATTGATCTGATATGTATCATCTGCTTAATACCTGTTGTTCTCATATTAAGTTTACTGCTATATTATGCTAACACTTGTTGCTTACATTCGAATATTACTCTCACATTAAATTGGATATGAAATGAAGGTGTAAATAAGTTTAATGAAAAGTTTTAAAAGATCAGGAATGTATTAAACTGATTCATCCCCCCCTCTTAGTTTAATTAAAGGTTCAACAAGACTTGTAGAAATATTCCAGACATCAAGGTATGCACATAGTTGTGCACAACGAAGTACAACGTGAGAGGGAGTTGGTCACATTGTAAGTGACAATGTCGAAGTTGAAAGTAGGTATATGGTATGAGGACAGGTTGGAGGGATTGTCCAACTATAGTACATGGAAGGTGTTGGGCCTCCAAAATGTCTTCAAAATATCATACAATTTCACCTTAATTCTAATTTTTATTGCATCATTTCATCACCTTATCATTACATAACCCTACACTTTCATTACCATATGGGTTCATATTTTTAATTTCCAAAGTTATTAATTTCATGTATTTAGAGTGAATTTATGATTAAAAGTTAGAAAAATAACATGTATTTGTTTATAGCTAAAATTGGCTTGAGTTTGATAACATGTGTAGGTCATTTGGAAGCTTCTAAGGCACCCTTATGTGGTCTCCAATGCACAAATTCGAATTTCCTTCAAGGTATGGAAGGAGATTTCGATAAAGGTCAAAGATGATATGTGTCTCATAATTAGCTATTTGGTTATAACTATATGAGATTTCAATGGATATAGGGAGAAAATAGTGGATCTCCATTAATAGGGTAGCTTCTTATGTTCTTGTATAAATACGAGAGCCTTCTCCTCTCAAAGGCATGTGCAAAGTTTGAGAAATGCTCATGTTTTGAATAAAGAATTTGGATTTGGCACCATGCTCATGAGTGATATTCACTTTGATTTGGTTATGCTTGCATTTGGAGCCTCTCAACTTTCCATCCTCGTGTCCTTTGGATTGGCCATCTAATGAATGTGAAATGTATCATATTCTTTTCATTTCTCTATGTCTAGTTTAAATTTCATTTATATGCTTTCATAGATTAAGTTTTATTGCTTTTATATTCTCATTTCATTTATGTGTTTTTTTAGATTAAGATTGATTGTTTCACTTTGCTTTCATTTCATTTGTATAGTTAAGATTGAATTGTTTTGAATTTCATAGATTTGAATTAATTTCTTGATTACCATTAGAATAGATTTCATTTCATAAATGGTGTGTTTTTCAATTCTTGTAAGCATGATAGATTATATCTCCTACTTTCATAAATTAGATTTCATTTCATGTCATTAGCATAGATTTACTTTCTTGTCATTAGATTAAGTTTGATTTTTAATTCCAAAAGTGTGGTGTGATTTACTGTTTTTTAGACTAGATTTATTTTTATATTGATTGTCATTTTTTTATTGAATAGATTAAGTTTTTTTCCTTCGAAATTGGAAATTGATCTCTAACACATACGGTGCATGTGTGCCTCGCAAGTCCATGGACCCCCGAGTTGATAATATATGAAAAGGAATTTTTTTGAATCACGATTGCCGTTAGACCAAAACCCGTAGGCATTAGTCTCTGCTACAATCGCCAGAGTTAGGATCCACGAGAGGCGGTTAATCCATGTCGCGAAACACACAAGGAGCGTTGAACCCAATGTCCAACAATCTCCCCCCCAACGCGAGCCGAGTGAGTTTCGAACTCAAGACCTATCGCTCTGATACCACTTGTTGGAATCACGATTGTCATTAGACCAAAACCCACAGGCATTAGTCTCCGCTACAATCGCCAGAGTTAGGATCCACGAGAGGCAGTTACTCCATGTCGTGAAACACACGAGGAGCATTGAAACCAATGTCCAACAAAGTAATTAAATTACCTTTACCTTTTGGCACCATTGTCGGGGAGGCGTACATAGGGATCAAATTTTGATTTCGAATTCCTTTTTGCTTCATTTCAAGTTTTTAAATTAGAAATCCATTTTGTTTTCCAATTTCATTTTACTTTCAAATTCATGCAATTTTTCAAATTATGTTTTTTTCCAATTTCAATTTTCATTTTTCCTGCACATTTCAAATTTAAATTAGAAATCGTTTTGATACATATCAATAATAATAAAAAATAATTAATTAATTTTAAAAGAAAAAACATTTTTTTTCCAATTAAACTTTTAAGATAGATTAAATCATTTTTTTTTATAGGATAGATTATTAAAAAAAAAAAAAAATTCTTTCAAAATTAGATAGGATACAATCAAAATCAACGTTGATAAAATTTTAGTTTTCAAAAAATAAAAATCCAAACCAAAGCAAAATCATTTTAAAAAAAAAATTATAAAAAATAAAATAAAATAAAATAAAATTTTGATGCATTTTGAATTTTAAACAATTTTCATAATCATAAATAAACCCAAGCTTGGAAATAGTTAGTTTTCGAATTTTTATTCAATTTTTAGTGGTGCAGTAAGAGCCACCTCATTCACTAACCATTGGCAGGAAGATCTACAATCAAAGGGATATTTGTGAAGAAGGAAAACAAGTGGAGTTTAGAAAACTAAAATTTAATTGCACCGAGAAGCGCATCTACAGCCCAGTATGACCCCGATGTCAGGTGGGTCACGTCCTCATACAAAATGTCGGCTTAAGTTTTAAATTAAAAAAATAAAAAAAATAAAAAATAAAAATAAAATAAAAAAAATCGCATTGTGCTAGAACATATATCAATTTATAATACAACTATGTATTATTTATATAATTTGAATGGATAGTAAATTATATACGTGAATTTGAATCATAAATTTACATTTAACAAAAAAATTACCACATTGAATTTCCAAATTAAGTAAAAGTTTAAACATCTTTACTCTTTACTAAAGTCAATACCATTTCCTAAATCAAAGGAAAAGAGTTAATTCAACACAAACAATCAAAATATAAAATCTTTTAATATTTCTTTTAATTAAATATTTGTAAAATGAATTTATACTTACTCCAGAGCTATGGTAAATAAATAAAAAATATATATAAACTAGATGTATGGTAAATAAATAAAAATTCTTTTTATATTTATTCCATAAACCTTTTTATATTTAAAAAAGCTTTAAAAAGAGGTTTTATGTAGATGAAGCCTATGGGACAAATACCATGGGACAAATTAATATTGATACCATGGGCCAAATACCATGGGTAAATAAATAAATATAAAAGAGGTATAAACAAGTATGATAAATAAATAAATAAATATTTAATAGATATAAAGAGGTATGGTAAATAAATGAATATAAAAGAGGCATAAAGAGGTAAGGTAAATAAATAACAATATATCAAATAGGATTATAAATAAAAATCTAATTATATAACAAGCCTATGGGCCAAATACCATAGTAAAGAAAGGGGTATGGTAAATAAATAAAAATATAAATAAACTAGAGGTATGGTAAGTAAATAAAACCTCTTTTCATATTTACTCCATAATCTGTTTTATATTTACGAATATTTATGTTCATTAGTTTACATAACTAAGAAGAAATAGAGAGAGACAGTGATAAAGGAGAGATGGAGAGAGAGTGTGTATGTTTAGGGGTGAGATAAAGAGACAAAGTAAGATGTATGGAAAGAAGGGGGAAGAGAAGAAGTGAGAAGGAGAGAGGGAGGGATATAGTAATGTAGTTGGAGAGAGAGAGGGGTGGAAAGAGAGAGAGAAAGAAAGGGATGGTGGAAGAGAGAGGATTAGAGAGAGAGAGAGAGAGAGATATGGGGGACGAGAGAGGATTGGAGGGAAAAGAGAGAGAGAGGTGGGAGAGAAAGGGAGAGAGAGGTAGGATGAGAGAGAGGAGGAGAGTGATGGGGGAAGAGAGAGGATTGGAGAGAGAGAGAGAGAGAGAGAGATCAGGGAAGAGAGAGGGATTTAGGGGAGAGAGAGAGAGACGAAGGACGAGAGAGAGGACTTGAGAGAGAGGAGGGGAGAGGGATCAATAAGAGATATGGAGTTGGAGTGGGAGAGATGTAGGAAATAAGAAATATAGAGAGTGAGAAGTGGAGAGAGAGAAGGAGTGACAAGGGATAGACAGAGAGAGAGCGTGTATGTTTGGGGCTAATATAAAGAGACAAATAAGGAGAGATGGAGATAAGGGGGGAGAAGGAGATATAAGGAGAGAGGGAGGGATATAGTAACATAGTTGGTGGGTGAATAGGGAGAGAGAGTTGGGAGAGAAAGGGAAAGAGAGGAAGGAAGAGAGAGGATGTGAGAGAGTGGAGAGAGGGAGGGAAATAGAGATGGACTTGGAGGGGGAGGGGGAGAGAGGTAAGAAGAAATAAATAGAGAGAGAAAGGTGGAGAGAGAGAGTGTGAGTGAGTGATAAGGAAGATGGAGAGAGAGGGAGAGAGGGGGAAGATAGAGATATAGATGGAAGGTGAAGAGAGGGAAGAAGAGAGAGATGGGGAGAGGAGGGGATTGACAAAGAAATTGATATATATGGATTGCAAGAGTGTGTGTGTTTTAGGGGGGTGAGATAGAGAGACAGAAAAGAAGAGATGGAGGGGGATATAGATATGGATGGAGGGTGGAGAGAGGGAAGAACATTTCTCACACTAGATGGATTGATATAAGTGGAGATGGTGATTTATAATCCTATTTGATTATTTGCACTATATGCATCGATTTAGTGTAGATATTTATTTCTAATGATATTTGATTACTTGCACTAGATGCATTGATTTCAGTGTAGGTGGTGATTTCTAATACAATTTGATTGCTTGCACTGAATTTGTTGATTTCAATTTAGATGTCGATTTATAATTATATTTGATTACTTGCACTAGATGAATTGGTTTCAATGTAGATGATTTCTAATCCTATTTGATTGTTTGTACTAAATGCATTGATTTCAGTGTAGATGGCGATTTCTAATCCTATTTGATTTATTTGAGTAAATGCATTGATTTCAGTGTAGATGTTGGTTTCTAGAGAGAGAGAGAGAGAGAGTGATAAGGAAGATGGAGAGAGGGAGAGAGGACAAAAGGAGGAAAGAGAGATATTAATGGGGGAGAGGGAGAGAAGGGGAAGATAGAGATATAGATGGAAGGTGAAGAGAGGGAAGAAGAGAGAGATGGGGAGAGGGGGTGACTGAAAAATAGATTGATATATATGGAGTATGAGAGTGTGTGTGTTTAGGGGGGTGAGATAGAGAGACAAAAAAGAATAGATGGAGGGGGATATCGATATGGATGGAGGGTGGAGAGAGGGAGGAATATTTCTTGCACTAGATGGATTGATATAAGTGGGGATGGTGATTTCTAATCCTATTTGATTATTTGCACTAGATGCACTGATTTTAGTGTAGATATTTATTTCTAATGATATTTGATTACTTGCACTAGACGCATTGATTTCAGTGTAGGTGGTGATTTCTAATACAATTTGATTGCTTGCACTGAATGTGTTGATTTCAATTTAGATGTCGATTTATAATTATATTTGATTACTTGCACTAGATGACTTAATTTCAATGTAGATGATTTCTAATCCTATATGATTGTTTGCACTAAATGCACTTATTTCAGTGTAGATGGCGATTTCTAATCCTATTTGATTTCTTTGGGTAAATGCATTGATTTCAATGTAGATGTTGGTTCCTAGAGAGAGTGTGTGTGAGTGATAAGGAAGATGGAGAGAGAGAAAGAGAGGACAAAAGGAGGAAAGAGAGATATTAGCGGGGGAGAGGGAGAGAAGGGGAAGAGAGGGAAGAAGAGAGAGATGGGGAGAGAGGGTGATCGACAAAGAGAATGATATATATGGAGTGCAAGAGCATGTGTGTTTAGTGGGGTGAGATAGAGACAAAAAAAAAGAGATGGATGGGGATATAGATATGGATGGAGGGTGGAGAGAGGGAAGAATATTTCTTGCACTAGATGGATTTATTTAAGTGGAGATGGTGATTTATAATCCTATTTGATTATTTGCACTAGATGCATCGATTTTAGTGTAGATATTTATTTCTAATGATATATGATTACTTGCACTAGATGCATTGATTTCAGTGTAGGTTATGATTCCTAATACTATTTGATTGCTTGCACTGGATGTGTTGATTTCAATTTAGACGTCGATTTATAATTATATTTGATTGCTTGCACTAGATGCATTGATTTCAATGTAGATTATTCCTAATACTATTTGATTGTTTGCGCTAAATGCATTGATTTTTGTGTAGATGGCGATTTCTAATCCTATTTGATTGCTTTGAGTAAATGCATTGATTTCAGTGTAGATGTTGGTTTCTAATCTTATTTGATTGATTGCATTAGGTGTGCATTGATTTCAATGTAGAAGTTATTTTCTAATATTATTTGATTGCTTTCATTAAATGCATTGATTTCAATGTATATGTTTATTTATGATTTGATGTAATTGGATATATGACGGTACATTAATATTAAAGTGATTGGATTAACAATATGCATTGATTTTAGTGTAAGCACAAAAAGTTATTAACAATGTAGATTGATTTTTGTGTTATAGTAATTTAAGCTATTAATATTGGAGAGCAAGAGAGACAAGGTATCATGTTTACTACAACAGATCGAGCTAAATATTTAAATGGTTTACGATTTAAATTTTATTTTTCATATAATCGATATGAAAAGATAACAAAACTAACAAGGGAGGAAATAAGAATAGTAGAAGAAAATAGTTTGAGATTGATTGTAACATGAGTACATTCTTATTATTCACATTTTCTATCTTTCAACACTATTATTGTCACTTTGCATTTAAAAAAAATATTTCATCATTATAGTTATTAACAATAATTATCATCTCAACGAATTGAGGTAACTAAGAAAATTTAAAATTAAAATGACCAAGTTAATGTCAGAAATATTTAGCATATTTTAAATGATTATATTAATATTTGATATATTTACATATTACTGATAAAATTAATCATATCTTTGATAGACTTTCTTTCTGAAACCAACCTAGATCCATCTTATATCTCAAAAATATAAAAAAAATTTAATAATCTGAAAAATGTGACATTGATACCTCTGACTGGAACCAGCCTAGATCCATCTAACTCTGGATCTATCATGCGCCGAGAGGGATCAAATCTCTCGAGGTGCAAACCTTTCCTCAAGTTTTTCACTCAAAAAATAGGTTTTCACCTCGAGAGATTTGATCCCTCTCGGCGCATGATAGATCCAGAGTTAGATGGATCTAGGCTGGTGTTTAAGATCAATTCTTCTTACCTTAATTCCAAATTTCAAATGAATAAAAAATTGACAAAACTTTTGAGTATGCTCTCTTCTTGCGCTCCCTATCATCTCGAAGATCAAAAAATAAAACTGAACCAAGCTAGTTTTAAAAAATTTCAATAAAAATGACTAAGAGATCTAAATTTACCATTGATTCTAAAATTCCAAAAAAAATAAAAATAAAAAATAAAAAAATTCGATCTCTAATTGTCAATTTTTTTTTAATCTATTAAGATAAAAAATAAATAAAAATTCATTTTTTTTTTCGCGGCGAGTTTGCAGATCAAATCCATATTTGAATTCTTTAAGAATAATCACCCAAATTAAATAAATAAATAAAAATATAAATATAAATCAGTCGAATGAGAATTCGGATGACGGAGATATCGCTGATTTAAAATCAGCTATTTTCTCAAAAAAATTTGTGACAGTCGGATTAAAAAAAATGCCTTTTTAAAAATTCTTCCTCAAAGAAAATAAACCAGTCCAAAATTTGTAGAGAGAGAAGTTAGAAAATTTGTTCCCTGCTTTCAACCTACAACAAAAGAAATAAAATAAAATAACAAATTTAAGTTTTGGCATCAATATTTTCATAATTTTTATAGAAAAAATTGGTTGTGAGATCCATTGTTTTTGGCAAAAGGATGAGTTTAAATAAAAATCAAATATTTTGGTGGTATGAAATTGATTGACAAGTGCCCTAGAGCAGTTAGACACTTTGAAGCTTCTCCTAAAATATTGAATTTTGTTTGTTGGGTTTTTGCTACCACATGGCGACATTTGATTGGTCCACGTGGCAACGTACGATTAGCCAATATTGCACAGTTATCGCATAGGTGTATGTCATGTCACCTTGTCTAGTCAGTAGTCCACTTCACTCTGCCAAGTCAGCATCCACAACAACATGTATGCCCCGTGGCACCTTCCAGTGCTTCCATATGGCATTCCCTGGTGCTCTCACGTGGCAGCCATATACCCCAATTTCATTTTTTTGCTAAAAACTTCAAAGGACAATAACTTTCTCATATGACGTGCGTTTGACATGATTCAAACGTCGTTGGAAATATCTCAACAAAATATATGAGATGAGAGAGTTTTCATCAACATTTTAAATAGAAAAAGAATTAAGAAATTTCCAACAAGACATGACAAGTAAACCAAGGCACTAGTTTCGAAATAGGTAAAAATTCATTTGATTTTCTTTCGTGAATTTCTTTTATTAGTCCCAATTCTCAGTTTTATTTATAAATGTCATAAATAGAGGAATTAATCACCTCTCTCTTTTGATATCATGCAAAAAAAAGTACTAATTTTTTTAGTGTTCCGGGAAGATAAACAATAAGCAAAACAGTGTCTCTCAAAGACCACATTTCTTTCAAAAATAACATGATCAGAGTAACATCAAAGATAAGATATCCAAGCATGAGCACATGAGTTTAGATAAATAATTTCAAATCAAATCCATCACACCAATTGAAAGCATCTCAGATACCAGTTTTACCATTACATTCCTACTCATTCAGTCAATAAAATATTCATCTCATTTTCCTTCATAGTCATTATACTTTCCTGCCTCACTTTCATTAACCTATAACCCATCAATAAAACCATTCATCTCCCCTACAAAGTTTATTCATTCCATTTTCCTTTTCATTTTTTCAAATAAACCTTGATCCACTGCAAAAAAATCATCCATAGTCCTTCAAAATTATTTTTTTATGCTCGCGTTAGATGATGGAAGATCCATTAAGGACTCCCTTCTAACAAGTCTTGGCCTATCGACATCAACACATTATCTAAGTTCAAGGCTAGATTCCTTATTAGTATCTTGAGGCTTCTTTGCCTTAATGACAAGTTCTCTCACTGACAATCATGGTGTTATCACTCTAGTAATTTCTTAAGTTGTGGGATTTGAGTTTTTAGTCAAAGAACACTAGAGGTAACCACAAACCTACTTGGAACTCTAGGATCTAGCCTTCCTAAAGTTCAGAGAGGGCTCTCTTTTTAAGATTTATCTTTGTTTTTTATTTATGTTCTTAGGCTAATTATCATAGAACAATTGGTTTTGTTTTTAAATTTTTTGGTGGGAAAAAATCACTTAGAGGTAAATTAGAAAGAAATCAACTTGTCCATTGGGCTATGGAGTCTAAATCTAGCTAGAAGCACTAGAAGTCAAGGCCAAAAAGGCACAAATGTATTCAGGGAAAGATATATAACCCTGAAAGATTTGGGAAAGTGTTTTTTGGTGAAATGGTATGATTGGAATAAAGGGCAATGAAGGATCCTTTGATCCAGAAAATGGAAGAAGGAGGCAGGAGTCAAACGGGAGTAGGAGCAATCAAGGATTCCTAACACCGGAAATCAGCAAAAAACATTAAAATGGTAACTAGTTAAAAACAGGGAGCACTCGAATAATCGTGTAGTAATATTCCTAGTTGCACATTTAGATAGAACAAACATATAATGTATTGCATGAAACTCAGAAAAGAAAACAATAACAAGAAGGGAGTACTTCACTCATCAGCTTATCATAGAATCCTGAATTATGATGCCAGTTTATCTTTGTCCAGTCTGCTACTTCGAAATCAACACACAATAGCCTCCAATGTTCAGCAAAAAGTCTATAGTAAGTCCAGCAATTTTATTCCACCCTGAATACTTCTAATGTAGAAGTATTTATACAAAATTTTATTACAAATATCCTAGGAGAAATCTAGGAATATCTTTAGGAAATAGAAAATATCTTTACAAAATAAGAGGGACGGCTGCTTAACAAATCAACAAGTTTTCCTCTTATCCAAAATAAATAGAACTATTTTATCTAACAAGGAGCTTTTGATTGATTAGTTGTCCTGCTTGCTGGCTGCTAGAAAATATTTTCATTTGAGTTTCCTTACCTAACACTCTTTCATCTGATACTCTTTAACACTGATACACTTTTGACTGATATTTCCACTATTTACTGCTATAAAATATATCTTTTTGCAGTAAAAATCAGCAGACTATCCTTTTATTTCACTGTGTCTTTTTTACTATTTTTCAAGGTAATTTTCTTCACTGTTTTACCTCTCATTATTACATTAAATATGTAAATGTTTGCCACTGTTCTTCATTGGGAATTTTGAAATTATTTGGCTTCTTAAAATTCTCATCGGCTTCTGTGTATCTAGCAAAGGTGGCCTTGAACAATATCATGTTGTAGAAAGAACAAATCTTCAAAGTGCTGAAGGCATACTTTTCCTGTGGGAGTGCCTTGTGGTAATGGTTGGTTGACTTGCTCCTTGGAAAATTCCCTTATATTTTTATCATAATCCTTGTGGGCCATCAGTTTTTCATTGAAAACATGGATATCTAGCAGACCTCTCTGTCTCAAATTTGTGTATTTTGCCAAAAATTTTGTTATGGAAATGTTCATTAATTCACATTTCTCTTCCAGATTATTCATCAAAATTTTCTTTGTTACCACCTTTTTACTCTGTAAAATGGTTTATGTTCTGTCCAATACTTGTAATTCTTCCAATTCTTTTATGTTCTTGCTATTCAGGAATGTGATGAGTTTTAAAGCCTGAGCTGGCTTATCAGTTAACTCATCCTTGGTCTTTTGAATCTCTGCCTGAGCTGCTAATAATAAGTCTCTCTGCTCATATATAACCTGAATTGAAGGCCATTGAGTGTGAATGGCTTCAATTATGTTTATCCATAGATAATTTTTTACAAATGAAATTTGTTCAATGAAAGTTAGCTCCTTTTGTAAGCCCTTGATTTTTTCTCCAAGTCTGATTGTCTTCTATTCATGGGTTTTAGCATTTATCAGAGCTAACTTATTTGTAGCTTCAAGATTATCAATCATCTTCTTTAGGCTGTTGATTTCATTATTTTTCAAAGACAATTCCTCCATATATTTTACAATCTGACCTGCTCCATCAGTTTGTTGAACCTGTGTTGTAGAAGAATCTGTGGTTGAAGTAGTAGCTGAAATCACTGGCATTGTAGTTGCCAGTGGTTCTTTTGGTGCTAGTTTTTCTCCTAATGTGGAAGCCACTGTTGTGGTAATCACTGGTATAACTGAAGGAATGATAGGAGTGTCAGTTTCTTTCATAGTTTCCGTCTCTTAGACAAGTTGGTCCATTTGGGATTCCATTTCTTTGATTTGAGCAGTTAATTTGAGGATGAGCTTCATCATCTCTTCTTTTTCAGTTTGATCTTGAAGGATTTCTTTGGTTTGTGGATGTTCACTTTGAGGAAGCTTAAGTTGTTTCCTCAAAGATGTTATATCCTCATTCTTTTTCTTTACCAACAATTCTGCTGCTTGAATATTTGAGGGATCATATCCCACCTGTAAAACTAAATCCTCTAAGGCTTTAATCCTTAGGTCCTTTGCATACAAATATCCCTTGTCTAACTTTACTTGATCCTTCATATTAAGAATAGTATTCTGTAACTTGGTAGCACTCATTGCTTTAGTTACCACTATTGAATACAACATTTCAAAGCTATATCTATGAAAGCCAATTTGGTCCAACTCATGAACATTTTTAGTGTCTACTTCAAACTCCATGTTTTTATAATCTTCCAGTGTCTTTGGTGCTGAAGTAATTGGTTGCAAAAATGACATAATCATCTTGTTTGTAGAATAATCAAAGGTTGTCAGTAGCCTATTTTGATTCCCTAGTTTTTGCTTGAGGAATTGAGAATATATCTCAGTCTTGATCTCCTCATTCTTCTGTTTTATCTGCTTATATTTCTCTTTGATATCTAAATCCTTTTCCTCAATTGTTTGTGAGGAAGAGGCCTCCATATTTTGTGGCTTTTCAATCATTTGAGTATCATTTTTACCTGTTGTTTGTTCTTTTTCAATATCTACAAGAGTTTCATTGACAATCATTGTAGCTTCATCATTATTCACCTCTGGCTCATTTGTATCTTCAATATCAATTACCTTTTATTTCCCAACTGAACTGAATTTAAGCCTTTTATTATAAATCAGTTTGAATTTAGTTTCCGTAGTTGTTTCTGTTGTGTATGCTCCTTCTTCCCTGCCTCTTTTGACTGAAGTCTTTGGCTGCTTTACAACTTCAAGGGCTTGTGTTGTAACCATTTTTCCTGCTGTCTCTGTATTAGTAGTTGTATCTATTAGTGTGTTCTCCACCCATTCTTCTTGATTGGAAAAATTCTCAATATCTAGCTTAAGCTCATGTATGAAGGGTGTTAGTTTACATTTTACCCTTAAATTGCTCAGGATCCCTTGAGGATCATAGTCCCATGGAAAAAAAATTTGAAATTTATATTCTGCTAGTTTCTTTGTGATTTATTTCTTTGCCTCTCTGTTGTTTATGATGAAAGGACCAACCTGATTCTTTAGCTTGAATTGAGTCTTTTTCCTGACAGCTAAGAAGTTAATAGAGTCAGAATTGAGAATTTGTCTTAAATACTCCAATGCAAAAATTCTCATGCTCATATATTTTGGCAACTTATAAGGTAATAAGTTGGATCCAAAAATTCTTATCTCTGTGTGCTTTTCTTAAAGAAACCAGTCTCCCATTTTATTCTGTTCTGATAGTTGCAATATTCTTTTCATTTCTTCATTGACTCTGGGTTGCTCTGATTTGTACAAAATGTTCATTGCTAGATGCAAGAAAAGGTCTAAAAAATCTGTATAAGTGAAGTCATTGCCCTCTTTCCTAAGCAAGGAAGTCCAGAAGATAATGGACAGAGGCTTTCCCTCTAAGTCCATATTTTGCAATGCAATTGGAAAATTATCAGCTTGGAATAATAAAAATAAGTGAAACAAGTAGGATTAGTATCTAAAAACCCCTTCAGTGGGTAGTTTGGTCAGTTGATGATGAATACTGTCTGCTATGAATCTGGCATAATAAAAAATGATTGCTGGAGGTTTGCCTAGAGATAAGGTGGATAGAAAGCCTAGAATGGATTCATCAATGAATCCATTTGTAAAGTATCCCAGTATAAAAGATAGCATTGAGATAATATGTCTAGACCCTTCAAGAAATTTGGCAGTAGAATAAGGAGGGTTTATTTTAGGAATGTCAACATGGGAAGGCAAAAAGTTTTGAAATATCATAAACTTCTTTTGGAAATCCAGGCCTAAGTATAACTGGGTCAAAGCTTCTATAGATAGGGGGACTGATTGAGGATCAGACTATAATTGCAGCATTTGATTTATTGACTCTACTGTGATTGTAAAAAGGATTTCTCTGTCAGCATTAACAGTGGCCCTTTGGTCTGGTTCATAATTTTTTTGACATAATCTAACAAGGTCTTGTCCAGGGTGGGTCAATAGAACTACATATTTGGGAAAATGAGTCTCCCAAATAGGAATTTCATCCTTGTCCAAATATTTATCATAGCACCAATTATGTATTTCTAAATGGTTGAATTCTACAACAAGATCAACAATCTTGTAGTCCATATCAGTCAATGGAAGGGTTTCTACAGCATCTACAGGTGGCTGGAGGGGATTTACTAACACAGTGTATTTAGTAGTGAGGATTGGAGTAGATTTAACAGCTTTAGATGTTACAGATTTAGGAAGTTTGGATCCTCCAGGCTTGGTTGGTTTAGTTGTGATCTGATTTTTGGTCATTTTGGAATAACTATTGCAAGCTTAAATTGTTTGCAGGAGTTGTTTTTCTTTGTCAGAGGACATAAACTGGAATAAGACAGAAAACGAGGGTTTCCTGAATAGATTGGTCTAAAAAAAGGAGATTTTAAGGTATCTGTAGGCTTTAAACCCTTTTCTATCTTTGAAAATGATCTTCAGAGGTCACAAATTAGGAAGATTGGCTTCAAAAGTGGTTTTCTCGAACAAGAAATTTTTTGGGAAAAATTGGCCAGGGTTTGGCCTATTTTGGGCCTTTTTGGGAAATTTCTCTGGTGAGTTCTTTTAATTAAAATTTTATTTTACTTATGGACTTTTTAGAATTGACTTTGCAGGGTTTTAATATGATGAAAAGTACCTTAAATCGCAGGTATTTGGATGCTTGAAAGGGTTTCAGAGGTTCGAGGCCGAATGTGAGGTCCGGTCCAACTTGTTGGAGCAGAAAATGGCTTTTCTGGTCTTCAAATAGGGAATCTGAAGTCAAATTTGATTTTCTCTGGGTATAACTCGACAAGTTGGGACAGAGGGTTCTCACACAGTTTATCAGAGCTTTTTACAATTTGAAATACCCAAATAAACATCAAAAAATTGATATATCAAAGGTTTTAACCTTTGATATGAATCATCATAAATGTTTTAAATGCAGGTCTCATCAAATGGTGGGAGTGGTTTTAGTTTAAAATGCGAAACTCGGCGATGGTTTTTGCATTGAGTTCAGGCGGTAAGTGGTTTCTCTTGAAATGAACGTGATCTAATAGATATTTTCCACGTCATAAGAGGCAGAATGGGTAAAAAAACCCATTTCATGTCCGTTTGGGCTTTGGGTGGACGATCAAATTGTGAGCGCGACATCGATCTTGCATTGTTGGATCTGCGGGAAAGAAGCGAACGGTCATGATTTGCTTGGGAAGGTGCGGCTAATGGAATGGTGGGACCGGGGAATTGCTATGTGGGCTAGTGCTTTAAAGTGGGTTAAAACGTTTATGGATGTGAACTTTATCAAAGGTTCTATATATGCAAAGTCGGGATTTATACATATGGTGGTAGGATCTAAGCATGGTTAAAGAAATATACACGGAAGGTTAATCACATAAGGCATAAGGCTTTACATAATAGAAGCGGAGATAGGCTTATTTACGCGAAGTGAAGTTAAGTATGCACCTTGGGTTAACTTTATATAAGGCGTGGGGCTTTATATAACGAGGATAATATGAAAAGGGAAAAGCTTAAGTTTTGCGACGTTTAACCTTAGCCTTAGGTTTAAAAGGTGACTTTGCTTGCAAAGAGGCGGATTGTTGCATGTGCGGGAGTTTCCAAGCTTTTTCAACCTTATAAAGTGATAAAACATTTTTCATAACATAGGCTAAAATGCTATGAGCGGGGTAAATGTTTTTGTGTTTCCAAATACATAGGATATGTGCGGAAAGCCATATTTTCATTACTTATTTTATTATATAGTTTTTAGACCATTGAAGGGTTTGATAACCATAGGGGGGCGGGGTATTTAATTAAGGTTAGTTTTAGACCAAAGGGATCATTTATTTGGGTTTTTAATTTAGCATGTGGATAATATCTTTGGTCTAAAATCTTTATAATAGTGGTTTTAGGGGGTATTTTAGATAAAGGGAATTATATAGATAGGATAAGGTATTTTTTAGGGAATTAATAGCATAAGTTAAAAGTTAATATGACAAGGGGAGATGGATACACAAAAATACACTAAATGACCAAGTAGAGTGAATAAATAAAATCAAAGCTTATTATTTCATCATTTCACCAATTTACTTAGGATAGAGTGTTTTTTTAGGGTTTTTGTATTCTTTATGAATGAAGGAAGTTAATTAAATGAGATTTTAGGTTTCATTAAGTAAGAAGGATTCTTTACTTATGAAGATGAATTAAATGTATGAATGAGGGATAAATAATGGTAAAGGGGATTTTAATCATAAGAAATCAACATTTTCCACTATCCAGTCATCGAGCCTTGGGTCCGGTCCCAACAAAAGTCAGAGAAATGCTCTGAGCCTTTTTTACTGGTAGTATAGAATACTGAATACTTACAGGGGAAGGGAAATTAGTGATTTTTTCCTGGTGATGAATATTACATGCTTTTTCCCACTTCTTTCTACCTACCCAACATCACTCTTAACATTTTTTCTTCCTTTTAGCAAGTGCATTTAAGTTTGCTACCTTGAAACATTTTTTTCTTTTGAAAGCATAAAACTATCTAATTCTACCTTATTTCATTCGAAGGCTCAGATTAAACCGATGAGCTCCTCATTGTTCTCTACCTATCTACTGTTTAGTCAGGATTAAACTGTCTGATCAATCTTTATTCACTATCTAAAACATAGAAATTGAAAACATGACAAGTTAAGTTTAAACAGTTTAACTCATTATGGATTATGGCATTTATTGACACTCTGCCATAATTATTTGCAAAAAGTAAAAAATAGTGGCATTTGGACTTGCACACTTTCATGTTTTATTCTCATCTTTTCTTTTGGAGTATATATTTTTTAAGTCCTTTAATCTTTCTTTTGGGACTTTTAACTTCTTTTTTATTTTATTTTTTTATTTTTTTCAAAATATGGGAAAACAACTTGCAGAAAGCAAGGTATGTACATATTTTACAAGACTATCATAAGTCAATTCAAAATTATGAATCCTATATTTATAGGACCCTAACACATGGGAATACATCAATGTCCCTTGATCATTGGATCTTGCAAATGGCTCGACATCAGCTCATATATTTGCACTTCGCAAGATGTACTTAGGTACCTTGGCACTGTTACACGTTATTTTGTTACCATGACATTTGATTGTCTATATAGGTTCATCACTACCTATATTATGCTCCCTTAGAGGTCAAAAACCCTAATGTTCCTAATCCAAGCCTTGGAATTGGAGAAAAGCTCATTAAATCCCTTAAAAGTCTAACTCCACACTTTTCCTAGCTCTTTCTTGCGGATCCGCAGATATCTGTTCTATAGCCTGTGGCACGTTTTGCTTATAAAACCTGCGGACCCCTGTAAACAGTCAAATAAAGGAAAAAATAAGTTCTAGAAGCCCAGCTGGAAGAATATTCTCCCAACTGGAAGCTTCTAGAGGCACGATCAATTCGAGCTTTATCTCTCCACTCATGGAGCATATCCCTTGTTCTATGGAGCTTAAATCCCTTCATGAGAGGAATCCAATCCCCTCTTCATGAAACTAAAACTACCTCCATTCCCCTATAAATTGAGCTCATGTTTCAGTCTCAAGGGTAGACATACATATCAGTTGCTGAAGAAATTCTCAAGAGAGCATACTCTCTACACTACTCATTATTGGTATGAGAATGATCACATACTCATGTCCATAACTTAATGCTAGTTCAGAGAGAGGAAGGCTTGTCAATTTAAAGGAGGAACAATTTTTCAAGACCACAGGAGGAACTTGTACGACATCAAGGCATCAGGTTGTAAAGTTACTCTTTCATTCAAGATAATACATATGGATATCCTTTTCTCATTGAGTTGTTCTTATGTCTATTTGAATAATTCAATACTTAGATTCCTTGATCACTAATTTATATTAGTTGTTCTCAATTATTATATGTTGCAGGTGCTTTTAATTTTTTTTTTTCTGTCTTTGATTGCAGGTTATACTCATTGAAGAAGCCTCTTTGGAGCGACTGGATAAAATATTGCACCGAACGTCGGATTTCAAGGTAGGGGAATGTCCTCTTTCTTTGTTCATAATAATTCTGAATCGCAAATAATCTAGAGAAAACGATTTACAAATGGATTTTTGTTTCTAGCTATATGTAGGATACTAGGGAGATCGCTCTTGTCTGCAAGAGGGATTAATCCGCATAACAAATTGCCAAATCTATTGGGGAAAGAACTTATTTTTCCTTTTTATTTTTCAGTTTGAATTTTATGAATTTTCTGATTTTGATTAGTCTAAAACTGAGTTGGGTAGATAACTTATCAGAATCCTTGAAAAATAAATAAATAAATAAATAAAAGGTTTACTCGCATAACAACTATCCAAGGGTTTAGATAGGGAAAGTCATCTATACCATAGGATCTCTTTAGATAGATGGTGAGATGGAACATTAAGAAGTGAGGTGAAAGAAAGAAACCAAGGTGAAACCTAAGATCAGGTAAGGACTTTTAACCTATCCTGGTTTTGACATACTTTCAAAGGAAACTCTCAATAAATACACAAAGGGTAGCTTAAGATCAAGTAAATAATTTTAACTTAGCCTGCTTTCAGCATACTCTCAAGGGAGACAATCCAACAGTCCTCATAACCGCTTTCAGAAAGTAGAAAACATTTAATATTAACATAAAGCAAGGCCTAAGATCAGAGAAAGACTTTTAACCTTCTCTGCTTTTGACACCAACTCACGGGGAAACTTTCAAGACAAATTTTTGGAGAAGAAACTAGAGGACAGGGCTAACCATAGACTTCCCTAGTTCAATATTTTACTTAGCATGAAATGAAAATATCTTTCAAGAACAATGTTTCAAGTTGTACTCAGCAAGACATGGGCTCACCAACATTTCTTGACTGGTTATACTCTATAGAATTATCCTTAAAATACACAATCAGAGGAAAACATAAAGATAAAGCTTATCAGTGAGATTTAGGGTACTTCCACCAGTATGTCCTAATCTATACCTGTTGTTCTTTATCAGAAAATAATGGACAATATGAAAATCATGAAAGAAGACAATAACAGTAAGAAAAACATCACCAATAATATAGATCAGGATCCTGTGAATCTGCTTGTTCAATTTATGTGCAAAACCAGTCACAAAATTTGAGTCCAATGGCTTTTACAATCCAAACTTCTCTTCCCAGCCTACTATATTACAAACTACTCAGCTACTTCCCCTCAATAACAGTTCAAACAGTCAATAAAATCCCAACCCTTTACAATGAATCTTCAATCAGTACTTATAGGTAAATGAGGAGGTGGAGTAACTGAATAGATTGTTGGCCCAATTTAATGAATAATTTAGTGCTTCTCGGCCTCTGAGAGGCTTGATGGAGAAGGAATGACATGCTCCATACTTCATTAAATAGGCTTTTTCTTGCATTTGCACTCTGGCCACTTTTGTTTGACCTTTGGAAGCTTTGGTAGACAGGGCATTTACTTCTAAGTTGTAGATATCCAAAATATCTCTGACTACCTTAACTGTGCCTTGTGTCGATGAAAATAGGACTGCAGGTGGCAGTATGGGTCGATGGAAAGTAACTAGCCTCTCTGATTTGGCGTGTAGAGGTTTCTTTGCTGATCTGACTGTGATGTGGGCTTTAAGCTTCATTAATCCTCTTTGATCATCTTCAGGTCTTTTTCTGCGTCTTTTATCCCTTTAATAGCGGATTAAACTATTAATATTCAGTCCTTGGCTTTAATCCTTTAACTCTGATCTTCTGCGCTGCTGGCTGTACAGGTATCCGAGGTTTCTGCTGAGCTAGAGGGTTTACAGGTACGATTGATGTTCATGACACATAAATCCATCTTAGAATTCACCCTGCATGGCTTCCCATTTGTATTGATAGATTACAGAGTCGTCACTTTGAACCGAAGTGTCACCTTCATGACTGTGGGAAAGCATCATAGATCTAACACCATTAAACTTGCAAACATAAGGTAAACTAATTAAACAACACCTGTGCATGGGGTATAACTGAAACAGAGGCTTGCGAGGGTGGAGGACCAGTGAGGAGGGAGAGCGATTGTAGCGGAAAAACGGAAGAAAATCCTGGCAGAGCAACTAACCAGGGTTGAATTCAAATTATGGCATGGAAATGAAGAAGAGTGTTTTTGGGAAAACCATTAGTGGTTTTCACGCAACATTTGGGGGGTAGGCGATATTAACTTTTGGAACGCGATTCCATTCATCGCTCGAGGCATGGCAAATGAAAACCGCTTATATCACGCGGAAGTAGCGCATTGTGGAACGAGGCAAAAAATTGCGCGATATTGAGTTTAAGTCGTTGCATGATCGTCGAGAAATCGGACGATGTGGGTGGAATGCGATCAATCCAAAGATGCGTGGAGGATGCATGGTGGGACTGACGGTTGCATCAGTGTCTTTGTCGCGTAGTGGAAGAGTGAAATGGGTTATCAGGTTTAGTCCCGATCGTCAGATCTATGGAATGAATGGTCGAGATCTAAAGAAAAAGTGGAGATTTGAAATAGGGAGAAGGGATGGGAAATACATGGGAAAAGAATGGGTGCCCGATGGCCGTTGATCTGCAGAGATCAACGGTCCACATCTATTAAAAAATCGAAATGTCGTGGAAGCGAAAAATAGCAAGAAATAGGTTTCGGAGGAGGGGTTTTAGGCATTTAAGTGCCTGATTACGGGGCTCTAGGTCATATGAAGGTCAGGGTTTTAAAGCCATAAGCCCTCGGGGGCTTAACACCTTCATAGTGAAAAATAATGATTTTAAGGCCAAAAATAGGGATTTTAAGGCCAAATGAAGGTTTCGGTAGGCTAGAAAAAGGATTTTAAAACCGAATAAGGGGGACATATAAGGTTTTAAGAGGGTTTAGGATGGTTTAGAGGTTAAATTGAAGGTTTATAGAGGAATTTTGTGAAGGGAATAAGGGTGAAAAATGGAATTCTTCGTGAGTGGGAAGAGAAGTACGATGATGGAAAATGGAGCCTCATGAACAGTTTTTTCCTTTCGTAAGCAACAGGGTTCATTAATGGAAACAGCAGTGAAGATTCTCTAAAGGATAGAAGGCACATGAAGGCTTCAAGAATGATAGATTTACAAAGGAAATGTTTCTGTTGAAGGCTCAGAAACATATTTAGCCACTTGTTTGCTTTGAAAAATTATTATAGGTGGCTAACACCATGATTGCTGTCATTTCATCCGTCTTTCGGTTAATTATGTTTCCTCATAAAGGAAATATTGTGAAAATCGATCATTTGTCATATTATTCATCTGACCGAGCTTCTACAGATAGTATCCAATATGTTGGAAAATCGACTATCCCATATCAAGATGGTAGTGTAGGTTTAGTAAAGGATTCCGCTTTGATGGGAACTTTTTCTATGCCTCCACTCAATGTACTGCATACCATTGCCAACATCAATATGATTTCATCAAGCACTATTCCATTCGATGACACTTGGATAGTGCCTTCAGAGTCAGAAATGGATTCATTCAATGGCGAGATGCCTTTGAGTCCTTTTGAGATGGCATATGCAACAGTACAGTCATTTTCTAACACGCTTTCAACTGATCTTGATCCAATGAATGTGATCATCGAAGAATCTTCTTCACTATCAAGCTCAGCCTTGACATCAATTTCCGATCCTTTTCAACAAGTGTTTCATACCGATGAAAGTATTCAAGAATTTTTGTCTATGGATGAATTACCCTGGGATGATATACACCATAGATCTTCGTTTTTACCTAAACTTGATAGGTTTGCAAATGATTTTTCATCTATTTTTACAATTGATTATGTCAAGGAACCATAGAATCCCATATCGATTACAAATTCGGATTCTGAAATTAATTTGGGAAACATTTCTACAACTATTCCTATTGATATATCAGTTAAACCTGAAATTGTTGAAAACATTCACATAGGTGCTTCTTGTACAATTGACAAAATTAATACATATAAAGCCCTATTTCAAGAATTTCGAGATATATTTTCCTGGTCTTATGAAGAGATGTCAGGAATCGATCCAAAGATAGTGGTTCATGAAATAAAGGCATACCCGGATGCCAAGCCTTTTAGATTAAGATTACATCTGATACATCTGCGAAAACTTGCTACTATTAAAGCTGAAGTTGAAAATTTAATGCAAGCAGGATTTATTTATCCAATCCCATTAACAGATTGGGTATCTAATATAGTTCCCGTTACCAAAAAACAAGTAACTATACGAGTATGTGTCTATTATAGGGATATTAATAAAGCATGTCCAAAGGACAATTATCCTACCCCTTATATCAACCAAATCATTGATGATTGTGCCGAAAATGAAATGTTATCATTTATGGATGGATTTTCCGGATATAATCAAATCAACATACTCCCTGCTGATCAACCAAAAATAGCATTTATTTGTCCTTGGGGGACATTTTCTTATTGCAAATTACCTTTCGGATTAAATAATGTTGGTGCAACTTTTCAAAGGGAAATGTCTTATGCTTTTCATGATATAAAACATATTGTATAGCCTTATCTGGATGATTTACCTACTCACTCATTACACAGGGACGATCATCCAACTCACTTACGAGAAATTTTTATGAGATGTAGGCATTACAAGATTCGTTTGAATCCACACAAATGTGTTTTTTTTTGTGCAATCTGGATGCCTACTAAGATTCGTTGTTTCGAAGGCTTGAATTTGTGTCGACCCCTCGAAGGATGAGGCCATCATTAATTTACCTCCTCCTTCCACACTTCGCCAACTCCAAAGTTTGTAAGGCAAAGCAAATTTTCTGCTTAGATTTATCCTGAACTATGTTGAGTTCACAAAAGGTTTTACCCGGCTGTTGAAATAAAATGTTCCTTTTATTTGGGATGAGATTTCTGATCGATCTTTTGATGCTCTAAAACATGCGTTAACCCATGCACCGTTATTGCATCCACCCAATTACAACCAAGACTATTTTTTATACCTGGCAGCCTCTGATTCCACCATTGGAATGGTTCTAGTTCAAGAGGATTAATTTCACAATGAGCATGTGATTTAATGTCTAAGTTAGAATTTGAATCCGACCGAAATTAAATATTTGCATGTGGAGAAACTTTCCTTCGTAGCAGTTCAAGCTGTCCAAAGATTTTGTCACTACATATTGTTACAAAAGACAACTGTGATATCTAATTGCAACCCGATGATTCATGTTTTGACAAAAAAAATACTCGGTGGCAAATACTCTAAATGGTTTGTTATCCTACAAGAGTTTGATTTGGAATTTGAGAAATCTAAATCAAAGAAATCACTAATGTTTTCAGGACTCATGTGTGACTTTCCCAATGTTGAGACAGAAACCGTGGTAGAGAATCCCATCGTAGATGAATCTCTTTTTCTTATCATTACATTAGATCCATGGTATGGAGATATCATCATTTATCTTCAAACCCAAACCTTTCGCCCAAAGCTTTCCATTCAAATCGTTGGAGAATCTGGTATCAATCTCAACAATACAATATTGTTGGGGACACCCTTTATCGTCATGGTGCAGATTCTTTTTTTCGATGTTGTATAACTCATGAAGAAACTGAAAGGGTTTTGAATGACTGTACCTCTGGAGTGTGTGGTGGTCATATTTCTGGGTTTGACACATCCCAAAAGATATTGTGTGCATGCTATTTTTGGCCATCATTGTTCAAAGATTGTATTATTGTGGTCCGAAAATGCCACAACTACCAAATATTTGATCGAAAGATGCATGCACCTCCAACTCCTCTTCACCTAATAATTGTTTTCGGTCCTTTTGCGAAATGGGGCATTGATTTCATTACATGTAACCCTCTCTCGGCCAGGGGGCATGGATATATTATTCTTGTTGTAGATTACTTTACCAAATGGGCTGAGGCGATGCCTACATTCGCGGAAAATGGAAAAAATGCAGCTACGTTCGTATTCAATCATGTGATTACTCGTTTCGGTGTAACCCAAGCTATTATCACTGACCATGGGAGTCATTTTCAAAATCTAATGATGACCAAACTTTCCGATCAACTTGGCCTGCGCCATGATAACTCTACTCTATATTACCCGCAGGCTAATGGTCAAGTTGAAGCCGTTAATAAAGTTTTAACCACCATGATCAAACGGATTATCGGAACTCACAAATCGAATTGGCATACCATGATTTTTTCACCACTATGGGCATACCGAACCTCAGAAAAACTTCTACAGGGTTCACTCCCTTTCAACTGGTTTACGGTTTAGAAGCTGTGTTACCCATTGAATGCAAAATACCGTCACTCCAATTAGCCATAGAGGTACTATCAGCTACCTCTGAAGAAGAAAAATGCTTTTTGTACTTAGCACAATTAGATAAAATTCGGTGCACCGCTGCATTAGCTACCAAGGCTCATAAGAAACGTGTGAAAGCTTAGTTTGATCGAAGTGTTACACCTCATGGTTTTTCAGAAGGTGACCTAGTCTTAGTATATGATCAAGCTAACGATAAGCTAGGTGCTGGGAAATTCGAACCAATGTGGCATGGTCCTTACATTGTCAAGCGAGTGCTTGCCAAAGGGGCCTATGAATTGACTGATTATGACGGGGTCTCTTTAGATAAGCCCAGAAATGGTCTTTATCTGAAGAGATATTATGCTTCATTCTCATGTGATGATCTCACTTGTATATCAGTTATTTTTTTTAGATAGTGTGCCTTAGATTAGATAAGTGTGCCTAGTTTAAGTTTGTTTTTACTACTATCACTGCTTATCTTGATTACTCTTTATATTGCAGATGTCGACATCCCTTCAAACGTACATTGGTTTTGCTAATGATGCATGTCTTAGTACACATAATATGTCTTCCGCAGCTTGGGTTATCTATTCACCCACTAATGAGTTAGTTTCTATGCATGGGGTAAGCCTTGGTCAAACAACAAACAATATTGCAGAATATAGCACAGTCATTGAGTTATTATCTGATGCCATTTAATTTGGTATTCGAAATTTGATCATTAGGTTAGATTCAGAACTCATTGTATTACATTTAAACAGAGTACACGCAATTAAAAATCCCATGTTATTGAGATTATTTTTGAAGGTTCATCTCTTGGAACGAAAGTTTGATTACATTGAATATCAACACATTTCAAGAAATTTAAACACATTGGCCGATGCATTAGCTAATCGTGTTCTAAATAGACATTTGCAACATTAAAACAGTAAACCAAAACAACATTAGATACATGTTGAACAAGATACTCAGAGAAAGTAGTAATATCACAGCTAGGTTTGTTTTTAAAAAAATATTACGTCGTCTATAATCATAGGTTCAAACACCTTATGATCTAATAGATACTGATGCAAAAAAAATATATGTCAATCCACAATGATCATCCACTATAGTGATGATGATCATGGTAGTATACCATGGCATGCGCCACCTTGCGCAAAAACCTCCTAAATTGTCCTGGTACACCCATAACATGTCTCTAAAACCGGAGAGGAATGTCATATGTTCTTGTCTCGGGAATATCTATGGTTAGCCTCTCCAGGTTATGTTCCATATCAGTTAGGATCTCTACTATCTGATCCTGTGGTGGTACTCTAGGCTCTGCTTGCCGCCTTTCAAAGCAGTGGAGTGTAGCTGGTCGTCGTGGACCAACATCTGCATTTAAATTTTTTTATCATTATTGCACGATAAAAAATAGATAAAAATTAGATTTAAAAAACATCAAAATGGTTTGCTTACCTGATTCGTCCCACTGTATCCCTGGAGGCAAGGACATCTCAGGATCACCTCTGAAATCTATACCTGCATAGGGGAAGTCTTCAATGGTGAAGACTTGATTCTTTAGCCACATAAAGTACGTCGGAGTGAACCGAACCACTAAACTGCCATCGCCACCATGGCGGGCCATTAATGCAACCCAACATACCATTTGCGGTTCCTGAGGTTCCCCACAATCCACTGGAATAAGCTGAGGGGAAAGAAGTGGAATTCTCTCCAAAGCAAAGGAAATCAAAATGGTGACATAACCAAATTTTTTTAACTTTGTGTTCTTTACTCTGGTTAGTTGGCCTTTCATGTTGGCCAATACCCCTTCGCACCAGTTGAATATAGTGCCTCTGAAACATTCCACCACAGTCTACATTTGAGATTTAGTGGCTACATGTGGAGCCGCACTTCCACATAACCTGGTTACCGTGCATGCAATCACTTTAGGATCTAATCGCAATAGATTTTTTATGTCTATGCAATTATCCTTTGGATCAACTGCATCACTGCAAAATTGTTGTTTGTAGCTAGCAACGAGTAGGCCACCCTGTCTAGCTCCAAACAAGGATATATTTTCTCCTCTTCAAGAAAATTTGGTGAGAAAATAAATATCCTCGAGCTCGATTGTGAGCCGATGGTCACCAATGATAAAACATTGATCTTGAACATCCCATGTGTTCACTATCCATGTCATCAGCTCTACTTGTGCTCTCATACATTGAATCACCCAGAACTTACATAAACCACAATTTTTTAACACTCGCATTGATTAAGGATTATTCATGGCTTCATTGGATGTATCTTCATGCTCACGATCTCTCCACTCTAGCTTGGTGAAATAGTCTGCAAATGAACACATTTGAAGATTAAAAATCATTGGAATAAAAAACTTTAACCATTTCTAGGAGAATTTGTAGATTTTAAAACGCTCACAACGCCTCCGCAGTTTTTGTGTGGAGACAGTGCGGATGTCTGCATGGGCTCTACACAAAAACCCTGGTAGCCCAATAATTTTCCTTTCAGGAAATTATCGAGGTCCGCAGGTAGCACACGCATGACCTGCAAACCCCCGAGGGTGCATTTTTTAACATAATTTCTCCATAAAAAATGAAATTAAAGCCAAAAAAGAGAATTGAAATGGATAGAAATGAAGAGTAGAGTGATGTGGATTACCTAGTTCTGAAAAATCACGATTTGAATGGACGATTCTCCTGATATTGGCTCCGGAATTTTTTTTCCAAAAGCTCTCAATTTGTTGCTCTGAAGATAAATGGTGAAAATGATTTTATTAAACTCCTTTTTATAATTTTTGAATGAATAAAATATTGTATTTTATTTATTTTTCACTTAAAAAGGCTATTTTTCAATATGTTTACTTCTTTGGAGAAGGTATGTTAAATTCTTCGAGTTTTTGTGCAGTTTACATATTTTTTGGTGAAAAGAATTATTTTGATGATGGGTATACTTTTATCACTTTTCAGGCTCTTGAAAATTACAAAAAAGCGAAACCCTGGAGTTCTCTTTTAAGCCCTTTTCAGACTCTCTAAATATGAAAAGATCGTTGATTTCTTGACTATTCAAACTCGTTAAAGGAAATGAGCAGTCGTCCCTTCAGTATAAGTTTACCCATTTTTCGGACTGAAATGGACTATTTACGAAAAAGGTATACGTTGACTAATCATGGTCAATAGAGTTCTCTCCTACATTATTTTATCTTTTTTCGAGCTTAAGAGACTACATTTCCAAAAATTACAACCACGAAGTCTACTTATGTTTTTCTTTTGACTCCCTAAAACCGAAAAACACTGAGTTTCTCCTATACTGCACTCGTTAAAATTTAACAGTAAAGGACCTGTCGATTACAAACAGGAATGAACCACTCCTTCTTAGGGTTCTATTTTAATAATAAGATGGACTCATCTGAAGGATGAGCTTATAGAACAAGCAAATGTTATCCTCCTCAAGCTTGTCAAAAATAAAGAGGTACTTGCCAGTAATCGTGGGGCGAAAAGAGAAAAGGAATCAAGTTGTCACCCTTGTTTTAAAAGCAGTATACCACTCTTGAACATGACACTTTTGTCACACTTGTACCTGGGTTGGGAAAATCCTTTGCCTAACAGTTAATCAGACCATATTTAAAGTCTTCATCCGGTTTTTGGGTATTAGCTTTAGGTCAATTGTTACCAAACCATCCATAGTGTTGTTATGTGTTCAAGATACAATTCAAATAAACCATTCATTGCAAACATTTGTCTTCATTCACGTTGACCATCCCTGAGTCAGTCCTTGGAATTATTTCTTCAAAACTTGATCTAATGGTTTCGTGTTGTGGGATTTCCTATGATGGGTCACTTTCTATTGACGACAGCTCATCATCTATAAATTTGATCTATAATCCTATAGGTACCTTGGGATTTTCATGCCCTAATGGCAGGTTTCTCGCCTTCGACGACAGGTTGCATCATTGACCTTCGAAATAATGATTCTGTGAAGTGTTCGACTGCAAATCATTCATTCACACTTCGTGGATTGTATCGAGTACTTTGAGAGTCGTTGTCATTATTGGTGGTTTCTCTCACACTTATTAATAGTTCACATCATTAACTGGTAATCAAGTGGTTTCTACCATGTTCGACTTTGACACAATCAATCGCATGGATAGAATCGTACTAGTTTGAGAAGCAAAAATTAAGACCCTGGATCTAGTTTCCACCATCCAGGATGCGAGTAGTTTTATTATTCATAATACAATAGACTATTTATGATAGATGGCTGCACCCATATTGTGTCTACTATTGATGTAATTTTAAAATCATTTATGTACCAGAACATTTAGTTAGTTTTTATCTAAGTATGGGAATGCCTACCTCAGCGATGATATATATATATGCTTGCATTGAATGTTTTTACAAGTTTTCGACCGGTGTGTCCGCAATCCAATCCTCGGAATGATAAAGCACTTCACTCTTCAGAACTACCTCAGACTTCGCACTTTAGGGGGCAATATGTTACACGATATTTTGTCACCATGACATTTGAATGTCTATATAGGTTCATCACTACCTCTATTATGCTCCCTTAGAGGTTAAAAACCCTAATGTTCCTAAACCAAGTCTTGGAATTGGAGAATAGCTCATTAAAACCCTTAAAAGTCTAACTCTACACTTTTCCTAGCTCTTTCCTATGGATTCGCAGATATTGATTCTATCGCCTGCGGCACATCCTACACGTTTTGCTTATAAAACCTGAAGACCCCCGTAAACAGTCAAATAAAGGAAAAAGTAAGTTCTAGAAGCCCAGCTGGACAAATATTCTCTCAACTGGAAGCTTCTAGAGGTGTGATTAGTTCAAGCTTTATCCCTCCACTCATGGAGCTTATCCCTTGGTATATGGAGCTCAAATCCCTTCATGAGAGGAATCCATCCCCCTCTTCATGGAACTGAAACTACCTCCATTTCCCTATAAATTGAGCTCATGTTTCAGTCTCAAGGGTAGACATACATATTAGTTGCTGAAGAAATTATCAAAAGATCATACTGTCTACACTAGTCATTATTGGTATGAGAATGATCACACACTCATGTCCATAACTTCATGCTAGTTCAAAGAGAGGAAGGCTTGTCAATCTGAAGGAGGAACGATTTTTCAGGACCCCGGGAGGAACTTGTACGACATCAGGGCATCAGGTCATAAAGTTACTCTTTCATTCAAGAGAATACATATGGATCTCCTTTTCTCATTGAGTTGTTATTGTGTCTATTTGAATAAATCAATACTTGGATTCCTTAATCACTAAGTTAGATTAGTTGTTCTCAATTATTATATGTTGCAGGTGCTTTTAATTCTTTTGTCTGTCTTTGATTGTAGGTTCTACTTACCGAAGAAGCCTCTTTGGAGCGACTGGATAAAAAATTGCACCGAACGCCGGATTTCAAAGTAGGGGCATGTCCTCTTTCTTTGTTTATAATAATTCAGAATTGCAAATAACCTAGAGAAAATGATTTACAAATGGATGTTTGTTTCTAGCTATATGTAGGATACTAGGGAGATCACTCTTGTCCATAAGAGGGATTAATCAGCATAACAGGCACTCATTCACATTGATGGTGAGTTTGTCGCGCATTGGTTAACGGCATTCATTAATGGTCGGTAATACAATGACTTCTTTTCATGCTTGACAACAACACATTTATTCACATGACTAGAATTGTACCATCGGGTTTTGTAGCAGATGAAGATTATATCACTTCAGCATTTTGTAGAGGATACAACAGATTTAGAAGCATAAATAAAGAATCCACTTTCATGACCTCATCCACTATTTATGCAACCAAGAAGCAAATGAAATTCTACATTATATTACATGATCCAATAGCAACCAAAACATTTCTACATATGGACAGTTTGTCCACTTCGTAGGTAAGTAAAGATATGTTCTTTTCTAGCCTTTTATCATATAATTCCTTCAATATTGAAATTATAATTTTTTGAAAATGCTTCACCATATTCCCTTTCTCATTTCATAAAAACTAAAAATACCTATAGTTGGGGTGGGGGTATACATTTTCATTTTTAGACCTCATATCACATTCATATTTCATCACCTTTTATGTCACATGTCATCCTAACCAATATAATTTTCCAAACAACTACTGTTGCATTATGATTTAAAAAGTTATATGTTTTTAAAATGATGATCGAAGAATGAGCACACAAGATGGTTGATTAAATGATTTCAAAAGTCTTTTTATACAACACAAAAATAAGAAAATTATTGTTACACAAGAACCAATACTAATAAAATTTGGTTACCAAACAAGAACTAACCAAAGTAATATGTTGCAATCAAATGTTTTTCAAAAGAACGCTTTGCAAAAGGAACAAAGTTATAAAGTGGTTATGCAAAGTATAAAGAAGAATCAACATCAACCAAAGTTCATATAGAAGCAAAACAATCATGATCAATAACTTCAGTTGGGGGGTATGTTGGGCCTCCAAAATGTATTAAAAATGTCATACACCTTCCCCTTCATTCTCATTTTTATTGCCTCATTTCATCACTAGTATCATTACATAACCCTACACTTTCATTACCATATGGGTTCATATTTTCATTTTCCAAAGTTATCAATTTCAAGTATTTAGAGTGAATTTATGATTAAAAGTTAGAAAAATAATATGTATTTGCCTATACTAAAAGTGGCTTGAGTTTGATGACATGTGTAAGTCATTTGGAAGCTTCCAAGGTACCCTTATGTGGCCTCCAATGCACAAATTCGAATTTCCTTCAAGATATGGAAGGAGATTTGGATAAAGGTCAAAGAGGATATGTCTCTCATCATTAGCTATTTGGTTATTGTTGATCAGTGGTTGTCATTGATGTCAACCCAAGCAGCACCAAGGGATACCCCGATGTTGCATGGTAATTTTGACCTAAAAAATTACTATATTCTGGGTCAAGAATATTTTTGATGGCTTCTACTTGTCGATATTTTTCTGCTGATATATGGCACACCATGTAATTCTTCACAGTTTGAGAGATATTTGTGTTTGAAGTTTGTGACGGAGAAGCATCAAAGCTAAATTTTCATTATTCATTTGTGTAATTTAGGGGGTGAGGTGTTTTAATTATTTTATTAATTATTTTTCTCATTTTAAAAAATTAAAGAGAGAAAATATAAATGTGAGGATTATTGTATATATTCCTTTAATAATTAAGGATATGAGTGGAGTTGAATTAGGTAGATAATCTAGGGATTAGGAATTCCTTAAATGGGACTTAGTTGAGTCCAAAAAAAGATAAATCTAATTTAGATTTTAGTTCAAATTTGTGTAGAGGAAATTATGGAGTGGAATAAATTCATATTTATGTATAAATAGGAGGATTGTGTGAGGATGAAAGACAGAGAGAGTGAGAGAAATGGTTTGAGAGCTTTTGTAAGAGGGCCGAGAGCCGAGAGGCCATCCATTGTAATATTCGGCCAAGGAATTTTTGTGTTAATATCAATCAGTATTTTTGGTTGTATGGCTCTCTTTCCTTTATGTATATGTTGAGTTGCATCAAATATTTTGTTTAATGAAGAGTTTTTTTGAGATTTTGAATGTTGAAGGAAGCACTCGAGTTTTTATATGCTAGGATCTGTTTTAACCCAATATCCTGGCATCATTTGGTATCAGAGCTAAGGAGATAAGTTGGAGGATGAGTATCTCCTACGTTGAGGCTGTTTCATTTGATTACTTGTTCTGAGCGAGGAGAGCAGGTCGAATTTCCAGATTAAGAGTTGATTGAAATATATTGTGGCGCATTGAGTCTGCAAATTTATATATGCACATTTCTGTTGTATATCTAAGTGTGTGATTGCAGAACCGAGGGTGTGTCCAAACAAGGAAAAAATAGATCATAGTTCTGTGATTTGGGTGTGCGATCTTAAGTTCGTGGAGTCTGCACGCATTGTGTGAAGGCAGCATCACAGGGGTCTGCGATTGTGAGTTCATGGAGTCTGCGTGAAAGCCTTGATACATTAGGAGAAGGCAGTATCAAGCAGTGGATATCAGGCATATGATATCAGCATCGACACCACGACATAGACACCACGAGAAACATGGTTAATGGGCTGTAAATTACATACGGCATGTGATATTACCCTCCACGTGATATCACAGGTAAATAACGTCGGCGTGGATGCCACAAGTAGTGTATATTATAAATGTGAATTCGTGCAGCGCATAGTAGACAATACAGCATTAACATTGGTGAACAGCGCATTATTAATTCATAGGTATGGTATGGTAAGCAACGTATTGTTGATCACAGATGTGAGTCCGCGACATCAGTGAATCTGTCCCAACGTTAACCAAGTGATGATCGTAATCATTGTCTTCAAATCGCACTGAGTTGTTGACAACATGCAGGTTAAGACTCTCAATATGAAATTGTTCATGATGCATCATGTGGACACTATTTCACTACTAAGCATGCGTGGAGGCATATCAGTGTGTGAAGCCTATTTTTTGTTGTTTGTTTGATCATTGTTGAAAGAACTGTGTTCTTAGGATCAGATTGGTGCTCGTTGCAAGAGTTGAGGGGACTGAGACCTATAGAGCATCTGTAAGCATTGTTGAAGTTGCATGAAAGTTGTTGGTCGACTGGTGCGAGTTGCGTGAAGATCTTTACAAATTGGGTTGAAGGATTTGCATTGACAGCAACCTACCATTTGAGCCATTCTTGGTGCTCATAGGAGTGCATGTGGATTGAAGTGTGACACAAATAGGTCGGATGTGCTGCATCACCCGCAAAAATATTGGTCGGGTGACCAAAGTTTGGATCATGGCTAATCGTGCCTCAGGGGATTTGTTGTGTTTTTGCGATTGCATGGTTTCCACATAACTCAATTGCTTAGAGCTTGGTAGAGCTTGGAAAATGTGAATTGCTTCAAAACATTATGAGATGTGTGACTACGTCCATGTCTCAGGATGTCGCCATTCATGTGAGAGAAGGAAATCATCCGACAGCAGAACCTTGTTCAAAGGTCATCCCATGAGCACATGGGTGATTGAGGCAAATACAATTATGCCTGCATAGAGGATCATTTGCAGCCCTTAATCCCTTGCTGAATCCTAACATTTTTTTTCAGAATTATGGAAGCATGCAGTGAGGGGAATTAAATTGGCTTTATGGAGTTAAATTGACTTGTTATAATTTAGAGACTGTGATTCAAATTTACTTGTTGTGGCATGGATTGATTTGATGGCGTAGAAGCAAGTATGCGAAGCATGAAAGAACAGTGAAGAAGACCTCGGATAAGCGTAACTAGGTTATGGAACCTTGTTGTGTTGGGAACCATAAGTCAATGGCAAAAGAGAATGGAGGACGGGTTTTAAAAAAACCAACAAATGGATTTCGTGTGACTGAAAGAGGTTTACAAACATTGTTTGCTGAGAAAGATTTATGTTGCAAAGTTGCAGGGTAGAGATTTATTTGTTGGGGAGAGAATGGACCTTGCGCATTCAAAGTAAATTAAATCAGGAATTCAAATGAAGAGTCTAAATTATTTGGAATTATATATATTATAATTTCTTGATACATGCAATACTAAAGTGTGCATTGGTTGATTGCATCGAATTTTGGTGTGGAGACAAAGTTTGTAGAGGCTTGAATGTATTCCTAAAATAATACGCGAGAGAAGGGTTGGATCATTTCAACCACAAGAAGATTCAAGGTAAGTGCTCATTCAATGAATCAAATTCATTGAGTAGAGGTATTTTAAAATATGGATGATTAAATTTCCTTTCGATACTCAAGAAGTTGATCTTTTGTAAATGTTATGAAAGAGTGAAAATGTTGCAAATGCGGAGGTATAAATGAATGGAAAACAAAAATACGCTATCCTAGGTGATATAAAAAGAAGCATGCATTTTTATATAAGAGAGTTTATTATGCATGGTGTGGATTCTTCGCAGTTTTGGCTAAGTCATTTTGGACCAAAGCTTGTATTTTGAATGGGAGAATTCTTTTGATTTGTGTTTAAGGTTGAAAACACAATTTCTTGATGTTGTAGAATCTTTATTTTACCATCATGTGGCGGCATCTAAGGAGGTATTATTCAAGATGGGTACAATGTACGAGTTGTACATTATTTATTAGAGAGGTTGAAATATGAATAGATTGTTCTTTGTACACAGGTGAAGAGATGTGAATTGATGTTGTATGGTGCATAAAAGTGCAGGAAAATGTTTGCACTAAAATAACGAGCTTATGGTATGAAATGCATGCGAGTATTCACAGTGACAAAGACGGCACAGAATAGTGGAATCCAGATAATTGCAAATGCAAGGGAAAGGTTTATTAAATAACCTTGAAGGGAGCATAAGGTATGATAATTCATAAAGGTATTTTTGAATGTTGAAAATTGAATGGTTTATTTATTTTCACCATAAAATAAATCGTGGGAAAGTGAAATGCATTTCAAGTTAAAGGCTTCAGTATCATGTGAAATGATAATGGGAAGCTGATGATCTTTTCATAAGAATGGAGTATGAGAGAGAGTGAATATTTTACATCATAAAAATGTGTTAAGGGTGGATGTTCATTGGAAGATTGTATAACTTGAATTAAGTCAAAATATCCACTATTAAATTATTTGGGTCAAGCCTTGAAGTCAAAACAGAGGTTAGAGTCAAATGAAAGTTTGGATAGTTTGAGTTAAGATTGAGTATTTTTCATCCAAGATGAAGAGTTGGTGTAAAGTATGAAGTCAAATAGTCGTAAGCTAAGCCAAAGGTTTGAAGGTAACTAGGTGCATGATCAGCAGAGCCCGACACCCAAAGGGTTTGGTCATTGTAACAGAAGCATTAATAAAGTGTTGTTTGCAGCAAAGTGCAGCAAGAGAATTGCCCATAAATGATTCCAAGACAGAGAACTGAAAGTGATCAAGCGCAGGAAGAGAGCTTGCATTGTTGAATGGCAAATACGAAATATTGTTGAAAAGAGGATTCGAATGAAATCCACACGTGAACAGATGAAGTTCACAAAGGAGGAGAAGATGACAGTTGATACTCATTTCAGAAGATTTGATGAAGACCATAGCAGAAGAAAGAATAAGGAAAATGCCAAGGTAAGTGGCATATGTGAGTAGTTGACAGATGAAGATTATTAGCGGGAGAAGTCTGAGATAACAGTTCACCTTGAATTGTTAATGGAATTGTTGTAGAGAAATATGAAAGACCAGACACATGGTTAGACCATGAGGAAGAAAGTGAAGTGGCAGAGACTACACGCAAAGAGGGAACAGCAGGTAACAATACAGTTGACAGAAGAGCTGAGGAAGCTCAAGCAGATGATAAGTGTTCATTTGGGATGTGAAGAACTCAGAGAGGCTGAGTTGAAAATGGAAGTTTCCATTTGTGGCCCAGAACAGGGTGAAATTCTGGGTGAAGAGATCAATGAGGAAGATCTCATGAACTATTGGAACAGTTCAGAAGAATCTGAAGATGTGTTGTTGAGAGAAGCAGATGAGGCTATGAAGTCTTGCATTTTTAAATCTCATAGTTTATGTATGTTTGCAGAATGTCCAAAATATGGTGGACAGTCTGGTGAAACTATCACAAAGATGAAGGAAACTCTTGAGGTGAAGTGTGATGTAGAATGCCTTTTAGAGGAGGAAGGTACTGATTTGTTACAGCAGGAAGAAATCATAAATGAATTCTTGTTGGGGGTAAGACAGCCAGTTGAAGTTGTTATGGAGCAAAAGCATAATGGAAATGTCGAACAGATATTCCAAGGAGGTAAACAAATGTATTTGTTTAGTGAATTTGCTGACAGAATTTTCCAATGTGATGATATAGAAACTAGGATAACTCAGGAAGATTTCCAGAAGAAGAATGAAGCTGGGAATGAAAGTTGTGATGAAGTGATGGAAATATTTCACATGGAAATCGAGTTCTTGGAACGGTGGCTTAAGGAACCTAAGGGAGAAATGAAGCTTGCAGAACATGATACAGAAGAGATTGCAGTTACCGTGCATGATAAAGATGAAATTTTTTTAACATTTATAGAGTTAAATGAATGTTATAACTTTTCAAATAATAATGGGGTTGTAGGTACAGAAAATGACATTAACAGATATGATGTTGAAATCAAATAAATTGAACAGAAATTATTTGGAGTTGAGATGAAATATCAGGAACAACAAGAAATTTATGTCCGTAGAGACATAAGGGAAACATAATTATTGAACCAGCAGGATAAAGATGAAAGTAGCCAGCAATTCAAAACAAGATCTACTAAAATCCAGAAAGTCGATGATGAGAGATTGGTGCTTGAAGCATGAAAATAGGTCGAAAGGTCTTATATTTTTAAAACTAATAGTTTGTTGATGAATTTAGGTACACCACTGGATGAGGAAATTATTGCTATAAAAGAAATCAAAGAATATAGTTGTAATCAAGTAGGAGTTCATGATCATTCTTCATTGCAAAAATTTGAGTGTTCAGCACAATTAGAGAGGGAAGCATCAAACAAAGAGGAATTCCTCCGAGGAATTGGCGGAAGCAATTGTTGTAAAGGCCGATGGAATCCGATCGACAGAGTGAGTGATGAGTTACCAAATCGAGTTGATACTTTGAAGGACCAGCGGCAGAATAGAGTTTGGAATCCTAGAGGGAGCAATTCATCAGGACTTGTGGCTGTCACATTATTACAGAGAAGTGACAGACCTTATAGACAGGAGTCTATGGAAACTTCTATACATGGGGAGTCTGATGCAGGAGCATCAAAGCTAAATTTTCATTATTCATTTGTGTAATTTAGGGGGTGAGCTGTTTTAATTATTTTATTAATTATTTTGCTTATTTTAATAAATTAAAGAGAGAAAATATAAATGTGAGGATTATTGTAAATATTCCTTTAATAATTAAGGATATGAGTGGAGTTGAATTAGGTAGATAATCTATGGATTAGTAATTCCTTAAACGAGACTTAGTTGAGTCCAAAAAAAGATAAATCTACTTTATATTTTAGTTGAGATTTGTGTGGAGGAAATTATGGAGTGGGATAAATTCATATTTATGTATAAATAGGAGGATTGTGTGAGGATGAAAGACAGATGAGGAATACAGAGAGAGCGAGAGAAATGGTTTGAGAGATTTTGTAAGAGGGCTGAGAGCCGAGAGGCCATCCATTGTAATATTCAGCCAAGGAATTTCTTGTGTTAATATCAATCAGTATTTTTGGTTGTTTGGCTCTCTTTCCTTTATGTATATGTTGAGCTGCATCAAATATTTTGTTTAATAAAGAGTTTTTTTTTGAGATTTTGAATGTTGAAGGAAGCACTCGAGTTTTTATATGCTAGGATCTGTTTTAACCCAGTATCCTGGCATCAGTTTGTAACCCCAGTTAGTGGGCTAAAACCCCATGGGGTTGTGTGTTAGGTCCCTATATTACTAGTATAGTCCCTTATTGTTGTTAGTTTAACCCCCTTATTGTTATTATTGTACCCTTGTAACCCCCATATTGTTATTATTGTGCCCTTCAATTATTATTGTTAGGTCGGCTAGGATTACATTGTGGCCCCACTAGGATTACATTATGGCCCCATGGACTCCTATATATAGAAAGGAGGTTTTCTAATTTAAATCATCCAAGAATTGTTCATTCATGTAATGTATTGGATGTTGCCCCCTCGAAGTGGCTTATTTCTAAGGCGTTGATATCTCTTTTCTTCTCTTTTTGGAGTTGGTTTCACAACATTTGGTATCAAAGCTTTAAGATTCTAGGGCTTCGTTACTCCAAAAAGGTCAGCGTGGAATTTTCGCTATAATTTTTTTTCTACGAAGGTTCAGAATCTGAAATTTTTAGAGTGCGAAGCCAAAATCCTGAGGAACATCGTCAAAAAATTTCAGAGCTTGGTTCACAATATTTTCGAAGATATGATCTGTGCAAGTTAGGTCATTTTGCATGCTCCTGAATTTAACCTAAACAGGTCATCATGGTATTATCGTAATAACCTTTTTTCTACGAAGGTTCAGAAGCTGAAATTTTTAAAGTACGAAGCCACAATCCTAAGGAACATCTTCACAAAATTTCAGATATTGGTTCGCAATATATTCGGAGATATGATCTGTGGAAGTTAGGGCTTTTTGAGGATTCTGAATTTCATCTCAAAGAGGTGATCGTGGGAAAATATTCATAGATCTCTCTCCGAGCATCAGATTGGAATGCTGTAAAAAGTGGCCACAAGTGCATGGACTGCAGTTTTTTTTCTATCAATTTTAGAGCCAAAGGAGGAAACGGTGACACGTGGCAAGTCGTACAAGTTCGCTCTACTGAACCAATCCAAAATTGGGTCATTGTGGGAGATTGGACATAACTTTGCCTTGAATAATCCAAATCAGATCAGACCTGTGGAATTTGAAAGAAGCTTCAGAGGGCTACTACAGGGCTGAATTTCAGATATTGAGGATCCACAGTATAAAGTCGTCAGACAATGTAGATATAAAGCAAGTAAAAGGTGTGTATTTTTTTCCGAATTGCATAAGTCTTGTTTGAAGAATCAAGTTGAATTGATTGCAAGGGCATATTGTAGAATAGATATCAGTATTGGATTATAAAATGGCCCCTAAAAGAAATTCAACACCCATTAAGCCTTTGGAAAGCTCTACTATGACTCATGAAGACGAAGAATGGCAACATGACATATCAAAATTACAAGAGCAAGTGCAACAAATTTCGCTCTCGCAAAGAGAAACAAAAAATGACATGGAAGTTTTGAAGAAAGGCGTGGAAACTAAGATGGATGGTTTAAAGAAAGGCGTGGAATCTAAGATAGATGGCATGGAATCTAAGATAGATGGCATGGAGGCTGGCATGGAATCTAAGATGGATGACATGGAAGCTAAGATCGATGAGAAAATGGAAAACATGAAGAATGTTCTAAAAGCAGACATGGAAGGTTTGACAAAGTTGATAAAATAAAAATTTCTTAATGGTGAAAAGATAGTAGAGGAAACTCATGATGAGAACAAAATAAATGTTAATCGTGATTTCATAACCTCTAATGTTGGCGGGAAGAACCACCATATTCCAAAAATGGATATGAGGAAGTTTGATGGAAATGATCCTGTAACATGGATACTACAGATGGAGCAATATTTTGATCTTCATAATGTGCAAAACACACAAAAGGTACGCATTGCAACTTTACATTTAGAACAAAATACATTTGTATGGTATCGATGGCTTTGCTCCCATAAAAAAATTGTCACTTGGTCAATTTTTATGGAGGAAATGATAGCACATTATGAGGATACGAAGAGCAACACCTTCTTTAGCCAATTGATAAATCTCAAGCAAAAGGGTTTAGTGGGGCAGCACATTGAGGACTTCCAAAAATTGAATATAAGGGTAACTGATATTCCAGAGGAACACAGGATTGATCTCTTCATAGGCACTTTAAAGGATAACATCCAACATAAAGTTCGCGTTTTGGAACCTGATTCATTGGAGAAGGCATTCAGGTTGGCAAGAAAAATTGAATGTAAAATTATGGCGACAAGGAAGCCTACCACTCACTTCTATAAAGAGGGAAGTGTTGCTACTCTTAGATTTCCACAACCTACAAGGTTGACACCACAACAATTGGAAGGAAAAAGAGCAAAAGGGCTTTGCTACAGTTGTGATAGCAAATACACTAAAGGTCATAAGTGTGCTGAGAAGAAATTATTTTACATAGATTGTGAAGAGGAAGAAGAAAATGAACAAGAAAAGGATATACACCAGGAACCAGCCCTAGAAGAGGAAGAAATGAATCCGACCATATCGTGTAATGCACTGGCAGGAATTACCACTCCTCAAACTCTCAAGATAGAAGGACATATCAAGAAGAAAAATGTAATAATGTTGATTGATTTAGGTAGCACCCATAATTTTATTCATTGTAAGGTAGCCAAGGAATTAAATTGTTTCCTATACCCAGCACCAGAATGTCAAGTGATGGTTGCAAATGGAGGAACTATAAATTGCTCTGGAAAATGCCATAATATCAAGCTAACCATGGGGAATATGTATTGAATAGTCCAATGCTTTCCATTCCTATGGGAGGTGCTGATGTTGTACTAGGAGTACAATGGTTACAATCTTTGGGGACGGTAGCTTTTAATTTTCAAGAACTTTTCTTGAAATTTTTTTCAGAAAGAAAGGAAGTCGAATTACGGGGTATTGAAGGGAAGCCGGGAAGGATAATAAGCTCTAATGTCATGACAAAGCTTCTAAAGAAAGAACAACGAGGCGTAATTGCACAATTATGCTCACTAGAAGTTCCGACATCAAAATCATCTATTTCTGCAGATCTCCAACAAGTCTTGGACAATCATTCGAAGGTGTTTGAAACTCCCAAAGGACTCCCACCTATTCGTGATCATGATCATGCTATTCATTTGATTCCAGGAAGTGTTCCTCCAAACATCAGGCCTTATAGATATCCTTACTTCCAAAAGAGCGAAATTGAACGTATGATTGCAGAAATGTTAGAGGCGGGTATATTTCAACCTAGTCAAAGTTCTTTCTCTGCTCCTGTAGTATTGGTACACAAGAAGGATGGATCATGGCGAATGTGTCCGGATTATAGGGAGCTCAATAAGCTCACCATTAAAGACAAATTTCCCATTCCTGGGATTGATGAATTATTGGATGAATTACATGGAGCAATTTATTTTACCAAGTTGGATCTTCGTTCAGGATATCATCAAATTAGAATGAAGACTGAAGATATTCCAAAAACAGCATTTCGAACTCATGAGGTCATTATGAATTTTTGGTCATGCCTTTTGGCCTTACCAATGCACCTTCTACATTTCAAGGGTTGATGAATTCCATTTTCAAACCCTTCCTTAGAAAATTTGTGCTAGTATTTTTGATGATATACTAATCTACAATAGGTCTTGGAAGGATCATGTTCAACATGTTGACAGGGTGCTCAAACTATTGCAGGAGAAACAATTATATGCAAAAACATCCAAATGTTTCTTTGGAGTACAAGAGTTGGAATATCTGGGTCATATTGTATCTCACGAGGGTGTTAAGGTAGACCCTAACAAAATTAAATCCATTTAGGAATGGAAAGTCCCCACAACCATAAAGTAGTTGCAAGGATTTCTCGGGTTAACAGGGTATTATTGAAATTTTGTTAAGAATTATGGGAGAATAGCAGCACCTATAACAACATTATTGAATAAAGATGCATTTTCATGGACACCTGAAGCAACTAAGGCCTTTGAACATCTTAAAGAGGCAATGTTCCTAGCACCATTCTTAGCTACGCCAGACTTCACAAAAACCTTTATTTTGGAATGTGATGCCTCAGAAAATGGAATTGGTGTTGTTTTAATGCAAGAAGGAAGACCCATTGCTTTTGAAAGTCGTCCAATCAAAGGAAAGTATTTACAGAAACCTATTCATGAGAAGGAAATGTTAGCAATACTGCATGCACTAAAGAAATGGAGAACTTACTTAATGGGAAGACACTTCAAGGTAAAAACTCTTCATGATAGTCTTAAACACTTTTTGGAACAAAGACTATCTTCAGAAGAGCGGCAAAAATGGGTCACAAAGATGTTGGGTTATGACTTTGAAATAATATACAAAAAATGGAAGCTAAATGCTGTTGCAGATGCACTCTCAAGAAAGAATGAAGAGGTGGAAGCATTGCTTTGTGCAATTTCTATTATCTAAACATATTGGATAACCGAAGCAAGATATGAATGGAAGAAGGACGAAGAAGTGTGGACACTCATTCAAAAGTTGCAGCAAGATCCTAGTACATCTGATACATTTAGTTGGAAAAATGATTCCTTATGGTACAAAGATCGCTTATATCTTTGTAAGAATTCCCAACTAAAACAAAATATTCTTTTGGAATTGCACACTTCTCTTTTAGGAGGACACTCAGGATTTTTTAAAACTTACCACAGGGTGAAGAAAGAATTTTTTGGGATGGCCTTAAATATGATATTCAAAAGTTTGTGGCGGAATGTTTGGTGTGCCAGCAGAATAAAGTTGAGACAATTAAGACCCTGGGTCTTCTACAACCTTTATCCATTCCAAGTCAACATTGGGAGGAGATTTCAATGGATTTTATCATTGGTTTACCTAAGTCCGAAGGAAAGAGTGTCATCATGGTGGTAGTTGATAGACTTACCAAGTATGCACACTTTTGTGCATTATCTTATCCATTTAAAGCAAGTACAGTTGCTACTACATTTATGGACACAATTCAAAAGCTACATGGAAACCCAAGGGTTATTGTGAGTGACAGAGATCCCATTTTTACTGGAAATTTTTGGACGAATTTATTTTCTTGTTTGGGTACTCAATTAGCTCATAGCTCATCTTATCATCCTCAATATGATGGTCAAACTGAGATAGTAAATAAATGTTTGGAAGGATATCTTCGTTGTTTTGTATCTGATAAACAAACACAATGGGTCAAGTGGTTACCTCTCGTTGAATGTTGGTATAACACTTCCTTCCATACTGCAGCAAAAATGACCCCATTTATGGCACTTTATGGATATCATCCACCATCCATCACATCATATTTAAGGGAAAATTCGAAGGTTCAAGCGGTGGAAGATCACATCGAGCATCAGCAAGAAGTTCTCCAACTCTTAAAGGATAACCTGAATTTGGCACAAAATCGAATGAAACAACAGGCAGATCAACATCGCAGCGAGAGAAGTTTTGATGTAGGAGATTGGGTATTTTTACGGCTACAACCATACAAACAAATGTCCCTCAAGCAACCTAAGAAGGATAATAAATTATCCCCAAAGTACTATGGTCCTTACAAGGTGTTGAAAAAGATTGGTACTATGGCATACAAATTGGAGCTTCCTGCTTCTTCGCGAGTACATCCAGTTTTCCATGTTTCATGCTTAAAGAAGGTTATAGGTGAAAATCTTCCAGTTCAAACAATATTGCCAGAACTTGATGAGGAAGGAAAAATCATATTGGAACCTGAAGTGGTCATGGAAACAATAACTCGACAGCTACGGAATCGATCAATTTCAGAGTATCTCATCAAGTGGAAGAACTTACCCACTGAAGATTCTACATGGGAGGATGAGAATTTTATACAGAAGCACCCATAGCTACTCAAGCGTTGAGGACAACACTTTTTTGGAGGAGAGGGGCATGTTAGGTCCCTATATTACTATTATAGTCCCTTATTTTTATTAGTGTAACCCCCTTATTGTTATTATTGTACCCTTGTAACCCCCATTTTGTTATTATTGTGCCCTTAAAATATTATTGTTAGGTCGGCTAGGATTACATTGTGGCCCACTAGGATTACATTATGGCCCCATGGACTCCTATATATAGAAAGGAGGTTTTGTAAATTGAATCATCCAATAATTTTTCATTCATGTAATGTATTGGAGGTTTCCCCCTCGAAGTGGCTTATTTCTAAGGCGTTGATATCTCTTTTCTTCTCTTTTTGGAGCTGGTTTCACAACATTGTGGCATGGGTCATTGAAAAGTCAATAATTAATCATTTTTAAGCTCCTAAAATCTCTCCCACATTCACTTTTTGAAGCCCCTCTTAGCCTAATCATTTATATAAATTGCGATCCTCATATCCTCCTTATGTAGGGATTTCACTACCTGAAATAGGTCATCATGGAATTTTCACTCTAACTTTTTTTCTACGAAGGTTCAAAAGCTGAAATTTTTATGAGGCGAAGCCAAAATCTTGAGGAAGCTCCTGTAAACATTTCAAATCAATGAGTGTAATATTTTTGGAGATTTAATCTGTGGAAGTCAGTGTTTTTGCAGGCTCCTGAACTTCATCTCAGAGAAGTAACCTTGGGAAAATAATCATAACTCTCTCTCTGAGCATCGGATTGGAATTCTGTAAAAAGTGGCAGATAGTGCACAGACTGTAGTTTTTTTCATATCAATTTTAGATCTGAATGAAGAAACAGTGACACGTGACACTACGTACAAGTTCGCTCTACTGAACTAGTCCATAATTAGGTCATTGTGAGAGATTGGGCATAACTCTCCCTTGAAGAATCCAAATTGGGTCAGACCTGTGGCATTGGAAAGAAGACTTGAAGGAATACTAAAGAACTGAAAATCACATGTTGGGGATCTGAAATAACAGAGATACACCATATTCAATATCGATCTCCTACAAGGCAAGAAAAATCTAGATCATGTGTTTTCAAGGGCTGCAAAGGACTAGACTTTCTAGGGCAGCAAAGCAAATAAAGGTGCAACAGAGGGTAGCATGATAAGAGCAGAAATCAAGGTGAAAAATAGCAACAAGAATTTCATCACATGAATACTTCAAGTGGGCATCACTGCATACAGTCACTGTAAAGGTATCATTGTACTAAGTCATTGTAAATACATCATTGTAAAAATTGTACTAGTGTCTATCTGCCAAGAGTTGAAGAGGCGGTGTCGGGAGGTCTAGGATCATCATTAGGTGGTTGTGTCATAGTTTGGGTTATGGTCTAATGTGTCTTATTCTTCTACATCATTCTATATCATTGTAAAGTGGACCATTTTCCCTGGTATGGGAGTCCATTCTTCTTTTATTCTTCTATAGGGTGGTAGGGCGGTGCTAGGATAGTGAATGAAGTCACCAATAGGTTCAAGCCTGTGAAAAATTTAGGGTATTAGGGTGGTCCTAGGGTGAGTTATAGCTCATTAGGTGTTGGGGCATCCGTTCAATTGACTACTGAAGAATCTCGAGCGTTGGAGCGTCCATCTAATGGGAGCTGGAGAAGAATGATTTTCTAGATTCTAGGAAGTTGGAGCTTTATTTTCAATTGGAGTTGAATATTAAAGAATTATTAGAAAATAATTCAGATGGTTTTTGTCCCAGAGAGGGTTTCCACTTTAAAAACTTTGTGCATTTGTGTTCCTTTTGTTTACTACTGTCATTGTACAAACACTGATAATAATTGAAGATTAACTAATGCTCTAATTGAAAGAAATATTGATTCACCCCCTCCCCCCACCCCCCCCCCCTTCAACCCCTCTCAGTATTTCCAACAATTGGTATCAGAGCCTCGTTCCTTCAATAGCAGTTTAACAGTTGGAAGGAGGTCATGGAGCATACCAAGAATGGTGTACCTCTATTCAATTAAAACAATTATGCACTCTCGAAAGGAAGAATGGAGGTATATCTCTTGTCACAAGGTTACGAAGTATGGGACACTGTTCAAAATGGATTTACATCAACTGCGGATGAAAAAGGTAAGAAGAATTTGGTAAATGATGCAAAAGGAAAGAATATTATTATCATTGGATTTATTGAATCTGCTTATCATAAGGTGTTGGGTTGTAAAACTGCCAAAAATGAATGGGACAACCTTGAGAATATATATGCATGTGACTCAAATTTCAAATAAGCAAAGCTTCAAATCTACAGAGCAAAATTTAAGCAACTCAAAATGAAAGAATATAACAACATCGTTGCATACTTCCAACACGTTGATGAAATAACCAACACTCTGGAAGGATTGGGAGAGCCTGTTGACGAGAAGACTATTATATGAAAGATTCTTAGACCGTTACCAGGGAGATTCAACCCAAAGGTATCGGTCTTAGAATATAGTGAAAATCTGGACAAACTCAGCAAAGAGGAATTACATGGAGTACTCACAGCATATGAAATGAGACTTGATGAAGAAGAGGGTACTTCGCATCTAGAAATTGCGTTCGTTGCATCTAAGAAAACCAGTAAGGAGAAACAACCTTCAAAGGTACAGACCTGCACCTGCAAGTGTGAAGAAAAGGAATATGATGAAGAAGGTCTTTCAGATGGAGAATATGCTTAATTTACGAGAAAACTAAAAATTGGTAAGGGAAAATTCAAGAGTAAACTTCCATTGATATGTTTCGGCTGTGGTGAAGTTGGGCATTTCGCAGCAAAATGTCTGTACAGAAGTGATAGAAACTCAAAAGAAAAGAAAGGTTTTAATAAATTCAACAAGCAAAGAAAAAATAAAGGATTTAAAAGGAAATTTCTCTCTAAAGAAGATATCTCATCATTTGATGAAGACAATAACAGTGAAGAAGAAGCCAATGAGAGAGTATTGTTTATGGCCAAGCACATTAAACAAGAGGTATCAAACAACAAAGAAGAAGGGATGACCTAAGGATGCAATCAATCTTATAAAAGAGCTCAAGGCTTAGAATATTTGTTCCAATACACTTGAAGAACAAGTTCAAGGTCTCAAAATTGAAGTTGAAGAACACAAATGTATTGAAGAGTCACTTCAAAAGAAGTTGGAAGAAAGAAACTAAGAAAGGGAAGCATTAGAAGCCAACATCTCAATACAATAAGTGAAGAAGGGAAAATTTGTCCAAAACTATGCCAAAAACTCAAGGGCATTAGAAGAACTCATCAACAATCAACGATCTTACAACGACAGAACTGGCCTCGATTACAAAGAAGAAGAAGCAGGACCTTCTACAACAAAATACAATGAACCTATGAGATCTGACATGCATGTAGACTTCATTGGACAAGATTCGCAAGAAAATCCTTGGAAGACGATTCCTCGATGAAGATTTCCATCGATGTACCAACATATTTTTCATGGATATTGTTATTCATGTGGAAAATTTGGTCATAAAGCTGTAGAATGTCGCACGTAACCTAGGAACCAATACAATTCTAAGAGATCTGTAAAATATGAACCTCCCAGGGCTCAACGAAACATCAATAGATTTGAAAATTTAAGAAATGATATGGAATGTTACAAATGTCAAAACTTTGGACACATAGCCAGAAACTGCAGACTTGAAAATCCTCTAGAAGAATCTTCGAAGCCACAGAACGAATGAACATGGAAGAAGAAGAAGAAGATTGATAATTTTGCTTCTGCTCTCAAGGCTCAAAACAACAAAGATGTGCGGCATGTTGATAGTGGTTGCTCAATGCATATGACTAGAGATAGAAAGAAATTGTATCTCTGAAAGAGAAGAAGGATGGAACCGTGTCCTTTGGAAATGATGGATCTTCAAATGTTATAGGATCAGGTACCATCACTCTCGAAAGCAAATATGCTCTAGCCAAGAATGTTATTGGTTGAAAACATGAATCACAATCTGCTCAATGTTGGACAAATGTGTGATCAAGGACACACAATACTATTCAACTCCACAAAATGTGAAATTAGGAAAGGAAGGTATGGTAAAATTGTGGCTACAGCAAGTCGAGCTCCAAGCGACATATATGTTCTGGATGAAGCAACTAAAGCATGTCTAATAGCTAAAGAGGATTATATAATATTTGGTAGCAATGATGATCTACTAAGTAAGAACTTTGTTACAAATATGCAAAGTGAGTTCGAGATGTCTTTACTTGGCGAGCTGACATACTTATTAGGGCTTCAAATATCTCAGCAAGAGAAATAAATATTTATATGTCAAGCCAATTACATCAAGGAAATGCTCAAGAAATTCAAAATGGAAGATTGCAAACCCATCCTTACTCCGATGGTAACAAGTTCCAAATTAAGCATAGACAACTCATCTAAGGATGTGAATCAAAGGTTGTATAGATCTATGATTGGTAGTCTTCTATATGTAATAGCCTCCCGGCCAGATGTTATGCAACAGTTGGACAAGTAGCAAGATTCCAAGCAGCACCAAAAGAATCACATATTATTGTCGTCAAAATAATTCTTCGGTATCTAAAGGGAACAGTAGAATATGGCTTGTGGTATCCCAAGGGTAACAATCTCATTATTCAAGCCTTTACAGATGTAGATTGGGCAGGAAGCATTGATGATCGCAAGAGTACTCGTGAAGCATTGGAATATCTTCTCTAGAAGCTTGGGATTCCCCCAAGTTCTCATTAGATTTTCCTTATTCAGAAGATAAAGGGGGAGTGGAAGTGTGTACAGGTCCGCAAGATGGTTGTGTGTCAGGGGGAGTTACACTTTTCCATTGATGTCAAAGGGGGAGATAATGTTGTAGGAAGAGGTGTCATGATCGCAGGGGGAGTACTTGTGTTTCCATCAATGCCAAAGGGGGAGATTTTTTATCAGTGGTTGTCATTGATGTCAACCCAAGTAGCACCACAGGATACCCCGATGTTGCATGGTAATTTTGACCTTAAAAATTACTATATTCTGGGTCAAGGATATTTTTGATGGCTTCTACTTGTCGAGATGTTTCTATTGATATATGGCACGCCATGTAATTCTTCAGATTTTGAGAGATATTCATGTTTGAAGTTTGCAAGCCCAGTTAGTGGGCTAAAACCCCATGCGGTTGTGGCATGGGTCATTGAAAAATCAATAATTAATAATTTTTAAGCTCCTAAAATCCCTCCCATGTTCACTTTTTGAAGCCCCTCTCAACCTAATCATTTATATAAATTGTGATCTTCGTATCCTCCTTATGTAGGGATTTCGCTACCTGAAACAAGTCATCGTGGCATTTTCGCTCTAACGTTTTTTCTACGAAGTTTCAGAACCTGAAATTTTTATGAGGCAAAGCCAAAATCCTTAGGAAGCTCCTGTAAACATTTCAGATATGATGTGAAATATTTTCAGAGATATGATATGTGGAAGTCGGTGTTTTTACAAGCTCCTGAACTTCATCTCAAAGAAGTGACCTTGGGAAAATCGTCATAACTCTCTCTCTCTGAGTATCGGATGGGAATTTTGTAAAAAGTGGCAGATAGTGCACAGAAAATAGTTTTCGCTATATCAATTTCAGAGCCGAATGAAGAAACAGTGACACGTGGCACTCTGTACAAGTTCGCTCTACTGAACGAGTCCATAATTAGATCATTGTGCAAGATTGGGCATAACTCTCCCTTGAAGAATCCAAATTGGGTCAAAAAAGTGGCACTAGAAAGAAGACTCAAGGGACTACTACAGAACCGAAAATCACATATTGGGGATCTGAAATAGCAGAGATACACCAGATTCAATATCGAGCTCCTAGAAGGCAAGAAAAATCTAGATCACGTGTTGTCAAGGGCTACAAAGGACCAGACTTTCTATGGCAGCAAAGCAAAGAAATGTGAAATAGAGGGTAGCATGACAAGAGCAGCAATCAAGGTGAAGAATAGTAGCAAGAAGTTCATCACATGAAGACTTCAAGTGGGAAGCACTGCATATAGTCACTGTAAAGGTATCATTGTACTGTCATTGTAAATACATCATTGTAAAAATTGTACTAGTGTCTATCTGCAAATAGTTGAAGAGGCAGTGTCAGGAGGTCTAGGATCATCATTAGGTGGTTGTGTCATAGTTGGGGTCATGGTCTAGTGTGTCTTCTTCTAAAACATCATTCTATATCATTGTAAAGTGGACCATTTCCCTGGTATGGGAGTCCATTCTTCTTTTATTCTTCTATAGGGTGGTAGGGTGGTGCTAGGATGGTGCATGAAGTCACCAATAGGTTCAAGCCTGTGAAAAATTCAGGGTGGTAGGGTGGTTCTAGGGTGAGTTGTAGCTCATTGGGGGTTGGGGCATCCATTCAGTTGACTACTGAAGAATATCGGGCATTGGAGCATCCATCCGATGGGAGTTGGAGAAGAATGTTTTTCTAGATTCTAGGAAGTTGGAGCTTTATTTTCAATTGGAATTGAATTTTAAAGAATTATTAAAAAAGCATTTAGGTGTTTTTGGTCCCGGAGAGGGTTTCCACCTTAAAAAATTTGTGCATTTGTGTTCCTTTTGTTTACTGCTATCATTGTACAAACACTGATAATAATTGAAGATTAACTAATGCTCTAATTGAAAGAAATATTGATTCACCCCGCCTCTCAGTATTTCCAAAAATTATAACTATATGAGATTTGTATCGATCTAGGGAGAAAAATAGTGAATCTCCATTAATAGGGTAGCTTCTTATGTTCTTTTATAAATAGGAGAGTCTTATCCTCTCAAAGGCATGTGTAAAGTTTAAGAAATACTCATGTTTTGAATAAAGAAGTTGAATTGGCGCCATGCTCATGAGTGATATTCACTTTGATTTGGTTATGTTTGCATTTGGAGCCTCTCAACTTTCTGTTCTCGTGTCCTTTGGATTGGCCATCTAATGAATGTGACATGTATCATATTATTTTCATTTCCTTATGTCTAATTTAAATTTCATTTATATGTTTTCATAGATTAAGTTTTATTGCTTTAATATGCTCATTTCATTTATGTGTTTTTGAAGATTAAGATTGATTATTTCACTTTGCTGTCATTTCATTTGGATAGTTACTGCATTGTTTTGAATTTCATAGATTTGAATTAATTTCTTGATTTCCATTAGAATAGATTTCATTTCATGAGTGGTGTGTTTTTCAATTATATCAAGCATGGTAGATTAGATCTCCTACTTTCCTAAATTATATTTCATTTCATGTCATTAGCATAGATTTACTTTCTTGTCATCAAATTAAGTATTCCGAAAGTGTGGTGTGATTTATTTCTTTCTAGAATAGATTTATTTTCATATCAATTGTCATTTTTTCATTTAATAGATTAAGATTTTTCTTTCGAAAATGGAATTCTATCTCTAGCACATATGGTGCATGTGTTCCTCGCAAGTCCACGGACCCCCAGGTTGATAATTTATAAAAATGAATTTAAGTAATTAAATTACCTCTACAAAAGGAAAGGATCAAGTTGGTCTTGCAAATCAACAATATCTAGGAGTTCGCCGAGAAAGAAATCAAGAAAACAACTGACCCTAAGGAGCTGGAAATATATGAAGATTTGGATACGAGGGTGAGATTGATCATCCTATATGGTGTGAAGGATCCCCTAATACCTCATTTTTCCAGGAAGAACAATGCACATGAGATGTGGATGCCTCTTCAGAATTTGTTTCGAAAAAGAACGAAAATCAGGTACTAGTATTGGAGGATAAGTTGAAGTCCACCAAGATGATAGAGGGTGAAGGAGCGACTTCGTATCTGACAAGGCTATCTCAGGTCAAAGATGGGGTTATTATCGTAGGTGTGACTATTTCATATAGTGATATGGTAAGGATTACCTTGAAAGGGTTCACCAAGGAATGGAAGCCCTTCATCAAAGGGATTATTGCCAAAGAGAATTTGCCATACTGGAATAGGCTATGGGACGACTTCATTTAGGAAGAGTTGCGAGATGAGGATTTTCATCCAATAAAGAGGGCAGATGAGGACATGACACTTGCAACACGAATGAAGGGTAAGCAGAAGAAGGATTTGAGAAAAGCCAAGTGTTTCAACTGTGGGCACATGGGTCAATTTTGGTCGAGATGTACGATGAAGAATAAGGGAGATAACAAGAAGAGGAAAGGGAAGAATTACGTCGATGTTGAGACTTCAATTGAGATAGATGATCTCACTAGGAGATTTGAGGGGGAGGAATTTTTTATGATCTCTCATTTCTTTCAGGGTATTGTCGATAAGGATGGATGGTACGTGGACAGTGGTGCAACGAAGCATATGACAGGGTCACAGGAGGTTTTTGAGACTCTAAATGAATGGGATTCGAAGATGCACATGGTTTTGGGTGACAAGAGTAAGTTGGATATTCGAGGATAGGGTGTTTTTCCATTCAATATGGAGACAGGATGAGTGATGTAGGTCCAGGATGTACTATTTGTACTAGGACTCAGATATAACATGATATCGGTCTTGATGATTGATAAAAAGGGGTTTGAGGTCTTGTTCTAGGATGGGAAGGCAAGAATCAAACCCAGAGACTCTAGCTCTGAAGGGATTGTGCTTGGAGTTAGAGAGCATGGTCTCTACAGGTTTATGGGCAAGCCTGAGGATCATTGAAATAAGAAGAAGCAAGTGGAGCAAGTGTAGGTTCCAGAGAAACAGATTCAGGTGCAGGCTTCAGAAGGGCAGGTTTAGGTTTCTGCAAATAAGGTTCATATTCTAGAAGCTCATAGGGATTTGATCTCTAGTGGGAGGTTGTAGGTTTAAAGGGAGAATTTGCAGCCCAAGAAGAGTGTTTGGTCAGTGGGGAGAAAGGGTGCTACTACAATTGCCAAGAAAGAATCATTGAGATATTAGAAATTGATGCATGAGAAGAAGAAGAAGCAAGATTCTTCTAGTGATAGCGACACTTCCGAGAGAGGCATAGGTCATACATTAGGGATTGTTCCAGTGGTGAGCGCTAAGAGTTGGGCTAGTGTTGTGATCTGGATTTATGTAGGAACTCAATAATATTCAGAAATAAACATAAACATAGAGATGCAACTGAAATAAAACTTCATGTAATTAATAACAAATGAATGAAATATGCTTACAAAGATAATGTAAATAAAATAACTAGGGTGTTGGTAGCTTATCTCTCAGAAGAGATGTGGCGGCTACAGGCCTCTGAACTATGTCATAATGAGGCTTGAAGGCCCAGATATTTTTGAGAAAAAATGGAAAACCCTAAACATCCAAAAACCTAACCCTGGGACATGAAGCGCCAAAAATATGGAGCCCATGTACGTCAACTTCCCATGGACGTAACTTTGGCATATGATCTTTGTTTGACATGCTCGTCGTTTAGGACCTCAAAACGGCTCTGGAAGTTCAAGACCCGAAAAAAACTGCTAAAAATAGTAAGCTGTGCTGAAACTGAAAAAATGAAAGTACCGATGGTGGGGATCCAAATGGAATAGGTAGGTTGCCACCAATATCCACCTGGATCATTCCTCCCCCTTAGGAAGCAATGGTCTCCATTGCGTTGAGTTCCTCCATTGGATGAGGAAAATTATGTTGAACTTGGTATTGGATTTTTCGAAGATGTCATGGAGTCGTTGGATGTGTTCAATAGATTTGGTTGTTTTATTAACCTCGAATAGTATATGTGTGGATTTTTTCTATGTGGTCGCAGGAGGTATGGAAATATCAAGCGGCAACGAGCCTGGGGTTAGATCAATGGAGTGCTTGACTTGACAGTGTAGAGGAACCTTTGTAGGTGAGGAGAAAATGTCCTCGTATTCCTCCATGAATTTTTCCATCTGTTGTTGTTGTGCAGGGGATCCATTTTTCGAGGTTGTTGCCACAATCCTATTCTTGTCTTGTGGGCGAATAGTAATGAAAATAATTTCGTGGTTTGGGAAAAAATGTTACTGCGTTGTTTTGCAGTAGTCAACGAGATGGCAGGAGGCGGTACTACCTCTGGTATCTTGTACAATTCATTTCCCAAAGTAATAACAACACCACGAGGCCTAGCCTCATACACATCATGTTGATTCCACAAGTATGGTTGGCCCAATAATACATCAGACACATCAAGAGGAGCAACATCACACAGTACCTCATCCGTGAATGGCTTGATGTTCTATGGAAGGTGGCAATGCTAGCGGATGCGAAAATCTCTTCCTTGGTGAAGAAACCCAATGGTATACGGTTGTGGGTGTGCTATGGTTGGTACATCGAGCCATTTCACGACCTCTGATGAAATGAGATTCTTTTGGCTTCCGCTATCGAGAAGGAATTGCAGTGGGGAACCCTTCACCCACATCTACAAATGGAAGAGGCGCTCCCCCTCCTCTGGATCCTCGGGATCCTCCCTCTCGAGCTTGGTGGTGGAAAAAATGGAACTGCGATACGCATCAATGATCTACTTCAATTTGTCATTTCCCATTTCTGGATCTGACTCAGGATCAAAACATGCATCTGATTCAGGTACTTTAAATTCAGCCACTAGTGATTGTTTGCCCCGACACTTGTTTGTACTGTGAATGGGGTTGTTATGAAATTCACATCACTTCCTTGTGTCCTTATTTCTATTTGTGGTGTTTTTCTGAGTCACCCCGCTTTGGCTTTGATACTTGTTCTATGGTTCGAGGGCGCCTTTCCCTGGCTTTGGATTAGCGGATCCAAAGTCTCACTCCTTCTTCTTAAATTTCTGCTCGATCTTGGCAACATAGCGATATGTCGTGCCAAGTGAAGTAATGTCGAGGAACTCAATTTCCTCCTGAATGTATTTGTGCAAACAGTTGTGGTAATTGAGCACCAAATGTCTCTCTAAATCTTTAATACCCAACTTTGCGCGCAGGGTATCGAACAAATTCATCAATTCGTGCACATCTTGATCCCTTTTTTGCTACAGCGTGGTCCATTGGATGTACTTGTCCTCATAGCTCCCCATAGGGTAATATTGTTCCTTGATTTCATCTCGAAACAAATTCCAAGTAAGTGCGACCGAGAACATAGAGGGTTCCCTCTCGTCCTTCTGCTCACATTAGGTTTCCCACCAGTCTTTGACATGGGAGGCAGCTTTGAGGAGTGAAAAAGTAATATTTTCTTGGTCGGAGAAATCATGGACCGAAAAATACACTTCCAGCAAATTCAACCATCTATCTACGATGTCTCCATCTATATGGCCTTCAAATACATGAATATCGAAGTTGACCTGTACCTTGAAAGGAGAGGCGCCACTCGAGTGGCCGCTGGATGTATATGCGTCGTCGGTGGGTAGTCGTTCAAGGATCTAGGAAAAATTATCCATCATCATGTTCCTTTATTTCTCGAGGGCCTCCTGGAGCAATAATTTGATAGCATCTCTTGCTCCCTCTTCTTTCTTTTCTTCCGCCATTGGAGGTCATCGAGATTTGTGAGGTTGATATTGTAAGGGTTCAACCAGATCAAGCCCTAACTCCTTATACCTTGACCTCGTTGGGAAGATGCAAAGAAAAATAGAGAAAGAGCAGACCGCTCTGATACCAGTGATCTAGATTTATGCAGGAACACAATAATATACAAAAATAAACATAAATGCAGAGATGCAGCGGAAATAAAACTTCATTTCATTAATAACAAATGACTGAAATATGCTTACATACATAACGGAAATAAACTAGCTAAGGCACTGGTAGCTTATCTCTAAGAAGATATGTGGTGGCTACAAGCCTTTGAACTATGTTACAATGAGGCTTGAAGGTCTATTTATTGTTGAGAAACAATGGAAAACCCTAAACATCCAAAAACCTAACCCTAAGAGATAAAGCGCCAAAACTATGGGCCCCGTTTGGGTAAATTGGTACATTAACTTCCCGGGGACGTAAATTTAGCATATGATCTCTGTTTGAGGTGCTCAATACCTCATTAGAATCTATCAGAGGACTACAACTTTTGACGTGAGAAACATCGAAGGAACTTCCATGTTGCTCCCGATAATTTTAAAAAAAAAACAAAAACAAAAAACAAAAACGTCGTTTAGGGCCTCAAAACGACTCTTGAAGTTTAGGACCTGAAGAATTGCTAAATATAGTAAGTTGTGTTGAACCTGAAAAATTGCAAGAGCCGATGGTGGGGGTCCAAATGGAATAGGTGGGTGGCCACCAATTTCCACTTGGATCATTCCTCCCCCCCTTAGGAAAAAAAGGTCCCCATTGCGTTGAATTCCTCCATGGGATGAGGCAAATTTTGTTGAACTTGGTATTGGATTTTTCGAATATGTCATGGACCTACTGGCGGACGTGCTGGATGCGTTCGATAAATTTGGTTGCTTTATTAGCCTCAGATAGTAAATGTGTGGATTTCGTCTATGTGGTCGCATGAGGTATGGCGATATCAGGTGGCGGCGTGCCTGGGGTCAAATCAATGGAGTGCTTGAATTGATAGTGTAGATAAACCTTTGTGGGTGAGGATAAAATGTCCTTGTATTGCTCCATGACTTTCTCCATCTGTTGTTGTTGTGCAAGGGATCCCTATTTCGAGGTTGTGGCCACAATCTTCTTCTTGTCTTGCGGCCGAATAGTAATGAAAATAAATTTCCTGGTTTGGGAAACTATCTTACTGCGTTGTTTTGCAGTAGTCAAAGAGATGGCAGGAGGCGGTACTACCTCCGGTATTATGTACAATTTATTTCCCAAAGTAATAACAACAACACGAGGCCCAGACTCATACACAGCATGTCCCTTCCACAAGTATGGTTGGCCAAATAATAAATCAGACACATCAAGAGGAGCAACATCACACAATACCTCATCTGTGAATGACTTGATGTTGTACTGAAGGCGACACCACTGGCAGATGCAGAGATATATTCCTTGGTGAAGCCACCCAATGATATACGACTGCAGGTGTGCTATGGTTGGTAAGTCAAGCCACTTCACGACCTCTACTGAAATGAGGTTCTTTTGGCTTCCTATGGAGCTAGGTGGTGGCAACAATGGAACTAGGATCCACATTAATGATCTTCTCCCATTTTTCATTGACCTTGTCTGGTTCTGACTCGGGATCAGAACATGCATCTGATTCAGGTGCCTTCAGTTCGGACACCAACAACTGTTTGGCCTGACACTCGTTTGTGTTGTGAGTTAGGTTGTTATGAAATTCACACCACTTCCCCGTGTCCTTTTGATTTGTGGTGTTGTTCTGAGTCACCCCGCTTTGGATTTTCCCCTTGTTTAGCGGTTCAGGGGTGCCTTTCCCTGGCTCCATATTCACGGATCCAAAGACTCATTTCTTCTTCTTAAATTTTTGCTCGATCTTGGCGCAATAGCAATATGTTGTGCCAAGGGAGGTAATGTCGAGCAACTCCATTTCCTCCCGAATTTATCTGTGCAAACCGCTACGTTATTTGAGCACAAAATGTCTCTCTAAATCTTTAATACCCAAATTTCTGTGTAGGGTATGGAAAAAATTCTTCAGTTCGTGCACATCTTGATCCCTTTGTTGCCGCAATGTGGTCCATTGGATGTACTTGTCCTCATAGCTCCCCACAAGGTAATATTGTTCCTTGAAGTCGTCTCGAAACGATTTCCAATTGGGTGTGGCCAAGAACAGAGAGGGTTCCCTCTCGTCCTTCTACTCACAGTAGGTTTCCCACTAGTCTTCGACATGGGGGGCTTCTTTGAGGAGTGCAAAAGATCTATTTTCTTGTTCGAATAAATCATGGACCGAGAAATACCCTTCCAGCAAATTCAACCATATATCTATGGCATTTGTGTCTATATGGCCTTCAAATATAGGAATGTCAAAGTTGACCTGTACCTTGAAAGGAGAGGTGCCTCCCGAGTGGCTCCTAGATGTAGATGTGCCGCCAATTGAAGGATCCGAGCAAAGTTATACATCATCGCGTTCCTTTGTTTCTTGAGGGTCTCCTCAAGGAATAATTTGATAACATATCCTACTCCCTTGTCTTTCTTTTCTTCCGCCCTAGGAGGTAGTTGGGGTTTGAGAGGCTGATATTGCAAGGGTTCAACCAGATCGAGCCCTAACTCCTTATACCCTGACCATGTTGGGGACATGCAAAGAAAAATAGAGAAAGAGCAAATCACTCTAATACCACTGATCCAGATTTATGTTGGAATGCAATAATATACAAAAATGAACATAACAGAAAGATGCAGCGGAAATAACACTTCATTTCATTAATAACAAATGACTGAAATATTCTTACATACATAATGGAAATTAACTAGCTAGCTAGGGCACTGGTAGCTTATCTCTGAGAATAGATGTGGCGGCTACATGCTTATGAAACATGTTACAATGAGTATTGAAGGCCTATTTATTGTTGAGAAATAATGGAAAACCCTAAACATCCAAAAACCTAACCCTGGGAGATGAAGCGCCAAAACTATGGGCCATATTTGGGTAAATTGGTACATCAACTTCCCAGGGACATAACTTTGGCGTATGATCTCCGTTTGATGAGCTCAATACCTCGTTAGAAATATCTATCGGAGGACTACAACTTTTGACATGAGAAAAATCAAACAAAATTCCTTGTTTCTCCCAATTTTTTTCCCAAAAAACACCGTTTAGGGCCTCAAAATGGATCTGGAAGCTCAGGACCAGAAAAAATGCTAAAAATAGTAAGTTGTGCTGAAAATGAAAAACTAAAAGAACTGATGGTGGGGGTCCAAATAGAATAGGTGGGTGGCCACCAATATCCACCTGGATCATTCCTCCCCCCTTAGGAAGCAATGGTCCCCATTGCATTGAGTTCCTCTATGTGATGAGGCAAATTCTGTTGAACTTGGTACTGGATTTGTCGAAGATGTCATGGACCTGCTAGTGGACAGGGATGCATTCAATAAATTTGGTTGCTTTATTAGCCTCAGAAATTACATGTGTGGATTTTTTTTTTGTGGTCGCATGAGGTATGGAAATATCAGGTGGTGACGTGCCTAGGGTCAGATCAATGGAGTGCTTGACCTGACAGTGTAAAGGAACCTCTGTGGGTGAGCATAAAATGTCCTCGTATTCCTCCACAACTTTGTCCATCTATCGCTGCTATGCAGGGGAGCCCTATTTCGAGGTTGTGGCCACAATATTCTTCTTGTATTGTGGGCGAATAGTAATGAAAATAAATTTCCTGGTTTGGGAAACAATCTTACTACATTGTTTTGCAGTAGTCAAAGAGATGGCAAGAGGCAGTACTACCTTTGGTATCCTGTCTGTACAATTTAGTTCCAAAAGTAATAAAAACAACATGAGGGCTAGACTCATACACAACATGTCGCTTCCACAAGTATGGTTAGCCCAATAATACACCAGGCACATCAAGAGGAGCAATATCACACAATAACTCATCCATGAATGGCTTGATTTTGTACGGAAGGCGGCACTTCTGGAGGACGTGGATATCACTTCCTTAGTGAAGCCACCAAATGGTGTACGGTTACGGGTGTGCTATGGTCAGTAGGTCGAGCCACTTCATGAACTATGCTGAAATGAGGTTCTTTTGGCTTCCGCTATCGACAAGGAATTGCAGTGGACAGCCCTTCACCCACATCTACGAATGGAAGAGGCGCTCCCCCTCCTCTGGATGCTCGAGATGCTTGGTGGTGGAAACAATGGCACTGGCATCTGCATCAATGATCTAATTCCATTGTTCATTTCCCTTGTCTGGTCCTAACTCAGGAATAGAACATGCATCTGATTCGGGTGCCTTCAGTTCGGCCACCAACGACTATTTGTCTTAACACTCGTTTGTGCTTTGAGTGGGGCTATTACGAAATTCACACCACTTCCCTGTGTCCTTCTTTGGATTTGTGGTGTTTTTTTGAGTCGCCCTGCTTTGGCTTTTCCCCTTGTTCTACGATTCGGGGGTGCCTTTCCCTGGGTTCGGATTTGCAGATCCAACGTCTCGCTTCTTCTTCTTAAATTTCTACTCGATCTTGGCAACATAGCGATATGTCATGCCAAGCGAGGTAATTTCGAGGAACTCCATTTCCTTCTGAATGTATCTGTGCAAACAGCTATGGTACGTGAGCACCAAATGTATCTCTAAATATTTAATACCCAACTTTTTGCGTAGGGTATGGAACAAATTCGTCAATTCGTGCACATCTTGATCCGTTTGTTATCACAATGTGGTCCATTGGATGTACTTTTCCTCATAGCTCCCCACAGGGTAATATGGTTCCTTGATGCCATCTCGAAACGAATTCCAAGTGGGTGATACCGAGAATAGAGAGGTTTCCCTCTCGTCCTTCTACTCACAGTAGGTTTCCCACCAATCTTTGACATGGGGGGCAGCTTTGAGGATTGCAAAAGTAATATTTTCTCGGTCCAAGAAATCATGGACTAAGAAAAAACCTTCCAAAAAATTCAACCATCTATCTACAACGTTTGCATCTATATGGCTTTCAAATACAGAAATGTCGAAGTTGACCTATACATTGAAAGGAGAGGCGCCTCCCGAGTGGCTTCTGGATGTAGATGCGTCGTCGGTGGGCAACCCTTGAAGGATCTGGGAAAAGTTATCCATCATCGCGTTCCTTTGTTTCTCGAGGGCCTCCTTGAGCAATAATTTGATAGCATCTCTTGCTCCCTTGTCTTTATTTTCTTCTGCCATGGGAGTTCGTCGGGGTTTGCGAGGATGATCTTGCAAGGCTGAGAAAGGCAATTCAGAGGTAACCTCAAACCATGCTTAGCCAAGTAGCTAGCCCTACTAGACAAGGAGATGGCTCTCTCCGTAAGGATCACAACCAAAGATGACTGCGGAAAGAATATATTAGGCTAGGTATAGTAGCTCAGGGTTTTGATTGTTTTGATTTGGTTGTGTTGGATTAGAAGGAGAAAAACTGTCAAGGGAAGGGAAATTAGGTCAAAATTTGCAGGGTGTTCTATGGGGAAAGGTAGGTACAGTGGTTTAGCACTTTAGGATTTTTAACGGGTGGGATGATCAAGACAAGTGCGGGGCTAGAAAGAGCATGGTGCAATCATGGGTTCTTTCTAAACTGATTAAATTTAACAGACTGTGAATGTCTACCCAAAATAGAGCATCTGAGAATGGATTCTGCTTATCTAACTTGCATACATCCACTTAGAAGTTATGAAATGATGAATGAAATAAACAAAACATTCTAACAATTGAGCACAAAAGAAGAAACTGAAACTAAACACCATACCACATGGATCCCATAAAAATAGCTGCAAATTTGAATAATTTTCCTGCTCAGAACTGATATAAAAGTGTCTCTTCAAAATCCAAACATCCAACTAAGTCCAACCCCTACTAATGACTAAGTAAATACATCATATAGACCTAAAAATAACTCATCCTAGCCTCAGGGAGTCAAATCCATGAGATTAGGATCAGTTTCCACCAAATGGTGAACAAGAATTTGAAGACTAGGAAGACCCAACAACTTGCCTCTAAAAGAGAGGAAACTGATTCATTTGACCTCAATTGATGACTTACCTAATGTATCTACCTTAGATAAAGGTAAAAACATGACTTTTACATTCATCTTAAACATTTACATTAGTAAAATAACATTTACCAAAGTGAAAATTCAAACTGGAGAAGATTTGCTGAAGATTGTAAAAATTTGCAATTTTTTTGGCAAACGCACAGTGTCCAAGTAGGAAAAATAGCATGTTTTGCAAGCTAGTGCCTTCCCGGTGTCCAAATCAGCTCCATGATATATCATTAGAAAGATATCTGAGTCTAGTTTCTAGATCTATATTCATTTTTCAAAATGGTTTGGATTTTCCCTGTCAAAAACCCAATATCCCAGGACTGGTAAACGCGCAGTGACCATGTCAAAAAGGAGGCAAAAACATGATTTTTAGGTAGTTTTTTGCATGTTTGAGGGACCAGTTCTCCTCCAAATATTCTGAAACTTGATAGGGTTGATTTCCTCATCATTATGAACCTACTGGTGGTGGCCATTTGTCATTTAGACATCCCAAAAAGAGCGCAGCGTCCAGGTCGCTGCGCCTTTGGCAAAATTTATGTGTTGAAAATTGCAAAAATTATTGAAATGAACATAAGTGCAAAAATGTGCCAAAATTATGAGGGTACTTTCTCATTAAGTGCTTTAGGCATGGAGTGACACCTCAGCAAGTATGTCTAACTTCTCTTTCTTCTTTTTCTTGGTCAAATTTTGAATTTTTGCATGGGCTTGTTTGAGCTTAGCCCTTGCAATTTTGTTCCTCATGGTGTAGTGCTTTGCCATTTTCCTCTAAATGTCATTATCCTTTTGAGCTTTGGCTAAGATTTGTTCCAAGTGTTGGCTGACCCTCTCAAGCCATAATTATTTGCCTTCAAGAACTACATTGGTGATTTTTTCCTCATCTTCCTCATCTAGGTCAATCAACTAAAATTCATGCTTTGTCTCATGTTTGCCCTCCTCATCATCAATGTTTGGCTCTATTACTTTTTCCTTACCTTTGTCTACCTACTGTGTTGATGAAGAAGGCATGGCCCCTTTAACTCCAAGTGATTAAAACACATGCCTATAACCTTTCTGGTAAGTTTTAGGAAAAGGCTCAATCCTCATCCAATCTAGCCCATGCTACCTCAATATCTTCCTTGTTGACTGATGACTCTTAATCATGTTGTGATGATGATATATGGTTATAGAATGGTGAAGAAGAAGGATCAATATGAGGTGAATGAGGTGACTGAAGGTGACTTGGTAATGATGTGTAAACAGTGGGATGAGATGGAGGAATTGATGTGGTTGACATAATGAAGGGGTGTTTAGGTCATACTAACTAAGTGGGGTAGTAAAAATCTCAATTGATATGAAGGAATCCCATGGAATTTTCATTTGATCAAGTTGATACATGACTATCATTTTGATGAGGGAGTGGTGGAATATTCTCTTCTTCAACCATATTTAATTTGAAATGTGAAACCCTAGGGTGAATGGAATGAGATGGAGGGAATGTAAAACGAAAGTAAATGCTTTGGGGAATGGAGGGAATGGGAATGTCAATGGGAACCTAGGTTAGTGGAAACCCTAGGATTTAGAGGTATTAGGAATGGTATTACTTTAGGGAATAGGGATATGGGAAATATACATGGAAATGGAAAGGGAAATAGGAAAATGTTTATAGGAATGTGAGGGGAAGTGTATAATAGATTAGGGATTAGGTTTAAATAAGAATTAGGGTTTCTTGCCTTAGAAATAATTTTGAATGACTATGAATCATAACAATACATCAATGAGATGATGACTGGGCTACTTACTGATAAATGGAGCTTTGAAGAACCCTTTTGTAGATATTTGGCATGAAATGATGGAGTGGAAAGCTGTGATAAGGTTTTTTGTCTTTCTGAGGAAACGCTCAGCGACCCTTGCAAACGCTCAGCGACCCCTCTCAAACTCGCAGCGTCCCTGCAATACCTTTTTGAAAACCACATTTGGAGGCCTTCCCGGTTTCCAAATTGGGCCCAGGATAGCTCGTTGGAAATATTATCCTGTATAATTTCCAAATATACTTTTTTCTGTTTTTAGCTTATTTCCCTTGTCAAAAATTGATTTTCCCAAGACTGGTCAAAATTTTTTGAATGAGGGTGCAGAAATGTAGAGTGTTGGTGCAAGAAACTTTTGGGGACCTTACTCAACTCCAAATTAAGCTCATGATAGCTCATTGGGAATCTATCTTTGTCTAGTTATCATTTGACTCATCAAGAAATTAATTTGGACACTACAACTAGTAGAAAACTTGATTTTCCCAAGGTCACTCCAGAAATGTAGCAAACCTCTTGTAGCACCTGTATTTTTTAATATAAAAACATGACACCTGTGTAAAAATTGAAGGAGGTTTTTCTTCTTAGACCTATTATGGACAAAAACCTCTCTCACTTCTGTCAAATTCATTTATGTTTGGTTGGAAACATAGTTTAAAGTGAAACTGGCCCTATGAGTGGCAAATGGCTTGACTCTTGGAATGATTTCCTAGAAAATGATGGTGAAATGATGTTTATGAGTTTGGAATGACCTCATACTTAATGATATGACCTACCTTATGCCTCCTTTGCTCATATGTCTCTGATTCCATAGCAAACCCTAGCTTAGTGGGAGAGGAAATTGGGGTTTAGTGCTTGTGGAAAATGATGACTTAGGCACCCTTGGAAAAAGACAACTCCCTTTGACATTTGATCAATTTCTGAAGTAGAAACTTTTTGTATTTGACAGTTGATGTGTTGGCATGTGGAAACCTGAGTTGGCAGCCTCGGGAGACTGAGTACTTATTACATTTGAACTGACATAAAATTACATTAATAAAAATAGAATTACATCTTCGAACGAAACTCACACTTGAAATCAAATTACAACTTTGAAACCATCTTGGAGATCATCTTTACATGGTAAAGAGACATTATTGGGATCACTCTCACACCTTTTTCTACCCTTTATTGAAAATGAGACAATGCAATGATTTGACCTAATGAAACCCTAGTGACCTAATGAGAAATGAAAGAAACTGACTCAATGAGTAACTTTGACTAAAAGTGGAATGAGAGAAGATATGTTTTCAGCATGTTGAAGACATGGAAGAGGGTCAACAGGCGTATACTTGTGAAGGAAAACAGGACACTTGATAAGGAAAACCACCAGTGGAACAATTTTATATCATGACCTAATGGAATGATTGAAAATTCTTTAGACTGGGACACCTAAGATGCACATGCAAAATGTGTTTTGATCCCTAGTGGAAGTATGCAAATACTGACACTAACACAATGGAAAACCTTAAACATACAAAAACCTAACCCTAGGAGATGAAGCGCCAAAGCTATGGGCCCTGTTTGGGTAAATTGGTACATCAACTTTCGAGGGATGTAACTTTGGTATATGATCTCTGTTTGACGCGATCAATACCTTGTTAGAAATATCTATCCGAGGAATAAAATTTTTGATGTGAGAAACACTAAAGGAACTTCCATGTTGCTCCCGGTTTTCCCAAAAAACATCCTTTAGGGCCTTAAAACGGCTTCAAAAGATTAGGACTCGAAAAAATTGCTAAAAATAGTAAGTTGTGTTGAAACTGAAAAAACTAAAATAACCGACGGTGGGTGTCCAAATAGAATATGTGGGTGGCTACCAATATCCACCTGGATCATGTTGTGAGTAGTAATGATGATGATGATGAGATACTTCCTAGTCTTGGAAGTGCCTCCCTCGCTAAGAGGGAGTGGTGACTTTTTAGTAGCTTAGGAGGTACTCCAAGGCCTAGGGTTCGGGGTTTGGAGGGAAAAGTGCCACAAGAGTCACTTGTGGGCTTGGAACCCAAGATTGGGGTTTTTCACCCATCGTGATTTGGGGAAATTCCATGGAGCACTTTGGATATGTGATGAGATGAGATGATAGAGAGCGAAAAGGAGAATTTAATGCTTCGATAATCATCAAATTCTAAGTTGTCCTTAGTGAGATATGAATTTTTGAAGTTATGGAGTGGGTTTGCACCATAAGTGTCACAGTCGCCTTCAGTTAAATAAGCTCCTTGACAGTTGTACAAGCCTTTGTTGGAAATTTTGAGAAGCCTTTCATATGTCTATATATATAAGGTAATGGGTAGTCATATCCTCATCCATTTGTGCAAGACATTGCAAACAAAGAAATCGTTGAAGAGAAGAATTGCCTCTATTTTAGACCGCAACAAGGAGGATAGGCCAACGAGGATTTGAAGGATTGTTTGAAGGCCAATTCAGGTGACCGAGTGGCTAGAAAGAGGGCCAAGGTGCCTTGCTATATGGCTGTAGCAAAAGGGGACTCTTTTTAGGGCAAAGAAGGGTGGGCAGACCCTTATCTAGGTTGTCGTGAGCTTAAACAACCTTGTTGTAGCATGCCGCAACCAATTGGAGAGAGGCCGAAGGGTTTGTGAGGGCTAAAATGACCCAACATCAAAACTAAGGGTCATATCCCCTAAATGAAGGGAAACCGCACTACAAAAAGGCAAGTCTACCCATAATTTGAGGGTTGTCATGGGACTGAGTTTTGTGCCCTAAATAGGCCTAGGTTGCAGTAGTGGAGAAGATCTCAAACAATGGATAAAGGTATGTATTTGGTGTATAATTTTAGGTGTTGGATCGGTCTAATTTGAAGCATGTGGAAGCCAAGTTGAAGGCTTGATTTGGTGATCAAGAGCCTTCATAGAAGCAGGTCTTGCAGTGATTGGATTGGGTGCCATTGGTCTAGTGGAGGGAAGTGTGTTGGCTACCTAAAGTAGCCCTAGACAAGCTATATTGAAGTGATGAAGAGGACCTGAAGGTTGGGTGAAGTTTTGTGCCTTATGAGTAGCTCTTTGAAGGATGAAAGAGGCTACTAGGAGGTAGATTGGAGCTTAGGTATTGGCTAGCCTAGAGAGCAGATTAGATAAGCCCGTGTACATGCAACAAAAGTGACTTTCAACAATGTTAGGTGGAAGGACTCCTGGAGTCTCTATGTGTTTTCCTTTGAAGCACTAAGGGGTCACTAAAGTTTAGTATAGAAGTGAAGGACCAAAAGGATAAGATACGACATAGAAGCTACAATGAAGATTGTCATTGTATCTTGTACTCCATAGAATGTTGCATTATTAAGTTTGGTTTAATATAACGAAGATTGGGTTCTACAACATTTGTTAAAAATTGTCTACATTGGTGCATGTTTGATTTATTGCTTTATATTTTCCGTTGTCCAAAGTAGTTCTTGTTAAGATTCTTGGTTTGTTAGCATAAGTGATTCTAATATTCTAACTCGGACCCAAGATCGTGGAAATTCAAAAATCATCCCTCTCATAAGATCCACCATCTCCTTTGGGCCTCTAGCCAAGTAGTTTATTACACTAAGCAAATTGTTAAAGGAATGTTCCTCCTTCCACCCATGTTTGGATCTTCTATATCAGGTGTTTCTTCTACCCATCTTCCTTTCTATGGTGTCTCGTCACTCTCACTATCTAGAATATCTTCTTCTCTAATATGAGTGGTTTGTGTGTGTGTGATTCCTCCTATAAGTTATCCCATTGAACATACCTTCCTCTGTCATGTCATCACTACAAACTACCGTCCGACCACACAACTTCCCAAGAACATGCTCTCATACCACTGTAAAATCCCTCGATAATTTACCGAAACACCGCTATGAGTTTTCTAGTCTCTACGGTTATCTTCAGTAAGTAATTTCGTCAAACAATTAAATTATGAATTTTTATAGGTATAAGCTTCATGTTTATCTTATATTACATGTACAATGAATATTTAGACCATGAAAAATGCTTCAAGCAACTGAATAAATATAACTTATAAACTCAGAAATGGACTTGTCACTGATGATACAACTTTGGATGAACATAAATATGAATATGCCCAGTCATATGTTTAATTGGACACAATTTTTTATACAAAGAAGAATGATAGACAAATGAACCTTGGTACATTAGCTCCAACAAAGGGTTGATGATTATCAATCTTCTTAATATGAACATTGCCATAGATATCAATCCTCCTTTAAGCTAATTTTCTAGTTGTGCCTTCCTCATTGATATGTCCTAGTCATTTTTGTTGTTTTTGTGTATAATTTCAGAAAACTTATTGCAGATCCGAGCTCCTCTTGAAAAATCACCCAATTTCGAAAAAACATTTGGTCAAATCGGAATTCGGATGAGGGAGATATCACTGATTTAAAATCAGCAATTTTTTCAAAACTTTTGTGATGACGGGACAGTTACAGTGCGAATCTGAGTTTCTAGAGTGTCCAAATAGGGATTTCAACCACATGGTAAGATGAAAAATGGTCATTATGTTTCCAAAAACAGGTTATAATAAAAATTCTAAGCTATATTCATCGAGTTATTCCATTTTAAATTAGTATGTATATATTAAGAAACATTTATAACAGGTTCCCTTTGGAGACGTGCTCTCCCACCCCACTTTAGTAGGCACCTGCTTCACATTCATCAGTTTCAACATAGCAACATCCAACTTGGTTTCTTTGGAGACGTGCCCTCCCACCCCAGGCTATGTAGGGAACTGCTACTTCATCAACAATCAGCATCACAATTATGGGTCAACCGCACAAAATCTTTATCATCGATGCCCATTTTCTAGGCCACACATTGTTAGTATCACAGTTGGTCACAAGAATTACAAGGTATCTTTATCCCCAGATCTTTTTTTTTCATGGTTAAGAGTCATCCACAAACCCACACTTCTTTGAAGTCCATTTGCTAGGTCGCACACTGTTAGTATCACAATTGGTCACAAACATAGGGTATCTCTATCCTCGGATCTTCGTTCATCACAATTATGGGTTAACCAAAAAAACCCTTCTCTTCAGTGACTCTTCATATTCAACAAATGCTTCTCAGGAGGGAACTTCGCGCAATGAGGACCATTGCTTCTTAAGCAGGGAGGAATGATCTGAATGGAAGTGGCATCTACCCATGGTATTCATTCACCGATGGAATCTACCTGTTATCACTCCACTAGATTCCCAAGGCTGGGGAAGGAATCCCAACAGAGGTAACCACAAACCAAGCTTTTGACTTGATAGTTGTTGAGATTCAACGAGAGGATGATCCTAGTGAAAATTAAGCACCTACACTAGGTGGGGCCCACAGGTTATTTTTAGGTGATATGTCTATTTTTAGAATGGTGAGCATATTCTATTTATAGTGGGAGTCTATTTATAGATTTTTGAGAAAATTATATTTATAGATGAGATTATATTTTTAGATGCATGGGCGAAGTCTATTTATTGATCGCATGTCTAAAAATAGATCGCACGTGAATTATTATTAGCCCTTAGTAATAATTAGACAATATATAATAATCTATTCTCTTGAAGCACTTGATTTCAGTTAACTGGTGTGACAAACCAGTTGACTGAAGGAATTACGAGTTCTAAGGTTGGTTGGTGGGACATGCAAAGTGGACTTTGTTGTAACTGAGTGATACCAATTTGTAACATAGTTGGATGTATATTTATGTGAGTTGTTATTTAGTTTAACTCAGTTAAGTGAGTTAAACTCAGTTGTGCTAGTTGTAACTAGTTGTAACCAAAGATACACTAGTGAGATATCAGTGAATTAATTATTTAATTAATTCACAAGCAGTGGTCTCACATGAAACTGAAGAAATACTACTGTTAACTATATGCATGTCAGATCCAGTGGAGACCCAGTTGAGAGATAGGTGAAAGGGCCTGTTTGACTATCAATTGTGACTGTAGTGGGTGCACAAGTGCAACCAAACACACGTTGGAGATGCCAATGAGGATTGCGCAGTCAAGGCAAGGAAAGATCGAATTCATTCAAGGAGAATGCAGTAATACTTAAACATAATATAAGAACTGCAACTAAGTAAACAATAAATCTAAAGACAACATCAGAATATACAGGGAAGCTAATCCATTTTATTATATGGAGATGAATAAGTTACAGAATGTACAAAAGATGAGTAGATCTAGCCCAAGAGATGGCCTAGAATCACCATGCAATGATGCTACAACTAGCACTGTCTAACTGGTGAGCTTACAGGAAGCAATACTGCGTTGTCCCTTCTGCTGCTAATATACATGAAACTGCTGCAAAAGGAAATGCAGATCTAGGGAGCTTAGGAGCTCTGATGATGCCAAGATTCAAGATCTGGCCAATGTGATGGGAACCCAAGATAACCCAGAAAGGATTTTCCAAATCTACAACTTTGGAAAATCACCCTCCTATGGTTTGATCCTTTATCTGTTAGGTTTACAGATCTGAAGCTAGATCTGATCTAAAGATGGCTTTAATATGACATATAAACAAATATATTCCTTGAGGGCCGATCCTTCCTTCAGATCTACAAGCTAGGAGCTTGAGATCTTGCCTTCTCTTCCTCCTCCTTCAAGTTGCAGCAATAGAATAAGCAGTTGCTACAAAAACTTGCATTGTACAAGAGAGAGAGGCTTATGCCTGATGAAATATGTTGCAATAGACTCCAGGCTGATGGAAACACTGATGGCAAGGTGAGGGGATGATCCCTCACAAGATTACTAGCTGAAATGCTAGCAACTTCCTTCCTCCTTTGGATCTGCAATAATGGACAACGTAATTCTGGATGGAATTACTGCTGCTAGGAGGTCAATAACATTTGGCCTGATTCCATATCTAAAATGAAGCCCTAGGAATGTTGATCTTCAAGCCTAAGGTGATAGGAATAATCCTACACCGGTTCTCCAGCTGAAATACTGAAGACAACCTCCACCTTCCAAACTGATCTTCGGAAATTATGTAATTACTGAAGGTATATGTTCTACATATGATGGAAATAATAAGTGGCACCAATTCTTGATGTAGAATGAAGTACAACCCCCTTCCAAGAGATCACTCAATGAAAGAGGAGGGATTCCCGACCAGGAACACCCTGTGCTAAACAACACTTGCAATATTTGCTAAACAGCCCAAGAAAGCAATGGAATGTCACATGAAAATTCTAGATCTAAACAGACCTCAAAATCTATAATAAATAGCCTACCTTCATTGTTTCCTTTATCTCCTTTATATAGTTTATGAGCCTTCCCATGTCTTGGCCCTCATCTAAACAATGTTGTGCATGTGGAAAAAATCCTCCATGTTTGACTGCGCTGTCTCTCCAAGTCATCCATCTTGTCTAGGTGCAATGTACACCCTCTCCATCATGTGTGCATTAATTGCACAACTCCTCCATCATCTCATCATGAATGCTCCATGATCTTCTATTTGATTTCTTCCAAGATCTTAGTTGACTGTATCAACCTCCATGATCTATCTCATTAATGAGACATGATCTCCAATTCCATTCACATTAGTAGTTGCTCGACTACCTCATTATGTAGATCTAGGCTTAATTAATCCACATTCACACATAAAAAGTGGATATTTATTCATCTTGAGGATTATGGGTCCCTCCACCCTTTTATTTACTTAATTCATTAAGAAAATTAAGAACTCTAATATTCCCAATATCAAGTGAAAATTTGGGAATATTACATTGTAACTAGTCGTAACTAAAGATACACTAGTGAGAGATCAATGAATTAATTATTTAATTAATTCAAAAGTAGTGTTATCACATGAAACTGAAGAAATACTACTGTTAACTACATGCATGTCAGATGCAGTGGAGACCCAGTTGAGAGATAGGTGAAAGGGCATGTTTGAATGCCAATTGCGACTATAGTGGGTGCACAAGTGCAACCAAACACACATTGGAGATGCCAATGAGGATTGCGCAGTCAAGGCAAGGAAAGATCGAATTCATTCAGGGATCTTCATCAGCAGGGATTGCGCAGTGGAGGCAGGCTGTCAGGAGGCAGTAAATTGGTGCATGTTTATGCCAATTTTTGTATGACAGTGTGAGACGATTGTATATTGTATTGAGACCTCTTGGAGTAGATTTTTGTATGAGATTGTTTCATGATCCATGATATATACATAAATTATATATGATAGTGGCATTTTTAGCTTAATGCTTTCCCGGTAAAAACATCTGTGTTATGTGTGATTGATTTTTCTTCATGTGTTTGCAATTGGCGATTAAATTTCCGCAAAGATTTAAGTAGAAGGATTATGTATTTAACAGTGGCATATAATTTTTAGATCAGGAGAGTGCGGAAATACATAATTGTATTAAAATTCCTACATGGTATTGGAGCAGTGTTAATCTTTTCTACATGGTATCAAAGAAAAGAAGATTGCAATATTGAAGCAGTAACTAAGTTTGTTGGTGGAAACAATTCGAATTTGTTGCAAGAATTTATTGGTGCGTCAGTGAGTAAACATCGAAATGACTTTCAATGGTTTGCGGTTAGAGTATGCACTCGAGGGAAGCTCAAACTACATTGCATGGAAGGATAGGATGGAGGCGGTGCTTGAAGATAATGGCTTGAAGTAATATATTGACAGTGATGTTCCTAAGCCCACTTCGACGAATGCTGCATTACTTGACGCATGACAAAAGAAAGTAGCGAAGACGAGAAGTATTTTGTTGGAAGGTGTGCGAGACCATATTGTCTCAAACCTTCATGGGAAAGCCACTCCATTTGAAATGTGGAAGGCTTTGACATATCTTTTCGAAAGCAGCAGCGACCATAGGAAATTGGCACTGAAGGATAAACTAAGAAAGATCAAAATGGAAAAGGGCGACAATATTCCTAAGTATCTCACAAAGTTTTTCCAATGTCGGGATGAACTGGGGAGTGTGGGAATCACGGTTGCTGATGATGATTTGGTTATTTTGGCTCTCTTGGGACTTCCTAAGAGTTGACACAGTTATCAAAACTCTGTCAACGGACAGGAAAAGTTGTCGGATTGGGAACGACTGTGGTCGGATCTAGTGCAGCAGGATTTCAGGTGGAACATCAGGGATGGCTCTTCATCAAAGCATGATGATGAAAAGGATTGTGCTTTGGCTACCAAAGCAAGTAAATGAAAGGGGAATAAATTCCACTCAAAATCCGAGGCTAAAGGCAAGAAGTTGGATTTGTCCAAGGTGAAGTGTTTTCACTATCACGAACATGGGCATCTCGTCACTAACTGCCCACAGAAAAAGAATAACAAGAAGGTTGTTGGAGTTGCAGCTAGTGAAGCACTTCCTCACAATTTGAACTTGATTTCTCTTTGATCACATTCTTTGTTTCAAGCGCAACGGGATCGGTGTCGTATCTTGATAGTGGTGCTTCCTTCCACATGACGGGAGATAAGGAGCTTTTCAGTGACTTGGATGAGAAAGATCTCCAAATGCATATAGAGATGGGCAACAATGGACGATACAGTGCGACCGACATTGGTACCATTACCTTTGAGAGGGAGTCAGGTAAACCATTTCTGTTGAAAGATGTTATGCATGTTCCAGGTCTGAAAAAAAACTTGGTCTCAGTCGCGATGTTGGAGGACAGAGGTTATGACGTTGTTTTCAGTGATGGAAAATCTTTCCTGTGACATTAAACAACGGGTCAAACCAAGAGGATAGACATTTGAGTTAAGAATCTCTACAAACTAGAGATAGATGGTTGCGCTGCAATGGTGGGCAAAGAAGAAGAAGTGGTGAGCTGGGATGAGGGCAAATTATGGCACAAGCGATTGGGCCATCTTCACCATGGCGCCCTGAAGATTTTGCAACAAATTTCTACTGAACTTCCCAAGGGTACACTTGCGCAGATAGATCAGTGCAAGGGATGTACTATGGGTAAGTTTGTGAAGACCACCTTTCATGAAAAGGAGAACCGTGCTTCGGTGATCCTGGGGAGAGTTCACACAGACGTGTGTGCGCCATTCTCGGTTGCTTCAACGCCAAAACACAAGTATTATTTTATTTTTGTTGATGACTATTCTCTTAGATGTTGGATCTTCTTCATGCAGAAGAAAGATCAAACATTCTAAAAGTTCAGTGAGTTTAAAGCATTGGTGGAGAAATAGTTGGGGAAGCAAGTGAAGGCTCTGCGGAGCGATAATGGTGGTGAATATATCTCGAATGAATTCAAAGAATTATGTAGCAAAGAAGGAATTCGAAGAGAACTCATAGTGCCTCATAACCCACAGCAAAATGGGGTCACGGAGAGGAAGAACAGAACGATCGTGGGTGTTGCATGATCAGGGCCTACCAATGCACTTGTGGATGGAAGCATGCAACACTGCGGTTTATGTGCAAAACCGTTGCCCTCATAAAGTACTTGGCATGAGTACACCTGAACAAGCTTTTCCTGGGAAGAAACCGAATGTTTCTCACTTTAAGATTTTTGGCTCATATGTTTATGTGCTTGTGACCAAGAACGCCAGGAAGAAGCTGGAGCCAACTACTGAAGTTGGGATATTTGTGGGGTACACAGAAACACCCCATAATTATCATGTCTAATTTCCAAAGAGTCGAATGACTGTGGTGCGATGGGATATAAAATTCAAAGAGGAGAAAGCCATGAAGTTGTCGCTTGAGAGGGAGCTAGACTTGCATGTAGAGGAGGAACTTCTTGTTCCCAAAGATGAGTCTCTAGATGTGGATAAGCCACAGGAGGAGGTTCATGGAGTGGAGGAGTCCACTCACGCAGAGCCAAACATCATAACTGGCAGAAGGCGTACCACAGAATCTGAGAGGCTAAAGCTTGATGTGGCACAGAATGTAGGAGTCCCTACTTCACAGCGCAGACAGAGACAGTCTCCTGACCGATTCATTGGATACATGGATCTCATGAGAAAATGTATTATTACTGAGCCATCATCCTTTCAAGAAGCAGTGCAAGAACCCACGTGGGTAGATGCAACGGTGGAGGAGTATGACTCCATTGTCAGAAATAGTGCTTGGGAAATTGTTTCGACGCCGGTTGATAAATCAGTGGTAGGTTCAAGATGGATCTACAAGGTAAAGCAAGCTATGGGAGTGTTGAGAAGTATAAGGCAAGACTCGTGGCCCGGGGCTTCTCACAAATCGAGGGGATTGATTATGAAGAAACCTTTGCACCTGTCGCACGGTATTCTTCCATAAGGACCATCCTTGCTCTCTCAGTGCAGATGGGTTGGCACATTCATCAAATGGATGTGAATACTGCATTAGTTAATGGGATCATTGAGGAAGAAGTGTATATTGAGCAGCCTGAAGGATTTGAGATCTTCAACAGTGAGTCACATGTGTGCAGACTCAAAAGAGCGTTGTATGGGTTGAAGCAAGCACCCCGTGCTTGGTACACTCGGATCGACAACTTTTTCACTGGATTTGGCTTCACCAAGAGTGAGGCGGATGAAAACCTATACTAGATTTTGGTGGAGGGTAAGATTTTAATAATTTTTCTTTATGTTGATGATTTAATGTTGACTGCTGATGAGCAGCTGATACACTCATGCAAGGAAGACCTTGCAAAGGAGTTCGAGATGAAGGATATGGGCCTCCTTCACTATTTCCTTGGATTGGAAATATGGCAGCGAGAAGGTGAAATGTTTGTGTCTCAAGGCAAGTATGCAAGGGAGATACTCGGTAATTTTCACATGGAGGGATGCAAACCCATGGATACTCCTCTTCCAAGAAACTGGAGGAAAGAGGATGCTACATCTGGAGAGGTAGTGGATGCTACTGTTTATCGACAGTTGGTGGGTTCACTAATGTATTTAGTTAATACAAGGCCAGACATATGTTATGCGGTGAACTATCTTAGTCAAGCGATGGTTAAGCCTACCAAACTCTTTTGGAAGGTGGGAAAGCATGTCCTGAGATATCTCAGGGGCACATCTGAGTATGGCTTACGGTACAAATAGACGAATGAGGTGAAGTTGCATGGCTTCACAGATGCAGATTGGGCAGGCAGTCCAATGGACAGAAAGAGCACATCAGGAGGCATTTTCATTATCGGATCTACAACTTTTTCTTGGTATAGCAGGAAACAAATATCCGTGGCACTCAGTTCAATGGAATCGAAATACATGGCAGCAAGTCAAGCTGCATGTGAGGCTATCTGGATGAGGAAGATCCTGGTTGGTTTGTTCGGTTCTCATTTAGATCCTAGAGTGATTCATTGTGATAATCAGAGTTGCATTAAACTCTCTATTAATCATGTGTTTCATGATAGATCTAAGCATATAGATATCTGGTATCATCATATCAGAGATTTTGTGTAGTGCAAGATCATGTTGCTTCAGTACATTCCTACAGAAGATCAGGATGCAGATATCTTGACGAAGGCGCTCACCAGGAGCAAATTTGAATACCATAGAGACAGGATCGGGGTGAAGGATAATCCCTTTCTTGTTGAGAGGGAGTGTTGAGATTCAACAAGATGACGATCCTAGTGAAAATTAAGCACCTACACTAGGTGGAGCTCGTAGGCTATTTTTAGGTGATATGTCTATTTTTAGAATGGTAAGCATATTATATTTATAGCGGGAGTCTATTTATAGATGGTTGAGCAAATTCTATTTATAGATGAGATTCTATTTTTATATGCATGGGCGAAGTCTATTTATAGATCGCATGTCAATTATTATTATCCCTTAGTAATAATTAGACAATAAATAATAATCTATTCTCTTGAAGCACTTGATTTCAATTAACTGATGTGGCAAACCAGTTGACTAAAGGAATTACGAGTTCTAAGGTTGGTTGGTGGGACATGTAGGGTGGAATTCATTGTAACTAAGTGATACAAAGTTGTAACAGAGTTGGATGTGTAGTTAGGTGAGTTGTTATTTAGTTTAACTAAGTTAAGTGAGTTAAACTTAGTTGTGCTAGTTGTAAATAGTTGTAACAAAAGATACACTAGTGAGAGATCAGTGAATTAATTATTTAATTAATTCACAGGTTGATCCAGGAGGATCTTGATCAGTACAGTTCAGCAGAAACGTCCAAGTCAACTTCAACAGTTTTATGACTAGTTCAGTCTCCAATCCGCCAGTTCCGTCAATTTCGCTAGTGAAGAAACCTTCAGATTGGTCATGGTTTAGTTTGGTCTTCATGATGAAAAATGAGGTCATGAGTGACAAACATCTTTGTAAGGGGTAAAAAGGCTAAAATTGTATTAAAGGACCATATGTCTAAAGTCATAAGTATTAAACCTATGCCTCTAAATCCTAAATTCCTAGATCCTAAAACCTAATGGTAAATCCTAAGCTCCTATACATAAACCTATGGTGTTAAAAATCCTAGCGCAAAGAAAAAAAAATTAAAACCTATGATAAAAACCCACTCCCATACTATATAATAAAATTTTAAACATAACAGATCTAACCGCGGATATCTAACCATGTCAGAGTTTAACATACCATGTAAACATATTTTAAATTACGATCGCAACGGATAAATGTGATGGTTAGTAGCTGTCGGGTTTAAAATTTTTAACCGCCACCGTTAATGAATGTTGTCACATGCAGCTGGCATAATAAATGTTATCATAACCACCGGATCCGACCACAATCTTAGCTGCCTAGAAAACTGTTCACATGCCGACGGTTGTCTGCCTCCACCTAGTTAATTAGCCCGATAGTTAAGAAACTTTATCATAATGTTTATATTTGGGTTTTTAGAATTAATTTTGCTCTAAGGTAATTAATAAACCTTATCACTTATCCTTAGGTTCATGTATAGGAGGGATTCAAGATCCTCATCACCATTTTTTCTCAACCAAAAGATAATTTTGGCTATCAATGGTTCGAAGGCAATCTTATTTAAGCCATGGCATTTCCTCATGAAGTTCATCTTTGTTTTGTAAAGGCATATAGTGCATTTTAAGTTCAGTTTCAAAAGGACATAGGCGATTTTTTTTGCAGCATTGCTCAGCCGTCAGTGGTCGGAATTGAGTAGGAGATAGTTGTTGGAAAGGCGAGGAAGAGTACTTTCTGTATACAGGGTTTAGAAGTGCCTCTGAGAACAGTCATTCTGTTCCATTTCAGTGTAAATATTCTTCAATATCAATCCTAATAAAAACAAATGCCCACTTAAAATCGGACCCGGAGATGTAGTCCAGGAGGGACGACCTCCATCATCAAACTGTTTGCTTCTTCTTCTCTCTATTTATTGCTATGATTTAAAACATTTATTGCTACTGTTTTATGTCGTCTTTCATTAAAGCATACTTCAGTTAACAGTCAATCTAAAGGACAAACTAATCAAACTACTTAAGCATTTTATTCGATCACATTCAGATCATTTTTGGTATCAGAGCAGGTTTTGCTTGTAGTTTCTTTGTCAGTGGATGTTAACCAGGTTAGGATTGCAACATGGAAAAGGCGAGCTTGAGGAATTCGATCCAGATATCAGAAGGTGGAAATTAAATCATCAATCAACGATGATAGGGACTCAGACCGTTGAGACTCCTGAAGCTACTGAAAAGAAACCCATGGATGAGAACCAAATCCAGTAGATGTTTCTAAACATGCAGCAAATGTTGGCAGAATTATATGAAGACAAGAAGGCGAGAAATGCAGCCTCATCGTCGAAGGCATCAAAGAAGGACAAGGGTAAAGGCAAGGCAGATAAATCTCCTTCTCCTTCGCCATCTCCATCATCTTCTTCTTCCTCTTCTACTTCTAGTTCTGAATCAGAAAAAAGAAAATAAACCTAAGAGTCCATTATTGAAACTTGATGTTAAGTTCGAATTACATGTGTATGATGGAGAAATAAACCCTGAGAAATTAGATAATTGGGTAAAACAATTATAAGTCTATTGTCGTATTCAAGATATTACTGATGATAAGACAAAGATCCAATTAGCTACTCTTAGGATGGGGGGTACTGCTTTGATCTGGTGGGAAAGTCAGACACAGATAGATTTAAAGCGTAAGGTAAAAGTTATCAGCTCATGGAATAAGTTTATTAAAGCTCTAAAGAAATAATTCTATTCGTTGGGTCACACAACAAGCTGTAATTGATTGGCAGCACTTGCGACAAGGTAAGGGACAGAATGTTCAAGAGTTCACACGGGAATTTAGAAAGAAAGAATTAGCACTCGATATTTCTTTGGACACAAAAGAAACTTTGTTGAAGTATATTGGCAGCTTGCATTCATATTTGCAGCATACATTATTAATGTTCAATCCTAATGATTTTGATGAAGTTTGTGTTCAAGGTATTCATGTCGAATCAGGTGGAAGACCATTCAAGTTTACACCAAAGACATCCAATCAGTTTATTAACTGAAGACAACAAAAAGAAGGGCAAGTCAAAGGGAAAGAAGATTGCCACAGCTCAGAAGGAAGAAGATAGACCTACGTGTACACTTTGCCAAAGGATCGGCCATGATGAAGCTAGGTGTTTGAAACTTCATCCGGAACTGAAGCCGAAGAAGTTTCAATCAAAGAAGGGTGAAAAGAAGGCTGAAATAGCAGTCCAACAAGGCTTAGACTTGGGATCCGATTCAGGTGATGAAGTTAAATTCACTGCTATGGTTACAACAGGTAAAATTTCTTATGCTAGTACGTATGCTTCTTCAAACATCAAAAAACAGAATGAAGATAAAATAATCGAGTTATTTCATATAAGGGTAACTTCAAAGCATGCTAAGATAGATACATTGTTCGATATGAGATCATAGCCAAATTTGATTTCTGAGTCATTGGTTAAACAGTTAGGTTTGAAAACACGTAATCATCCAAAGCCATATCCTTTAGGGTGGTTAAAGGAACAAAGTCAAATTCATATTACCAAACAGTGTCGGTTAAAATTTGCAATCACAGCTAACTATATCGATGAAGTGGAGCTAGATGTGATACTATTAGACATTTGTGGAATTGTCTTAGGTAGCCCTTATCTCTATGACCGTGATGCGGTATTTTATAGAAAATAACATATGTATCATCTCATGAAAGATGGGATTAAGTACATTGTTCAGGCACATAAAAACAAATATCACTTGAATTTAATTAATGCTAATCAAATGAAGCGCTTAATAAGTTCAAGTAGGAGATACATACTCATGTTGATAAAAGAGCAACATAAGGATCTTATTGATACTTTTTCAGGTTTTGAAATTCAGTATGAAGGTAATTTGGTTAAAAAGGTAGATTCATTTCAAGATCTAGTCAAAGAACCAAAACATCTACTTCATAAAATGGAAATATCACATGAGATGCAGTTGATGTCTAATGCCCCTAATAATGGAATGTATCACAAGTCAATTATAGAGCATAAAGAAATAAAGCAACAAATTTAGGGGATGGAATTCATGCGACACATATCATCTCCATACAGTTCACCCATAATTTTGGCTCATAAGAAAAACAGGGCATGGGGAATAAGTGTCGATGTTAAAGTTGATTCAATTAAGCAGAAAAATTTCACAGTATTGATAGATCATCAACAGCCATATGAAGTTAAAACAGATGTTAAAGGATATGCAATGGAAACAGTGATTCACATAGATTATCAGATGCTTCAATACTTTCAGTCATATACTAAGTTGCAACACAATCTCACTACAGTTGGATGGGATTTCTTCAACAAATTCACTTAGTAATTAAGGGCAAGGAAGGTGTAACAAGTAAAGTAGTTGATATGCTATCTTTGAATGCTTCAATAGTACTGCATAAAAGTTCATTGGTTTATGAAATTTATGTAGAACATTATAGTACTGATAATGGTGTAAGTAAGACTACGACACAAAGTCAAAAGTATTGTTACTGGCCTCATATGTATGAAACAATTGTCAAGTACATAAAGGGATGTGTAATGTGTTCTAAAAGCAAGACAAGCAATCGAAAGATTGGTTTGCACATGCCACTTCCAGTTCCTTTGCAACCATGGGGCAGCACGGATTTGGTTCAAGGACAGACGGAAATGGTGAAGAGAACCGAGATACATATTCTTTGAGGTAACTGCAGTAAACATCCTAAGATATGGGATGAATTTTTAACTTATGTGCATCAATTTTACAATCAAGCCTTACATTTTTCTGCGACACGACAAGCATTGAGTCAAGTCAGGTTCAAATTGTGCCATGATAAGCATCAGTTTCAGGTCGACGATCAAGTATGGTTGTGTGTCATCAAAGTCAAGATGAAAGTGAGAGAGATGTATTCTCACTTATTGTCAGTTTAAGATCAAGCTTTTGTGGTCCAAAAGCTTTTTAAGTGGAGAGGATTGATCCAGGAGGATCTTGATCAGTATAGTTAAGCAGAAAGGTCCAAGTCAACTTTAGCAGTTTGATGACCAGTTCAGTCTCCAATCCGCCAGTTCCGTCAGTTTCGCCAGTGAAGAAACCTTTAGATTGGTCATGGTTCAGTTTGGTCTTCATGATGAAAAATGAGGTCATGAGTGACAAACATCTTTGTAAGGGGTCAAAAGGCTAAAATTGTATGTAAAGGACCATATGTCTAAAGTCCTAAGTATTAAACCTATGCCTCTAAATCCTAAATTCCTAGATCCTAAAACCTTATGGCAAATCCTAAGCTCCTATACATAAACCTATGGTGTTAAAAATCCTAGCGCAAAGAAAAATAAATTTAAAACCTATGATAAAAACCCACTCCCAGACTATATAATAAAATTTTAAACATGACAGAGCTAACCGTGGATATCTAACCATGTCAGAGTTTAACATACCATGTGAACAGATTTTAAATTAATACTGCAGCAGATAAATGTGATGGTTAGCAGCTGTCGGGTTTTAAAACTGTTGACTGCCACTGTTAATGAACGTTGTCATATGCCGCTAGCGTAATAAATGTTATCATAACCACCGAATCCTACCGCAACCTTAGTCGCCTAGAAAACTGTTCACATGCCGACGGCTGTCTGCCTCCGCCCAGTTAGTTAGCGCGATAGTTAAGAAACTTTATCATAATGTTTATATTTGGGTTTTTAGAATTAATTTTGAGCTAAGGTAATTAATAAACCTTATCACTTATCCCTAGGTTCATGTATAGGAGGGATTCGAAATCCTCATCACCATTTTTGCTCAACCAAAAGCTAATTTTGGCTATCAATGGTTCGAAGGCAACCTTAATTAAGCCATGGCATTTCCTCATGAAGTTCATCTTTTTTTTGTAAAGGCATAGAGTGCATTTTGAGTTCAGTTTCAAAAGGACATAGGAGATTTTGTTTGCAGCATTGCTTAGCCATCGTTGGTCGGAATTGAGCACGGAGACAGGCGTCAGAAAGGTGAGGAAGAGTACTTTCTGTTTACAGGGTTCAGAAGTGCCTGCAAGCACAATCATTCTGTTCCATTTTAGTGTAAAGATTCTTCAAGATCAATCCTAATAAAAATGGACGCCCACTTAAAATCGGACTCGGAGATGTAGTCCAGGAGGGACGAACTCCATCATCAAACTATTTGCTTCTTCTTCTCTCTGTTTATTGTCGTAATTTAAAACATTTATTGTTGTTGGTTTATGTCGTCTTTCATTAAAGCATACTTCAATTAACAATCAATCTAAAGGAAAAACTAATCAAACTACTTAAGCACTTTATTCGATCACATTCAGATCACAGGCAATGGTCTCACATGCAACTGAAGAAATACTATTGTTAACTACACGCATGTCAGATCTAATGGAGACTAGTTGAGAGATAGGTGAAAGGGCATGTTTGACTATCAGTTGTGACTATAGTGGGTGCACAAGTGCAACCAAACACACATTGGAGATGCCAATGAGGATTGCACAATCAAGGCAAGGAAAGATCGAATTCATTCAGGGATCTTCATCAGCAGGGATTGCACAGTGGAGGCAAGCTATCAGGAGGCAGTAAATTGGTGCATGTTTATGCCAATTTTTGTATGACGGTATGAGACGATTGTATATTGTATTCAGAGCTCTTGGAGTAGTGTTTTGTATGAGATTGTTTTGTATGAGATTGTTTCATGATCCATGATATATACATAATATATGATAGTGGGTTTTTAGCTTTATGATTTCTCGGTAAAAACATCTGTGTTATGTGTGATTGATTTTTCTTCATGTGTTTTCAATTGGCGATTAAATTTATGTAAAGATTTAAGTAGAAGGATTACGTATTTAATAGTGGCATATAATTGTTAGATCAGGAGAATCCTGCAATACATAATTGTATTAAAATTCCTACAATAGCTAGCCCTATCAAGCCAGAGAGGGCTCTCTCCAAAGGGTCACATCCAGGAGGGCCGGAGAAATTAGGGTTTTAGGCTAGGTATGAAATGCAGGGGTTTGTTTGTTTTGATTTTGGGGTTGGGCTCACTAAATGAGGATTAGGTCAAGGGGACTAGATTAGGGCCAATGAGATGGAATTGCAGTCCATTCGATGGGGAAAGGTAGGTAGAATGCTCAACACTTGAAGGTGAATTGGTGAGATTGTTTAAGACTCATGAGGAGCTAGGAAGAGCATAGGGGATGAGTTCTTCCTAAACTGAAGAAAATGGATAGATTGTCAAAAATTTCCCAAAACAGAGCATGAAAAACATGTATTCTGCCTTTCAACTTGAAATTTAACATATAATAGACATGAAAAGGTTTATGAGCTTACAAAACATTCATACAAATGATCACAGAGAAAAAAACTATGCCAAACTTTCATACCACATGAATCCCAAGGAAATAGCTGCAATTTTTCATTAATACCTAGGCCAAACTGGTTCTTGATCAACACACTATCATTCAAACTGATGCCAACCTTTGACTCCTCTGAAGACCTGAGCTCAATAGACCTCAAAACCACCTCCACTCATCCATAGGGGTCGAATCCATGAGGTGAGGGAGATATTACACAAAAGGTTGAACTGATAACTAGAGTATAGGATGAGAAAAGTGACTCACTCCTATCTCTAATGAACTGATTCATTACACCTCAACTGATTGACTTACCTAATGTATCTACCCTAGATAAAAGTAAAAACATGATATTTACATTCATCTTGACCATTTACATCAATAATTTCTCATTTCCTAAGGTAAAAATTCAAACTGGAGTGAAAAGAAAAAAATTTCTAAAGACTGTGAAAAATGGAATTTCCCTGTCAAACGCGCAGCGTCAAAGCAGAAAAAATCACCTCTTTTCAAGGATGGTTTTGAGTGCCTTCCCGATGTCCAAATCCCCTCATGATAGCTCATTGGAAAGCTCTATGAGTATAGTTTCTAGAACTACTTCCAATGTTCAAAATGGTGATCATTTTCCCTGTCAAAACCCTGCTCTCCCAAGACTGGTAAACGCGCAGTGACCAGGCAGAATTTGAGGCAGAACCATGAAATTTTGATGATTTTTGGCACTTTTGATGGACCAGTTCTCCTCCAAAAATTTTGAAACTTTCTAGGGTTGATTTCCTCATCAATATGAACATGATGGTGATGGCAATTTGTCATTTTGAGGCCCCAAAAAAGAGCGCAGCGTCCAGATCGCTACGCCTTTGGAAAAATTTCTGTGTGCAAAAGTACTAAAAACATAGAAATGAACAATACTGCAAAGTGTGAAAAAATTTATCAAAATTTGTGAGGGTACTTGCTCATTAAGTGCTTGAGGCATGAAGTGACACCTCAGCAAGTATCTCTAACTTCTCTTTCTCCCCTTCCTTGATCAAACTTTCAATTTTAGCATTAACTCTTTTGAGCTTGGCCAATGCAATTCTCTCTTTCCGTGCATGAAGTTTGACCCTTGTACTAAACAAGTCACTGTCCTTGCTGGCCTTCTCTAGGAACTTCTCCAGATGTAAATTGTCTCTATCAAGCCATGGTTCCCTATCCTTGCTGATTTATAGGGCAAGTAGTTCATTTGGTGTGAGCTGGTCTGCCAGCTCAGCTTCCCTCTATTTCTTAAGGGTTAGAGATCTTTTAAGCCCTCTAGTCTTTGGTATTTGTCTTGGAGGCTAATCCTCCTCCTCATCAGGTTCACCAAACCTTTCCAATGTTTCCTCAAGCAATACTTTAGCCTTTTCTGCCTCTCTTTGTGCTTTGATACACTTCACCTCATTGATTACTTGCTTGGTTTTCAGCTGCTGATTTTCTTTCTCAAGGAAGTCAATCACATATTTTTCCCTCTCAAGATTAGTTTCAAGTTCACTAATATTTGCCTCTTTGCCTTTGATTGCTGCACTAGTAATTTTGTCTTCATCTTCCTCACCTAGGTCAATCAATTGAAATTCATGCTCTGTCTCATGTTTGTCCTCCTCATCATCAATGTTTGGTTCTTTTGATTTTTCCCTGCCTTTGTCTACCTGCTATGTTGATGAAGAAGGAATGGCCCCTTTCACTCCAAGTGAAGCAAAGACATTCCTATAGCCTCTCTGATAAGTTTTGGGAAAAGGGTCAACTTTAGTCAAACTAGCCCTTGCTGCCTCAATATCTTCCTCACTGCTTGATGACTCTGAATCATGATGTGATGATGATGTTGGGTTATAGAAAGGTGAAGAAGAAGGATCAATATGAGGTGAATGAAACTGACTTGGTGATGATATATGAGCAGCAGGCTGAGATGGAGGAATAGATGCGGGAGGATGAGGTGATGAAGGGGCATTCTGGTCATGTTGAATAGGTGGGGTAGTAAAAGTCTCATTTGATATGAAGGTGTCCCATGGAATGTTCATTTGATATGAACGTGTCCCATGGAATGTTCATTTGATCAAGCTGATACATTATTATCATTTTGATGAGGGAGTGGTGGAAAATGCTCTGCATTTGATGACCATAATCTCTCTTTTGTGCAATATATACCATTTTATCAATGCTGCGGGAGATATAATAGGGTATGTGAAGCATTATGACTCTAGTGAAGTGCATGAGGAGCCGGATATGATAGGAATAGAGTCTAGAAAACCTCCCCTCATAGGTGAAGTATTTCAAGATGACTTTCATCATGGGGACATATCTGTCAAGGAGATGAGAGAAAGGGAAAATTGTCTTTTTATCATCCTTGTATCTTGGTTTAAGATATGTCTTATAGTAGCAATGATCGAGGTTTCCTTTCTTAAACCATTTTTCTCCTACATTTGGGATCCCTGTAGTAGCTGCAATGATATTAGTGGACATAGTGAAATTAACCCTAGCAAGAGTGACTTGTCTATCATGGAGATTAGAAATGAACAATCTTGTCAACATAGGATGATACTGGATCTTCTGCACTTTCTCACAAAATTAAAAACAACCCACATGTTTAAAACATGACACATTGAGGGGAGAAGCCATAAGCTCTCTTGTGGTTGCTGGTTCATGTCTAATGATTTTCAGTCCCTTTTTATATGACTTTTTCTTTGGTCTATGCTCCTCACTAATAGTTATGTTCTCCTCTTCAGCCATTTTTGAATTTGAAATTTGAAACCCTAGGGTGATGGAATGAAATAGAGGAAATGTGAAGTGAAAGAAAAAGCTTTGGGAAGTGGAGGCAATGAGAATGTCAATGGGAACCTAGGTTTGTGTAAACCCTAGGATTTAGTGGTATTATGAATGGTATGTGTTTTAGGGAATATGGGTATGGGAAATATACATGATAATAGGAAGGGAATTTTGTTTTGAAATGAGAACTAGAGCTTATTTTTGAAAAACACTTCAAATTTCTTATAAAACACAAGATATATCACTGAAGATATGTCTTAGGGTTTTCTCACTGACCAAGAGAGCCTTGAAGAAAATCCATGCAGAGATCTGGAACTTGCTGATGAAGTAGGAGGCTATCAAGTGGTTTTCTGCCTTTCTGAGCAAACGCGCAGCGTCCAGGCGAAATGGTATGAAGAATTCAAGCAAACGCGCAGCGACTAAGCTCAAACACGCAACGTCCGCCTCAAGTGCGTAGCATCTCCCTCAAATGTGCAACGTCCCTGAAAATTTGCTAGTTTTCTCACTGAAAATGCGAGATTTCTCCTTTGCTGAGGATTGATAAAGGATGAATGAAACAAAATACTTTGCTTTGAGGTTTTTGAATGGATTTATAACTTAGTGGATTTGAATTCTTGATTTGAATTACCCACTTTCCTTATGTTCATTTTTTTCTTCTTCAAACTTTGACACTGATACTCTTTGACCTTTTTTACTTTTTTCTTTGCAGGTTGATCAACTAATGAAGCTTAACTTTCTTTGCTTCAGTTTCGCTAGAATGATTGAATTGATAGCTAGGGAATATTTTATTACATATAAAAACATTAGATTACATTTGAAAAATAAAAAATAAATTACATATTTGATTTTATATCAAAATAGCATTTTGATATAAAAATCATTAAAATAATTACAACTTGAATAACAAAAATAATTACAAAATAATGATCTTCTGTAAAGGAAGATAGAATTTTCTTTGAGTCCCTCTCATATAATTGTTGACTTTATTTGGATAGATTAATGACCTTGAAAAACAAAAGACCTAAAGACCTAATGAGACTTTTTAGACCTGATCTTCATGACTGACTTTGACTGAAACAAATCATGGTGAAAAGAGCATTTTCATAGGTGTTTTCATGCTCAAGGAGACATGTGGATGAGTCAGCAAATATGGTTCTTTGAAGGAGAGTGAAATTTTATTGAAGAAAGCTAACATCAATGAAAGAATTTATAGCATGACCTAATGGAATGATATAAAAATTTCAGAATGAGACACCTAAAATGAGAAATGAAGAGATGATATAAATCACTGATGGCAGAATGCATATTCTAACTATAACACTACCCATGGTATTGTAAGTGGCATCCACCCATGGTATTTTAAGTGGCATCCACCCATGGTATTGTAAGTGACATCTACCCATGGTATTCATTCACCAATGGAATTTACTCATGGTATTGTAACTAAAAAATACTATAAGTAACAAGTCACATTTTGTAAAAGGACAGATTGTCCACCACAATGTAGCTTTTACAATTATTCTTTGTTTTAATAAAACAAGTTTAGTGGTTTTTTTTACTATGTACTCTCCTCTTTTATTCTGATTATATCTTGCCCCCCCCCCCACTCCCCCGAAGATCCATTTCAATTTTTAGATCTTGGGGGCCTCCCCCTAGGATTCAGATTAGAGAGTCTCCTCACTTTTTTTATTTTTCTAAACTTGTGCCACTTTTGCCGCCATTTTACCCTTTTAACATTTATAAAGTCACTTTATAATCTTTTTACTTTATAAAATTAAAGTGACTTTTCACTTGTTTAGGAAGTATTCCCCTTTTCACCCCTTAGACTTTTATAATGTTTCCCTTGGGGAATCAAGCCGCCTTATTAAATTTTCCTCGCTTTAGCCTACATGAACCATGTTAGGCTAGCAGACTCCAAAATATTCTTCCTAAGTGGTTAGGGACATTACATAACCAAGAAAATATTTAAGGGGGGGGGGGAAGTGAATCAATATTTTAACACTTTTAACAATTAATTAGTCAATTAAACACATTCAACAATACCTTAATATACTAATTAGATAAATCTCAAACACTAGAAGTTCACATTGAAACCCATACAAGAGAAAACCATAATTTTTTTTCGATTATGATGTAAATGTAAACGCCAACTTCAAATTACATCAATTATGTAGGCACAAACCTCCATGAGGCTCCAACCCCCTTTCATTTGCAAGCACCCACTTGTTGGCAGAACCAACTCCCTGATCTTTACAAGCAGCAACATGAAGGAGGCTCCAATCCCCCTGATCTACAAACACCTACTTGCTTAGCATATCAAATCCCTCTTTCATTAATTTTCATACACAAATCTGCTCTTGGTTGCAGCTTATTTTCTGCAGTTCAGCTTGGAATGCTTCAAATATACAATTCTTTAAACTCGCGATTGCTTCATATATCAACTTGTCTACAAACTTAACCTTTAACCAACAATTTAAACTTAAACTTGGTTTTAGATTTGTTGGAGATCTTTTTGTTGCTCAACTCCTTCTCCTCTCTTCGTTCTCTTGTGATTCTATATGTTAATAGCAACAATAAATCCTTATTTTGCATGGGAACTTCACTTCTTACATTGCCTTGTTTTCCTTTTATAGACACTACCAAACCTAGTTTAATTTGTTCCAGTCACTTTTACCAAATTTGGCATTGGAAACTGACTTTAGTTCTCTAACATAATTTTGGCACCTAAATGCCAAATTTCCATCTTATAGCCCCTGGTGGATAGCTTTCTGGAAAATATGACCACTCGCAATACCCATGGGATTAAACCCCAAGGGAGTTTATCCTTGGACCATTTTAGTTTGCCCAATGTTAAAGCACCAATACCTTCACCCATGCTCTTAGTGATACAATTATGATAAATTGTAGGGACATCACTTTCCCCTACCCATCTAACAATTAGGGGGGGGGGGGTTCAAAATTTGTTATATATGTAGTTTAAACACTGACCAACTCTTTATAGTACGCCAAGCCATCTTATACATTGATCATACTAGACGATAGAGACATGACTTCAGGCCCCCTTGCATTTCCGATTTTTAATGAGGGGCAGGGTCCAAAATCCTTTATCACATTCACATGTGCAACATGGTGCCATGGAGGATAATTAGGCCCACTTACCTGCCAATGCCTGATCGCTTATGGATGATTGGATATATCATGTCATTGTCATTGCCACATCACAAATTACCACGTCATACCACATCACACCACGTTACTGCCTTGTCACCACAACATGTCACTTGGAAAGGCCACCCAAAAAGGCCAAATCCATCGGCCATATGTCCTCACTTGAGTGTGCCTTGTCATCAACCTAAAACCTATTAAAGGATAAACCCAACTTAAACCAACTAATCTACACTCATAAATATTACATTCCTACCCCTTTAATTGCATAAATAGGTACTCTGCAACCCAATATGTAGCCATGTTGCAAAAAGTTATGTAAACGTTATGCAATGTAATGTTATGTTAGGTCATTAAGATAAAAATAAAAAAGAAATATATTATTTTAATTTGATCACTGTAATTATATTATCTATATACTATAATTTATATGTGTTTAAGATGTTAGGGTTGTTCGGTAAATTTGGCTCAATAAGTTACTAGTGGTTTTCAGATATGGATTTATGAGAACCCATGGTTTTTCCCATGGTATTCATGTGGAATATAACCTATTTAAAAGAAGAAATATTTGAAAAACTTTTGTGGTCTCATTATTGGCAAGTATATAATATCACAGTCGGAAAACTCACCACATAGTTCCAAAAAATATCCAAGAGAATGGATTTGAAGTAGTTACTTATTTTAGTATCAATTTTACATTATTTGATTGTTTTAAATTTGTACAAATTACAAATAGATAGAAGTTGATTTTTGAACTTCGATTAGATTGTGTACTTTTCTCACGGAAGACCATTAATCGTTTTTAATTGTAAAGTTAATCATAGCTCTTAATCACTCAAAATTGAGAGGATAATGTATAAAACCCAAGTCATCCTATATAAAAATTGAGTAACATAATTAATTTGTTGGGTGAAGCTATTTTGGATATATATTAACATTTAGAAACATCTTTGGAATTGGATACATTTCTTTAGTAATTTCCTGTCCCATTAAAATACATATGTGATTGATTGAGAAATAACCTAGTGCTTCTCAATAATATTTGCACTTTTAAGTTATATATAATAAAGATGATGATGATGATGTTGTGTGTTTTGTAAGATGGAATATAAATAGAACTTGAATAATTTAATTTTTAATAAAAAATATTAAAATGAAACATTTGTAATAGTAAATTTGGCTAATGTCCATGGGGTCTTGGATAGACAGTGATTGTGTGCTCTATCAAGACACTCCTTGATGTGAAGTCACATGTTCAATTTCCTGCCTGGATTGCGGTGATATATTGGACATAATGAAGATGTAGGCCCACCAAGCTATTTAAAAAAATAAGAAATTTGGCTAATAAAATAAGTGGTAAGTTTTTTTTTATTTTTTCTGTCTAATCGCAACATGTTGGTCAATTTCAACTTGAACATCTCTAACACATATTTTTATCAAAAGTATTGAATTTGTATGGTTCTGGTGCAATGGTTTGGATGGACAAACAATTTAGATTTATTTTTTCATTAATGATTACGGGGTAAGATTTGAATAATTCAAATTTTAATAAAAATATTAAAATAAACATTTGTAATAATAAAAAAAAATTGTATGGCTTTGGTGTAGTGGTTTGGATGGACAAACAATTTACATTTAATTATTCATTAATAATTGTGAGGTCAAGTTTGAATAATTAAAATTTAATAAAAATATTAAAATGAAACATTTGTAATAATAAATTTGGCAAATAAATTGCACAATATATTTTTTTAAATTTTACGAGCAACCCTAACACAATTTTTTATCAAAATTATTGAATTTGTATGGCTTTGGTGTTGAACCCTTAATTAAACTGAGAGGGGGGGAGGGTGAATCAGTTTAACACATTCATGGAATTTTAAAAAATTTCCTTTAAACTTATTTACCCCTTCATTTCATGATCAACTTATTACATAATGTAACAGCAATCTTAATATGTGAGCAACAAGTATTAAGCAGATTAGATACACCATATCAACACATAAACATCATGCACATAGACAACAGATTTAAGTGGAAACCCATAAGGGATAAAACCACATCTTATTATTTTTGTGATACAAATACAGCTCAACTCCTCACCCGGTTTACGCGGGCTCCAACCTCGGGGGCCTCCCTACCTCAATTCTGTGACTACAGCAGCACGAAACCAACTCCCATCTATTTTTAACATGGCTACCAACCTACGGGAGGCTCCTACCTCAGATACATGGCTACAGCTTGGGGCTCCAACTCTGCATCTATTTTCTATGACTCACAACCTACGAGCTCCTACCTCAGCCAACTACAACTGACATCTATCAAGCTAAAACTTGATATGGAAGCACCAAATTCCTCACTCTTTCAAAAAAAAAAAAAACACATGCTAATTTACATGGATATCAACTTTGTTCTATTCCTTCTTCGCTACTATCCACCAACCTTCATATCTGCCTTGTATCATCTCTAAATCTTCACAGCTTCTCTATCTACTCCTCCTTCTTCTTACCCTCTTTGCCTCATCTCTCCATTCTCTAACCTCTCTATGCATATGTTTGTAATATTATTTATAGAGATTACCTCATGACTATTAGCATTCCTCATGGAATTCGAAATGAACAGCCATGACTCTTTGACTTCCGCCTTCTCATTTCTTTGTCCAGCTCATTCAGAGGAATATAGCAATATATACATATTTCAGTATCTCAGTGGAGTTTTGTTTTGCCTTCAGAGACTTGCCATTGCATCACAAAAAAAAAAAAAAAAAAAAAAAAAAAAAAAAAAAAAAAAAAAAAAAAAACAAAAACAAACAAACAAACAAAAACAAAAACTTTACATTTTCAGTTACAATAAGTATTTCAATTCAACCCATTTAGTTCTTGGCTCACTGTGCATTTGTCTTTTCTGCTGCTGTAGTGTAAAAGTTCTGCATACTCTCCTGCTTTCAATGAATGTACATTTCCCAAATTATGTTCTAAATCTGGCAACTTTATCAATGTGGGAGTTTTCTTCAACCTTCATGGTTCGGCTCTAATGCTTTACCAATTCAATCTTTGATTCAAAGCCAAACCCAATTCACAATACTCATATGCGGTTCTTTAAACCTTGATTTAAATTCGGGCTTCAGCTTTCCACCATTCATAAATCTGAATATACAGAACTTATATAATAGTCCACATTATATAGCATGTGCCTACATCAAAATGAGTTTTGGCCCCACAACGTATTAACATACTTTCATTGTTTGACTTTGTTAAACCCAAGGTAACCAAATAACCCGATACATATAAATGTCTGGCCCACAGCATATTTCAAACCATATATGATAACAACACCATACCTTTATGCATGTTAACATCCATGTAATTTCATGATGCGAAGACCCTTGGATCGTTTCCCTTCAGGATCAAACAACAATCGCGTTACATATGTTCCGGAGGTTTATCACCTCAAAATTGCACGATAAAAGCAGGTCCTAACATTAAGTTCAATCCGAATCATTCTCTCAACCATCTCATTTATGACTCTTCATTTAACATTCATTTATGCAGGTTTTACTTCAATCTAAATTTCAATATGATGGCCACTCACTTTTCCCCATATAGCAATTCGAATTTTATGTTCGATCAACTCAAGTATATATATGCGCCCTTTACCTTTTAAAACCTACCAAGCTTGACCTTGGTTAATTAACACCAATGCATATAAACATTATACATTCAACATCAACAACCTTAACGGCATTAAATTAGAATGCCACCACATAATTAATATTCAACCATACATAAGTTCAGACTTTGGCTAAAACCCAATGCCAACAAAAAATAATAATTGAGGCCCACAACTGTCCTTACCTTAGCTAATTGTTGAATGGATCAGATGGTTCAAATTTCATCACGTTCCAAACCTTAATTGAATGGTCATCCGACGATCATCGCGCAACACAACTGCACGCTTCTTAATCCCTCAAAATCACGCAATAAAAGTGGTTTTTAAATACCACTTAACGCCACGTGTTGAGCAACGGGTGATATCGCGTTCCAAAAGGTAAAACAACTTACCACTCTTGAGACCACGTGATACTGCCAGTTTAGATTCACCAAAACCACCTCTACTGTTTAACGCTCCAATTCCGCTTCATCTTCATGGTTCCGCCTTTCAACAAGTTCATTCTATATTCGAACAGGTTTATGAAAACCCTCTGTGCCTTTCGCTTAACAGATCTACTTCTTACTTCAACAACCAGGAATCTCTACTATAGTCTCAACTTCGATTGCAAAAAGTCTCCGTCCAACCAATCTGGTCGCGGTTCCTTTACACAGATCGTTATGGGTTCCACTAATGATGGTTCCAATTCTAACTGAACATTAGAATGAAAACTCCATCGAGCTATGGAGTATAACTATACATAACAATTCTACGTCCACTGTACTTTGTTCCATCAAATATTCAACCCACAACTTAAACTCTGTTACTCACTTCCACTGTTCCCAAACTGTGCTTTAGAAGTTCCAACCTTCCACCCGATTTATGGTTCCACTTCTCCTTGCGTTAATTTATGTTCATCAATGTTGTTATACCTTTGCTCCATTCTATCTAAGTTCGCTTCAAAAACCATCGAGTCTGTATTCTCTTATCCCAGTCCTGACTTGGAATTGTTATTCAATCAGATGTACTTTTTATACGTACAATTCAGTTTCAGAATTTCATCAATCCACCAATGCTTGGCTATTTTAGTTTGAACGCTATTCAGATTCCCTTCTGCATCATCGATCCTTGTAGTGATCGATGACTGCAATTTCCTTTAATCTTCTTCAGAAATGCATATACCCATTATTCCACACTTCACTCTAAATCGATATTAACCTTACAAAGGCTTCTTGTCTTGACCAGAACTTAAAATCAAATGGCCCTTTTCAAATGCCCGTAGGCTTACAGGAACAAACTCCTGTTTGCCCAAACTGAAGCACTCACACACTCTGCAGATCTCTAAAGACCCCGAACCTTTCTTTTCTTTAGCGCAACTCCCTCCTGAGCTTGTTCTGTATAAGATATTTGGCCCTTGCTGTATCTTGCAACTCCGCTACCTCTCTGCTTCTTTGCTGCCTCTGCTTCAATTCGTTGTCTCTGCTTCTTGTCTAATGCTCTTTCTGTTGCCTTTGCTTCTTCTTGGTGTTTGAGCTGCCTCAGCTGCCTCTGTTCCTTGTCTTCCTTGCTTCTTAGTTGCATTCGCTTCTTTATTGCCTCTGCTAATAGTCTAATGTAGCTCCTTGCCTTTCTGCTGCTCCTCTTCCTCTCTTTTATGCTTTCTTACTGCATAATTTCCTGATATGCTCCTTTGCTTTATTGTTGGTTCTTCTGCTCCTTTGCCTTAGTGATAGTTCAGGTGCTGCTCCTTTGTGCTCCTTTGCCATCAATGACAATATTTCCAACAGTCTCCCCCTTTGGCATTGATGGCAATACTCCAATACTTCCTCTAGGACTTCCTACCCCTTCTCATTCTGAGAAGTGTCTTGTCTTCCTCTGCTTGCTTTTCAGAAGAGCCTTTCTTCTTCTGCTTGCTTTTCCTTCCCCTTTGACATCAATAGCAAAGGGTTGCACCTTTCCCAATGTACTTTCTATATTTTTCATTTCCTCTCTTTGAGTTGTGTTTAGGCCTTCTTCTTCTAAATTTGTACCATGATGCTCCAAATTGGTGTACAAGAGTTGTTGGGAGAACACTTTGAGAATCATTGAACTTGTATATACACAATAAGTTGATACCATCCCAAAGCACAGAATTCTTGCACTTGTATAAAGCTGAAAGTGATGATAAGGACACTTCGTAGAACACATTGTACCGGACTTATATAATCAGAGATGCATCATTGGAACAAAAACTAAGATACTGAGAATGCTTCAAATATTCTTCAGTCTCTAGTATGATCTTCATCAAAAATACATATATGTTGAGGAAGATTGTAGATGGAATATGTCTTCTTCTGCAATAGACATCTGCAGTACAACATATGTTCAATTATGATGATGCCAATGTATCTTTTATAGCTGTGGTTCACCTTTCCTGCCTGTTGGTGGTGATATGAGCTAGGATGCTGGCAAGGATATTACACTTAATAGCTAAAAGGTCCTTGTTACTGATGTGAGCAATGAATCAACCTAGAGCTTACAACTTATTGTGAGATTCGACGATATATTTCAATCTAAGAGACCAAATGACTTTACTGCTTGTACAATGTACTTTCAAAACAAACCCTTGAGGATAGATACATTCAATGTATTGGTCAGTCTCACTTATCAACTATGCAATTTTATTTATGACATAAGGGGGTATGTATGTCAATGATCAATCTCTCTTTAAAGGTGAATTACCAGTAAATCCTTTATGCTAAAGTAGGATTTAGATGAATTAATAAAATACTTTTGAGCTTCAAATGGTAATCACAACTAGTCCTTCATACTTCGGATACTTTAACTATTCTGTCATGATGATTTTCAACAAAAACATATTCAAGATGTTTAATTGAAATCTCAGCAAATAGACTTCACACGGTGTTATGAATGATCTTAAGAGAGAGGCCTTGAAGATATATATATATATATATGTGTGTGTGTGTTAGCCCCTTATAAATTCCTTGACAAGCAAGCAAGGGGCTAGTTTGTTTAATAAGCCCTCAAGGAATACATTTCTCTTGAAAACACATCATCCTTGCACCCTTTTCATGTTCCCTGCCTTGTAACTGTTTCCCTCTATTGTTCTGAGCCAATAAACCTTGCTGATAAAGAATTATGCTCCAAAAGGCTTTATATTCTGCCCTCTATACCCTTGCAAAATGCTTCATTTTCACCTTTTCTTTTTCCTTTTGTCAAAGTCACCTTTGTTCCCCCCAAATTCCCCCTTAGTCCTCCTACCGTTACCCTCTTATGGCTTTAAAATTCATTGAAAGGGCTAAAAAACCCACTTTTAAACATTATAATAGGGCCTAGCCCCCCTCCCGCTAGCCCCTTAGCTTTTTCTCCACGCAACCCAGGCGCTGGCCCGAAAGGCGCTAATCTCGAATGTATATCGGGAGCGTTCCTGACCGTTGATCTTTATAGATCGAACGGCGATCGTTTCCTCCACAGTGTCCGTGTTTCCCCCGTTCAAACCCCTGACCGCGCAATCACCGTCTGTTCAACGGCCCACAATATGTCCGTCCTGGTGGTCCTCGCCGCAAACACTGTTCACAAACCCGATGGTATCTATCGCACCGCCTTTGGGCGATAGGCGGTATTTTTCCATTGCCCAGCAATTCCATTCAGCATTCGACACGTGGTTCCTGTACGATTCCAAAACCGCTTGCTCATCGCACGTTATCTTTCGGTACAGGACGCGGAGAAATATCGTCGTCAGCCGTCAGATCTGTCCTCGCCCATCCAACGGTCATCGCTCAACGAAGTTGCGCGGGGTTTAATCCATGGTCTCCGTACCCCTGGCCCACTGTCCATCGCCCTCCACCGTGTTCCTAGCCGTCGATCTTCTCTGAGATCGGACGGTCCAGATTCGTCTGCACGTTCCACTGTTGACTGGCCCCGTATCGCCACGTCACCCCCTCCACGTGTGTCCATAATATATTCGCCCCCGCCATATATATTTGTCCCAAGGTCAAATTTCATTATTTTTATGTTAAAATGTCTGCCTCGATGTTTTCTCATGCATTCTCCACTGTGTCATGTTTTCCTCCATTGATTGCCCCTGCAGTCATCATCCTCGTCCATGCCACGCTTCCATGGTCACTTCCATCCATACCACCACCTCCATACATGTGTTTTCGTAACTGTTTTCGTGTTTTACAGGGTTACCAACAGTAAATGGCCGCCATGATTCAGGGTTTCTGTCACAGTGACAGAAAACACAGGGAAAGGCGTGCACATAGATCGTATCATGGAGAAAGGCCCGGGATAGTGCTCTAACACGACTTCCATCAAAAGAACAGGGTTTGACCCTGTAAAACTGTCCCGGCGCCATTAACACGCAAATTTCACAGTCAAAGATATAAATGAAACAACAGAGAGCTTAAGGCACACAAATGAAGATATATAAGCCTTAGGTTCAAAGATTTAGAGGCAAAGTACCAGATTGAAGACCCAGGGATCACGCAGAAGGTACAGCACGCAGAAATCAATGCATATCAGGTTTTATACAGCAACATAATTTTTTTCCTCCATAAAGGACAAAGCGCCCATGCAGTTTTTATTCTACACCGTGCTCCTGAAGAAATTTCCACCCTGACAACAGTCCGAAGCTACCAGAGCATTTGTTTCATGAATACGACAGAATTCTCATTTGTTTATTCACCAAAAGTACCACAGATTCATGGAGATCAAAGTACATCAAGAGACATACCGAAGTGAATAGAGGCCTGAAGAAGACCACTCTTCCATCCAAAGAGTGACAGGAATTGAATGCTTGGAATTTAAGCAGAATGGGCTTCAGCCCTCTTTCTTTTCAGAAGTTTTAATACTACATTTAGTTCTTCACCTACCTCCTCTGCTTCCCTTCAGCTATAAAACTCATGAGATAATATCTTAAAGGTTGTTGATCAGTTATCAGAGAACTGCAAGTAGTTTCTTTTGAGACACAGTCTCTGTGTAAAGTGTAAGATAGGTTGAAGGAAATGTTTTTAGACTGAGTATTTAGCTATTGGAAATGTTCTACTTGACTGGTATTGCTATTTAATATGACAAGCACATTTCTTTGGATCTTGATCTGAAGTAGCGGTGATGTTTCCTATCTCTGTGTTTTAATTCATTTCATTTTCGTTTCTATTGGCTTGCATCAGAATATTGGCATAGGATTTACCCTTGTTAGGTACCCTATGTTTCTGCTCTCCTTGCCATAAATGTTTTTCTTCTGAATGTGTTATCTAAGAATTGATTTCAGTTGGTTTAACCAGTGTAGTGGATGTTATTGCCTGCTCTCTGATGTATGAATTAAATGAATTCAGTTCTTAGATGTTTCTTGTTAAGGATTTAGTTGGAATATTTGGGAACACTAGGGATTAGAGTTAGCCCTATCCACTAGGATCCTTTTGCGACCAGCTAGTCTTTAACTTCGTGCTCTGAATCTGTGTTGTCTCCTCCTCTCTTAACTTTCCATATCTCAGTATCATCTTTAAGATCCAACGTTTTAGATGACTAGCCCAATAGAAAGCTTGCGCATTGGATAGTAAGAAAATCCTTTCCTGACTCCATTGCCCAATGGTTTTGAATATTTCCTGGAATACTTCACCTCTGCCTTATCCCTCTTTGCTCATCCTGGCCTTACATGGAATCCTTCTTTCTTAATAACCAGCAACCAAACAAACAAACCTTGTGCCTATAACTAGCCTAACATCATAACATTTGAGCCTCAAAGACCTATATACTTTGACTATTATAGAGAGATCCCTCTCTAGACCTAGGAGGGCTAGATCCTAAGGTCTGAAAGTGGTTTGATGTTGTCTCATCTTTTGGTCTTGCCAATCTGGCCAAAACATGGGAACCCCAACATAATGGCGACTTCGCTGGGGATATTCTGAAGTTTCCCTCACCTTACTATATCATAAGCCTTAGAAAGCCTACAATCTCTGGTTAGGTTGGCAATTAAACACTCCTATTCGCACATCAACCTCTATACCATTTGTTGTGTTCTCCCATACTCTTGGACAGAGTCTGGAAAGGGCCAGGTAGCCTCCAGATCTCACACTCTTTCAGAGGTGACATATCTGGTAAATGCCCTCCCAGTCAATCTCTGGTTAGAGTTTGTTGTGTTTGGTAGATATCCTTGAAAGGGGACACCTCATAAGCACTGCGGTGGACAGTGTACCCTCCACCTAGCGACTCCACAGATCCTAAACGTTTTAAAGACTCCACTGGTGATCAGTAGGCCTGCTGATTATCTTGGTTCACATTAGACTCCATTGGGAGACCAGCCTCCAATACGACATCAACCACAGTAGAAGTAACAAGTAGGGTTAAGCTGCTTGGTTAGAAAACAACATTCTGGCTCCAAGAACCATTCACACAAGAGCTTATCCTAACCCAAACCCATTGGAAATAGTTGACAACCCTGAGGGCATCCTAAAGGGAGCTCCTACACCTAAAAGACCAACTATTTCCAGCCACATCCATAGAGCTAATGCTACACTAGAAGGTCTTACAGCTCTATCACACTTTCACCTTGACCTAGACCTACCTAACAGGTTACCTAGAACTAGGTCATCCAATGCTCTAGACCAGCCAGACCTTGAGTTTCCTGTTTCACCACCTCAAAGTGGTAAGCACCTTGGGAAGAGACAGACCCCTCCATCTACACATCCTGATATACACTTCATTCAAAACTTGGGGCTCAGTCACCCTAGATCTGCTCATCAGTTTTCTGCTGGTCATAATATCCCTGTCATCCATATACCAGCTGCCCGAGTCAACCCTTTACCTCATCAAAACATCATTATGGCAGCCTGGTATGCTCCTTTGGTGTTACCTCAGCCTCTAGTGCCCTTACCCAACGATTATCGATCAAAGATCCCACACTTCACAGTAAAAGAGTCTACCACAACACAATACCATGTAGATAGAATGGAAGATTCTTTTGACTACATGGAGATAGATGATGATACAGTCAAAATGAGAATCTTTGCCCAAAGCTTAGGGGGTGATGTGAAGAAATGGTTTAAGGGCTTACCTCCGGGTAGCATAAATGACCTCCCAACTCTATATGAGACCTTCATAAACAAATGGGAAGTTAGGGAAAATCCTCGCCAACTCCTAACATAATACATGTCCCTTAAAAGAAATGTAGGAGAGAGTGTCCATGATTACACAATGAGATTTAACAACATTTACAACTATCTCCCTCCACACATGAAACCTCCCCGAGGTATGGCTCTAGCGAAATACCCCGAAGGCTTTGATGTTGAAATGGCTTATCAGCTTAGGGATAAAGAGTAAAACACATTGGAAGACATGCAGAAAGGAGCAGTGAATATAGAAGCCAACTTGATTGAGAAAAGGGCAAGACTGAGAGCTGAGAGGAGGGTAACATACAGAGATGACAATGTAACTTCCACATCTGACCCCAATTATGACCGTCTATCTAAAAACGTGGAAGAGCTACAACAAATGGTAAAAAAATAGTTGTCATAGTTAGTAACCAAAACAGAAATCAAAACCATAATCAGAACCAGAACTTTAGAAGAAACAATACCACTCCCAACAGAGAAAGAGAATCATATCAGCAAGTTATTCCCCCATTCCAAGAGAATTTTCTTGACGAAGACGAGGGAATCATAGAAGAGTCTGAGGGAAACACAATAAACATGTTCGAAACGGGAGATTCAATCCATAACTTTTACTCATAAGAAGATCAACCCTCACCCTCTTGTTGGGATGAGGAATGGTTAGAAACTGAAGATTACAGGTTCGGATTTGAAAATGCCATGATGCAGGTCAGAGAACAATATGAACTTAGACGAAAAAAGAGCCAAGAAACTGCCAAACCAAAAGCTTCTGAGGTCACCATCAAGAAAAGACCTGAGAAAACTTCTAAAGTGACTGCTGAAAGTAAAAGATCAGCAGCTGAGAGTTCTGGAAAGAACAAAGAAAAGGACAACCAAAACACTGACACATAGGGCAAACCAACTAGCAGCACTGACGCTACAGTTAGTGCTCCTGGTAAAACAGTTTCAAACATTGTACATAGCGAGAATCAGCACACTGATTCAACCACTAAGGTGGTGACTAACAAATTAGAGTTGAACATTCCAAAGAGTCAGTCCTCTTTCAACTTGGAAAGTGAGATTGCAAAGGTTAAGATCTCTGTACCACTCTCTGAGCTGGCCACTTAGGATGTATATAAAGGCCAAATTTTGAAAGCATTAAATTTAGGAGAGAATAGTGACACTGTAAATCTGAGTGATGCTCAACCTGCCCTTCTGTTTGGTCCAAAGATAGAAGGAAAGTTTCAGGAAGGGGTAGTCCCCCCTTTTTATATCAGTCTTAATGTCCATGATAATATTCTCCACAATGCAATGCATGATTCTGGGGCATCACACAATCAGATGCCTAAAGTAGTGATGGAAATATTAGGCCTAGAGATAACCCGTCCCTACAAAGACCTATATACTTTGACTAATATAGAGAGATCCCTCTCTAGACCTAGGAGGGCTAGATCCTAAGGTCTGAAAGTGGTTTGATGTTGTCTCATCTTTTGGTCTTGCCAATCTGGCCAAAACATGGGAACCCCAACAATATGTACTGACTTCAGGAAGGCATGCAGATATATATAGAAATAGAACCTGCTTCAATGCTCAATATAATGCTTCAAGTGTAAACAAAATAGTGATCCTTTAGCACTGTTATTGACCTTTTCATGCTTTAGTAATGCAAATAACGCTGGGAATACTACCTTGATGTACTTTTGATCTTGAGGACCTGTACCATACCACTGTGTTGGAAATATTGTCATTGATGGCAATGGAGGTAGCTTCGAGTTGTGGACAAAGCGATGCAAAGATGAGCCAAATAACGACCAAGTAATATCGACAAAGGCGGGCCCCGGTCGAGCGGTCGCGGCTGGCGGTGAGGTAGAGAATATCAGGGAGAGCGGGTATATCGAGAGACTTTCACGAGAGGCGGGCGTTATCACGGCCCGAGTTATCGAGAGCGAGCGAAGGATGCCGGAAATCGCTGCGCTGGCGGATACATAAACCCAATTAAAGACCCTTTGGTAATAAGTATATATATATATATATATATATATATATATATATATATATATATATATATATATATATATATATATATACAAACAATAAAAAGGAATCATTACCCCGGTGGAAACATACTCAAACAAATTAAAGATAAGTAAACCCAAAGCAACAAAGTATATATATATATATATATAAATCTCATTCCGGGAATCGTTATATCAGTCTTAATGTCCATGATAAGATTCTCCACAATGCAATGCATGATTTTGGGGCATCACACAATCAGATGCCTAAAGTAGTGATGGAAAGATTAGGCCTAGAGATAACCCGTCCCTACAAAGACCTATATACTTTGACTATTATAGAGAGATCCCTCTCTAGACCTAGGAGGGCTAGATCCTAAGGTCTGAAAGTGGTTTGATGTTGTCTCATCTTTTGGTCTTGCCAATCTGGCCAAAACATGGGAACCCCAACAATATGTACTGACTTCAGGAAGGCATGCAAATATATATAGAAATAGAACCTGCTTCAATGCTCAATATAATGCTTCAAGTGTAAACAAAATAGTGATCCTTTAGCACTGTTATTGACCTTTTCATGCTTTAGTAATGCAAATAACGTTGGGAATACTACCTTGATGTACTTCTGATCTTGAGGACCTGTACCATACCACTGTGTTGGAAATATTGTCATTGATGGCAATGGAGGTAGCAAAGACAGAGACAGACAAAGAAGGCAGCAGATGCAAAGATAGGCAAATAACAGCAGCAGGTAATATGTACAGCAAAGGCAGAGGCAGAGGTCGAGCAGCAGTAGCAGCTAAGGCAGAGGCAGAGGTAGTGAATATAGAGGCAGAGCCGTTATATCAGAGGCAAAGGCAGAGGCAGAGCCGTTATCACAGTAGGTTATCAGAGGCAGAGGCAGAGGCAGAGCCGTTATCACAAGTAGAGGCAGAGCAGAAAATTCTGAGAATCGCTACCCCAGCTGGCGGATACATAAACCCAATTCTGGGAATCGCTTACCCCAAGCGGCAAGTATATATATATATATATAAACCTTATTCCGAGAATCATTACCCCAGGCGGAAGGATACTCAAACAAATTCTGGGAATCGTAAAACCCAAAGCAACAAAGTATATATATATATATATATATATATATATATATATATATATATATATATATATATATATATATATATATATCGTTTCGGGGATGTTACCCACGCAGGAGTATATATGCAGCGCATTACATATATTGCGCCTTATGCACAAAGGTTCAAAGCATAATATTAAATGATATGGAGCACTTTATTATCAGATTCAAAGTACCTTATATGGTGGGACCCTTTCCCAATCGCATCGGAGAAAAACTGTGAAGCGGAATATGTAAACAACAGAAAGTTGCGATTGCGATTGAGTTCCGGACCCGATGGGTGTATGAATTATGACTCAAACGTATTTGAAGTCCGGCATAATCGCATCGGAATAGTCTAATCGCATCGGAGAAAAAGTTGGCAGCGGATCATATAAACAAAGACTTGCGATTGTGATTGCAGCCGGGACCCGATGGGCTTATAAACTATGATTAACAAATGTTTGAGTTATAGTTCTAATCGCATCGGCACATTTAATTAAATAGTGACTGATCACATCAGAGAATATAAAGGCATCGGAACATGAAAACAGGAAGTTGCGATTGCGATTGGCAAAGGCGAACGCGATAGTCGTATAAACTCCGTCATATAAAATATAGTCAGGTCCGCACATTAATTGCAATCAGAGTTAATACAGGGCGTCGGCACATGCAAATAGAATTTGCGATTGTGATTAATCGCATCGCATCAAGTCAATTGCATCGGAGCCAAACAAAGCAGTGGAACATGCAAATAGAAGTTTGCGATTGCGATTAATTGCATCACATTAGATCAATCGGAATCGAAGCATCGGAGCATTGAGACATCGGTACATTCACATGGAAATTGCGATTGTGATTAATCTCAATCGGAAGAGGTCGAGGAGTGATACATTGCATTGGAACTATTGGCGAGTAAGCCTGTCAGGGCATTTTATGTATTAAAATTATCTTTCAGCAGTAAATCGCCGAAAGTCACATATATGTTATATAAAACGACAGTCCAGTTGTTAAAACTTTATATAAGTTCACCGAGAATTGAAACTACAAGAGAGAGAGAGAGAGAGAGAGAGAGTATATATATATATATATATATATATATATATATATATATATATATATATATATATATATATATATATATATATATATAAAGAGCGTTATTATAAAACGTTGTAGCGATTGTATTGAGACGCACGGGGTAGCAATGCCGCGGACCCACGAACTCGCTTAAGGTGGAGGGCGATTGTTAATATAATATGATTCGATGTGTGGAATCGCATCGAGCCATAAAACAAAGGCGCGTGGCGTATGTGTGTGTTCCCGGCCGCGGGGCTCACACATCAGCAAAGACGCTTGTTGTGTGTAAAAAGGATTACAAGTGTACCTGATTTAAAGGCGGCTTCGAAAATTCCCACCCCATAGCAAATGACGAAACAAAAAAACGAGTTGAAAAGAGATAAAACACGGTCACAAAAAAAGCAGGACACGGTCACAGAAAAGACAAATGCGCAGCGAGCCAAAAGACTAAATGAGTTGAGCTGGAATTCTCATTGTAATTTGAATGTAAATATTTTTAATTGATTTATATTGTTGTGATGCATTGGCACGTCTCCGGAAGAGAACAAATATCCCACTGAAATATTAAATTGATACCTACAGTTATATTTATTGAATAAAAAGATAAAAGGAATAAGAAGACAGAAGCCAAAGAGTCATGACTGTTCACTCCAAATTCTTTGTGAAATACAAATATTCATGTGAGGAACTCTATAAATAATATCAACTAGATATGCATAGAGAGGTTAGAGAGAGAAAATATAGAGAATTCAGAGTATATAAGAGTGAGGAAGATAAGATTAAGAAAAGAAGAGTAGAAAGAGATGCTACATAACAGAGCTGATACCTGAGGTACATCAGCAAACACTCAATTTGATAAATTGAGGAAGTTGGAGCTTCCCTATCAAGTTGTAGCTAACTGAGGTTGGAGCCTCCTGTAGGTTGGTGCCTGCATAAAATTGAAGGGAGTTGGTGCTTCCTTGCAAGTTGTAGCTTGTAGAATTGAGGTTGGAGCCTCCTATAGGTTGGTGCCTACAGAAAAACAGTGGTGAGAGGGAGTTGGAGCTTGACTTTGCATCACAACAATAATAATATGTGGTTTTATCCCTTTATGGGTTTCCACTTATATATGGTGTCTCTGTGCATGATATTTATGTGTTGATCTGATTTATATCTTTTGCTTAATACCTTCTGCTCTCATATTAAGTCTACTGTCATATTATATTAATACTTGCTGCTCATATTATGAGATTACTCACATATTAAGTTGGACATGAAATAAAGGTGTAAATAAGTTTTAATGAAAAGTTTTAAAAGTCCATGAATGTGTTAAACTGATTCACCCCCCCCTCTCAGTTTAACTAAGGGTTCAACAATTGGTATCAGAGCAGGTTCCTTTGTACAAGTTTAACAACTGAAAGGAGATCCTAGGTTCTCAGGATGGCTAATAAAGAAGGATGATCAACCAATAAAGCCCCTTTTTTCACTGGTGCAAATTATGCTTTTTGGAAAATCAAAATGAGGACATACATAATGTCTCTAGGAATAGAAGTCTGGGCTACTGTGGAATATGTATATGCCCCAAAGGCGACTGACTCAGAGAAAGAAACCAAACAATATTTTGTAGCTAACGCAAAAGCCATGAATGCCATCTTGAATGGATTGTGTGAAGCCGAGTTTATCAAATTAATGCACAAAGACACTGCCAAAGAAATGTGGGATACTCTGGAGAACATCCATGAGGGAGACAAGAAAGTAAAGACTGCCAAATTTCAAGTCTATAAAGCCCAGTTTGAGAACTTAAAAATGGATGATGATGAAGATATTGCTAGCTTCTTTCTAAGGGTTGCAGAAATAGTAAATAACATGAAGGCTCTAGGTGAAAACATAAAAGAAGCTGTAATTGTACAAAATATTCTAAGATCTCTTCCACCCAAGTTTAATCCCAAGGTGTCTGCAATAGAAGAAACAGCTAATTGGGAGACCTTGACCATGAACTAGCTACCTGGAAATCTAACAACATATGAGATGAGACTCCCACAGAAGAAGCCAAGTACGAGGGAGGCAGCCTTTAAAATAGAAAAGAAGAAAGAAGAAGAGTGAGACATATGCTCTTGCTCGGATGAAGAAGAGGCAAAATTTGTCAAGAAATTGGATAGAGGATCAGGTAAATACAAAGGTAAACTTCCCTTCAAATGCTTTAACTGTGGAAGAGTTGGACACTATGCTGCTAAATGTCCTCACAAGAAAGTAAGGAATCAGGCTCAAGCGTCAGAGAAAAATAAATCAAAGAATTGGCAGAAAGGAAAGAAGTTCAGTAGAAAATCCTTCTATGTTCAACAAGACAACAGTACTTCTGAAGATTTAGATGAACCCTCAAGTGAAGAAGGAACCTCTGAATTCTTATTGATGGCCATAGAAGAACTTAAAGGACTCCTGCTAGAAGATGAAGAAGAAGAAGGGGAAGTCGACCTTGAGGGGGAGCTAAGAAGTGCTCTGGAGGAGATTGACAGACTCAAACTGAAGTGCAGAAAACAAAAGGACATTCTTCTCAAGTATGTAAGAGAAGAAAAAAACTCAGAAGTCCTCATGCAGCTGAAGGTAGAGCTTGAAGAAGCCAAGAAGATAGAAGACATGTTACTTCAGGAAATCAAAGATAAAACCCGAGAACAAGAGAAACTGGAAGAAGAAGAAGTATGTCTCAGGAAGAAACTAGAAAATGCTCAAAGGAAAGTGGTTATAAGCTCTTCTCAAACAACAAGCTCTAGTAAGTTGAATGAAATTCTGGTTGCTCAAAGATCCCCTATGATAAAAACTGGAATAGGCTATGAAGGAGAATCAAGTAAAAGCAAAGAAAAAGAAAACAGAGGGATTATTTTTGTAAAAGCAAAGAAGAATGATGAAGTAGCTCAAACAATTCCTACAAAAGAAGAAACCTGTAATGAGGAAGACAGAGATCAGAAGAAACCTCTAATAACAAAGAAGGCAATAAATACTAAGACAACAAAGAAATGGACATATATCTCTGAATATGTCAAATTCGGAAGTCATCAAAGGAGATTCTTCCCTCCTATGAAGAATGCCACCTGTTATGTCTACCACAAGCTGGGACACATTACTGCATATTGCCATGCAAGGAGGAGTAATTCAAACCAGCAAAAGATGCAAACATTGAAGAGACTGCCTCAAGCAAACAAATGGAAGAGACAACCTTACATCAGGTATGCAAATAGTTTCTATGGTTACTATTTTTATTGTAAGGAATTTGGTCATAAAATCATTGAGTGTAGAAAGTATGGACAAAGATTGATGTTTAACACCTCAAGGAAGTTTATGAATCAAATAAATTCTGTTCATACTCATAATTCTACAAAAATTATGATCAAATGTTGTGTATGCAATCAAGATGGACATATATCTTCCAAATGTCCTCTAAGAAGATGTAATTCATCACCTCACAAAAGATACCAAACAAAAGGGTGCCTCTAGTGGATAAAGAAGGTGAATAAATGTGACTTGGCTCTAACTGCTCAAGATTTGAAAAGTCAGTGGTATTTGGACAATGGCTGCTCTAAACACTTGACAGGAGATAAAATCAAGTTTATAACTCTTGATGAAAAGAAATCTGGAAATGTTACTTTTGGCAATGATAAATCAGGTAAGATCAAGGGAAAAGGCTCAGTCAGCATAGACAATGGCAGAGGAAAAGCCCAAGATTTACTATTTGTAGATGGGCTAAAAGCAAATTTACTAAGTGTCAGTCATATGTGTGACAAAGGCTGTGAATTTCTTTTTAGAGCACAAGATTGTGAAGTCGGATCAAGCACCGCAGGTAAGACTCTGCTCAAAGGAGTTCGAACAGAGAGTAATGTTTACACTGTGAAAGAGGAATATGAAGCATGTCATCTTAGCAAACTAGAAGAGTCATGGTTATGGTATAAAAGGTTGGGACATCTCAGCTTCGATCACTTAATCAGACTAAGCAAGAAGAATGCTGTCAGAGACATGCCAGAAATAAAGAGGCCTTCTAATACCATATGCAAATCATGTCAATTAGGCAAACAGACTCGCACATCCTTCAAGGCCAAAGATGAGTTATCAACAAGAAGACCTCTACAACTTGTGCACATGGACCTGTGTGGACCTGCAAGAACTAAAACTCCAAGTGGAGAATCCTACTTCATGTTGATAATAGATGACTTCTCCAGAATGACATGGGTTGCATTTCTCAAGAATAAATCAGAAGCTCTGGAAAAATTTAGGATCTTCAAAGCATTAGCAGAAAATCAAACAGGATGCAAGCCGAAATGCATCAGATCAGACAGAGGAGGTGAATTCACAGATTATGACTTTGCTGACCTATGCAATGAACATGGGATAAAGCAACAATTTACTATTGCAGGAACACCTCAGCAAAACGGAGTAGCAGAGAGACAAAACAGGTCTGTACAGCAAATAGCCAGAGCCATGATGCATGAAAGTAATATTGCTCAGACCTTCTGGGCAGACGCAGTGCACACAGCAGTACATATCCTTAATAAAGCTCACTTAAGGCCAAGCAGTGATAAGACTCCCTATGAACTATGGCATGGAAAGCCAACTTCAATCAAACATTTCAGAATATTTGGAAGCAAGTGTTACATAAAGAATAATGATGAAAATCTTGGAAAATTTGATGCAAGAGCAGATGAAGGGATATTTCTAGGATATGCATCCAAAAGTAAAGGGTACAGGTGCTACAACAAGACTCTTTGAAAAATAGTAGAAAGCATTGATGTGAGATTTGATTAAGAACTTCCAAACAATACAAGAGATACAGACTGCTGCAGTCCATCAGACAACCATGAAGAAGAAAACCAAGATGATGAGGAAACAAGCAAGACAACAGTGGATACAGAGCTGAGTTCTAAAGCTCCCTCAAGATATACTCAGAGGAACCATCCTGAAGATCAGATCTTTGGAGACAAGAGAGTAGGGGTCCAAACAAGAAGGCAGCTAATAGAACAAACTGAAGAGGTATACATAGCCATGTTGTCACAAATAGAGCCAAAGAAATTTGAAGATGCCAACAAGTACAAGTCTTGGTTAAATGATATGAATGAAGAATTGGACCAAATTGAGAAAAACAATACCTAGGTATTAGTTCCTAGACCCATTGAGAAAAATGTCATAGGCTCAAAATGGGTATTAAAAAACAAAATGAATGAGCAAGGACAAGTAATCAGGAATAAAGCCAGACTGGTCTGCAAAGGATATTCACAAATCGAAGGACTTGATTACGATGAAAATTTGCCCCTATAGCCAGAATGGAAGCCATCAAAATGTTTCTAGCCTTTGCTTGCTACCAAAAATTCAAAGTATATCAAATGGATGTAAAATCTGCATTTCTGAATGGAGACTTAGAAGAAGAAGTCTACATGGAACAACCAGAAGGCTTCTCATTGACAGATAGAGAAGACTATGTGTGCAGACTGAAGAAGGCTCTATATGGACTGAAACAGGCTCCTCGTGCTTAGTACTCAAGACTGGATAAATATTTGTAAAAACAAGGCTTTAAGAGAGGTGGAGTAGACAGCAATCTATACATAAAAGCCCATGAAAATGAACCCCTGATTGTTGTGGTATATGTTGATGACATTATGTTTGGAAGCAACAAAGAAGAACTAGCACAAGGGTTTGCTGATGAGATGAAAACAGAGTTTGAAATGTCCATGATTGGAGAACTCAGTTTCTACTTAGGACTTCAGATTCAGCAAAAGAACACAGGAACATTCATCTCACAGGAAAAATACTTGAAAGAAATGTTGAAAAAGTTCAAAATGGAGGACTGCAAACCTGTGTCAACTCCCGTGATCACAGGATGCAAGCTGTGTGCTGATGATAGGTCTGCAGATATAGATCAAAAACTCTACCGATCCATGATAGGAAGTCTGTTGTATCTGACAGCATCAATACCAGACATCATGCTAGCAGTAGGACTAGTGGCTAGATATCAAGCAGCACCTAAACAAAGCCATCTTCTGGTAGTCAAAAGAATATTTAGATATCTACAAGGAACAACACAGTATGAACTTTGGTATCCTAAAGGCAAAATCTTCACTTTGACAGCATACACAGCTGCAGATTGGGCCAGCTGTGTGGATGACATAAAATGCACAAGCGGAGGTGCTTTCTATCTAGGAGAAAGTCTGGCGGCATGGTTAAGCAAGAAACAAACATCTATCTCTTTGTCTACAGCAGAAGCAGAATATATAGCAGCAACAGCATGCTGTACACAAGTCATGTGGATGAAGCAAACTCTTCAAGACATGAAGGTAAGCATTGATGAACCTATCTCAATCAAATGTGATAATACAAGTGCTATAAGTATATCTAAAAACCCTATGCTTCACTCTAAAACTAAACATATCCCAATCAAGTATCATTTTCTTCGAGTACAAGTGGCTCAGAAGATAGTAAAACTGGAGTATGTGCCAACAAAATAACAGATAACAGACATATTTACCAAACCGCTTGCCAGAGAACCGTTTGAATATTTGAGAGACAGATTAGGGGTAGTATCTGTAGATGCTATTCTCTAATATGAAGAGAAAGCACAGCTTCAGGGGGAGAACAGAAACAAAAATATCATTCCCAGGGGGAGATCAACCAGCAAGGGAAGCATGAAAATAGGTCCTTAGGATTAAAAGGATTATGGCAAGAATACATTCAACTTAAAAGAATCAATAAAAAGGAAAAGGATCAGTGGCGCAGTGGAAGAGTGGTGAACCCGACATGAACCGAACATGGAAGAGTGGTGAACCTGACGTAAATATAATCCAAAGGTTGAAGTGAAAACATCCAAAGTCAGAAAATACAGAGAAAAAAAAAAATTGCACGAAATATTGAAAAAGGATAAAATCATAGGATCAAAGAATAGAAGCTACACTACGAATTCGAACCCCTTGCCATTGATGTCAAAGGGGGAGGAAGAGCAAGCAACATAAGAAAGGATCCTAACAGGAAAACAGAGGAAGTGTATTGCCATCAATGCAAAAGGGGGAGACTGTTGGAAATATTGTCATTGATGGCAATGGAGGCAGCAAAGACAAAGACAGACAAAGAAGGCAGCAGATGCAAAGATAGGCAAATAACAGCAGCAGGTAATATGTACAGCGAAGGCAGAGGCAGAGGTCAAGCAACAGTAGTAGCTAAGGCAGAGGCAGAGGCAGAGCTGTTATCACAACAGGTTATTAGAGGCAGAGGAAGAGCCGTTATCACAAGCAGAGGTAGAGCAGAAAATTTTGAGAATCGCTACCCCAGCTGGAGGATACATAAACCCAATTCCATATATATATATATATATATATATATATATATACAAACCTTATTCCGAGAATCATTACCCCAGGCGGAAGGATACTCAAACAAATTCTGGGAATCGTAAAACCCAAAGCAACAAAGTATATATATATATATATATATATACTTTGTTGCTTTGGGTTTTACGATTCCCAGAATTTGTTTGAGTATCCTTCCGCCTGGGGTAATGATTCTCGGAATAAGGTTTGTATATATATATATATATATCTCATTCCGGGAATCGTTACCCACGCAGGAGTATATATGCAGTGCATTACATATATTGCACCTTATGCACAAAGGTTCAAAGCATAATATTAAATGATATGGAGTGCTTTATTATCATAACCAAAGTACCTTATATGGTGGGACCATTTCCCAATCGCATCAGAGAAAAATTGTGAAGCGGAATATGTAAACAACAGAAAGTTGCGATTGCTTGAGTTCTGGACCCAATGGGTGTATGAATTATGACTCAAACGTATTTGAAGTCTGGCATAATCGCATCGGAACAGTCTAATCGCATCGGAGAAAAAGTTGGCAGTGGATCATATAAACAAAGACTTGCGATTGCGATTGCAGCCCGGACCCGATGGGGTTATAAACTATGATTAACAAATGTTTGAGTTCCAATTCTAATCGCATCGGGACATTTAAGTGAATAGTGACTGATCGCATCGGAGAATATAAAGGCATCGTAACATGCAAACAGGAAGTTGCGATTGAGATTAGCAAAGCCGGACGCAATAGTCATATAAACTCCGTCATATAAAATATAGTCGGGTCCGCACATTAATTGCAATCAGAGTTAATACAGGGCGTCGGCACATGCAAATATAATTTGCGATTGCGATTAATCACATCGCATCAGGTCAATCGCATCGGAGCCAAACAAAGCAGTGGACACATGCAAATAGAAGTTTGCGATTGCGATTAATCGCATCGCATCAGATCAATCGGAATCGGGGCATCGGAGCATTGAGACATTGGTACATTCACATGGAAATTGCGATTGCGATTAATCTCAATAGGAAGAGGTCGAGGAGTGATACATCGCATCAGAAATATCAGCGAGTGGGCCCGTCAGGGCATTTTATGTATTAAAATTATCTTTCAGCAGTACATCGCCGAAAGTCACATATGTTATATAAAACGGCAGTCCAGTTATTAAAACTTTATATAAGTTCGCCGAGAATTGAAACTACGAGATATATATGTATATATATAAAAGGCATTGTTATAAAACGCTGTAGCGATTGTATTGAAATATTCTGCGTGGTCTGTGGACCCACGGACCTCGGCTTAAGGTGGAGGGCGATTATTAATATAATATGATTGCGATGTGTGGAATCGCATTGGGCCATAAAGCAAAGGCCGTGGTGTATGTATGTTCCGCTTGCGGAACTCACCACATCAACAAGACACTTGCTGTGTGTAAAAGGTTGGAATATGCCCAGATTTAAAGGCAACAGTTACACCATAGCAAAGGACAGAAGAACAAACAGAGCTGAAAAGAGATAAAACATAGTCACATAAAAGACAGACACAGTCAAAGAAAAGACAAATGCGCAGCGAGCCAAAATACTAAATGAGTTGAGCTGGAGATCTCATTGTAATTTGATTATAAATGTTTTAATTGATTTTTATTGTTTGTGATGCATTGGTAAGTCTCCGGAAGAGAAAAAATATCCCACTAAAATATTAAATTAATACCTATAGTTATATTTATTGAATAAAAATATAAAAGGAATGAGAAGACAGAAGCCAAAGAGTCATGGCTGTTCACTCCATATTCTTTGTGAAATACAAACAGTCATGTGAGGAACTCTATAAATAATATCAACTGGATATGCATAAATAGGTTAGAGAGAGAAAATATAGAGAATGCAGAGTATAGAAGAGTAAGGAGAGAAGATTAAGAAAAGAAGAACAAAAATAGATGCTACAGAACAGAGCTGATATCTGAGGTAAATCAGCAAACATTCAGTTTGATAAATCAAGGAAGTTGGAGCTTCCCTATCAAGTTGCAGCTTGATAGCTGTCAGCTGAAGTTGACTGAGGTAGGAGCCTCTTGTAGGTTGGTGCCTGCAGAAAAACAGTGGTGAGAGGGAGTTGGAGCTTGCCTTTGCATCACAACAATAATAAGATGTGGTTTTCTCCCTTTATGGGTTTCCACTTATATCTGGTGTCTCTGTGTATGATATTTATGTGTTGATCTAATTTATATCTTCTGCTTAATACCTGCTGCTCTCATATTAAGTCTACTGCCATATTATATTAATACTTGCTGCTCATATTCTGAGATTACTCACATATTAAGTTGGACATGAAATGAAGGTGTAAATAAGTTTTAATGAAAAGTTTTAAAAGTCCATGAATGTGTTAAACTGATTCACCCCCCCACCCTCTCAGTTTAACGAAGGGTTCAACACACTGCTCCACTGATAACACTTGGTATTCTGTTGATAGGCATGCTGTTTGTACCAAATACCAATTGATACTACTTTCACTTCAACTCGCACATGAACCCATAGTTAAGACAACCTTCATGGTTTCTACTATTGAGCTTTCCATTGTTCTCAACAACAATCATCAATATACTGAATCTGATCTTGGCATCATTAACCTTTTGCTTATTCTGTCATTCTGGTTTAAAAGAATGTCATTGCATTTTCCTTTCTAGGACTGCTCCAGAATCATTGCTGCTTTATATACAATTCAACTGTTCTAACATAATGATCTTCGGGAAGACATCTTCAATTTCTTTACTTGGAATCTTCCTGGGAAAATCACTCAGAGATTTATCACTCACTTAACTGCATTCCTCCAAGGGGAATTTTCAAAGATGAATGATGTAATGATATAAAGATGATGGGCACTTCTCTTACTCATCCTTCTTAATGTGATTCACTGTTAATTCTAGTAGTATGATGCACAATGTGATCATCCTTTATGGATCTTTCCAGTTCTGTAGCTCGAAACATAAATTTTGTGATTTTAACCATTCATAACTTAATGTGTTGATGTCTTCTTAGCTTACATGTTCATGGTTGCTTGCTACCTTCTCTCCTTCCATCAACCTGTTGGCTATTGTGTGCTTCAGGTATTCTTCTTCCTCTATGGTTCTCTGTTAGAGAAATTGTCCTTTCCCTTCCTCATCTTATAGCTGTTCTCATTCCAAGGAGCTCTTCTTAGACTACTTTCACGGGGACTATTTATGGACTTCTCTCCCCCCGGGATGTTGCTTCATATCTATCACTGGTTGGATATTTGCGTTGCTTCCTAGAGCAGCTCCCCCTGAGACTATGATGGATTCATTATGTTATTGAGGTAACAGACTCCCCCTTTCTCTTTTCCTTCCATACTTTATTGGGGCTCTTCATAATGTCTGCACTTCTTTTTGATTCACAGTTTTGTTTGATTTGATTAGATTCCATCATCTGTCTAGAGTTCTTTAATGTATATGGCAGTTTACAGTCTTTTGCTTTGTGACCAAGCTTGAGGCATACATAACATCTTATTTTACCAAGGTACGTTTGAGTTGATGTATAATATTTTATGCTCCCTTTTGAACATAATTTACATTCAATAAGTTTATGTCCAAAATTATTGCATGCATAACAGTAGCCATGGAAATGATTTATGTACCTGGTGACTGGTTGTCCTTTCCATTTGCTTGCTTGAGGGGTTCTTCTCATTTGCTGCATCTTTTGCTGGTTAAAGTTGATATGCCTGGTCTTACAATGTGCTGCAATATGTCGTGGTTTATGACAAGAGAAACATGTGATATTTTTCATAGGAGGAAAGAACCTCCTTTGACATCTTCCGAACTTGTTCAATTCATCCTTAGGAGCGTATGAGCCTTTAGCAGTTGATTGTTTCATCCTCTCATTCTCTGTCCTTTCATGTTGCTGCTTGTTTCTATTTCTTTCTTTACAAATCATGTTCTTGTTGGCTTATACTTCTGTAGGAATATTTTGAGTTGCTTCATTATCCTTTACAACATTTACAAAAATTATATTCTTGTTATCTTCTGCCTTGGACTTACTGGTTTCTCCTTCATATCCTATCCCGGCCTTTATGAGAGGAGACCTTTGAGCATTTAGAATTTGGTCCAACTGTCCAGAGCTTTTCATTTGTGGAATATTCATAATTAGTTCAATTTGGGCCTTTTCTAATTTCATCCTTAGGCTTACCACCTCTTCTTCCAATCTTCCACATTCCAGACTTTTCTCTCTCATTTGTTGTAGCAGAGTGTCTTCTACTTTCCTTGCTTCTTCAAGTTGTGCCTTCAGGCCAACAATTTCTTCCTTATCTTCACATTCTCTTTCATCACATATTTGCACCAATTTCTTCAGGTCTTTGTTTTCATTCTTCAATCTTTATATTTCATTCAAGGCTATGTCAAGTTTGGCTTTTTCCTCAACTATAATTTCTTCATGGTACTCACATCCATTCACACTAGCAGGTACCTCATTTGATTGAACATTTTCCTTTTGACATGAATTTTTCTTCTTCTTGATTCTCTTCTCCTTCTTGACAATGCAACCCTTAGTGTCTACTTCATGCATGAAATGCAATCTATCCCAGATTTTTTTTGCAGAGGTTAGATCCATTATTAAGTCAAGATCCTTGTTATGAAGATTGTTATATATCACACATTTTGCCTTGGCATTCCACTGTTGTTCTTGCACCAAGGGAGAGTCTGTGTTGTAACCATCACATACAAGTTTCCATACCTTAGGTTCATAAGCCATTAAATCTGTTTTAACCTTCTCTCTCCATTCAAGAAAGTTTGTTGTATTTAGCACGGGTACATTTTGATAGTCCATGACTCAACTAGATCTCCTTCAAGCTGTAAGGCTTACACCAAAGGAACCCACTTTGATACCAATTGTTGAACCCTTAGTTAAACTGAGAGGGGGGGTGAATCAGTTTAACACATTCATGGACTTTTAAAAACTTTCCTTTAAACTTATTTGCACCTTCATTTCGTGATCAACTTATTACATAATGTAACAACAATATTTTTTCAGGAGGGGGAAAGCTCACGGGAAACCCGGGCGTACTTCCCCAGAATTTCTGGATGGTACGCGCGGTAAACCGTTCGGCGGACTTTCGGCGCCTAACCCCAAAGGACTCAAGGATCGAACCCGTGACCTCCCTCAACGGAGAGGCCCACGTATTGGCTCACTACCACTTGAGCTAACCCTTGGGGCTTGTAACAACAATCTTAATATGTGAGCAGCAAGTATTAAGTAGATTAGATACACCATATCAACACATAAACATCATGCACATAGAAAACAGATTTAAGTGGAAACCCATAAGGGAGAAAACCACATCTTATTATTGTTGTGATGCAAAGGCAAGCTCCAACTCCCTCTCAGCACTGATTTTCTGTAGGCTCCAACCTACAGGAGGCTCCTACCTCAATTCTGCAAGCTACAATTTGCAAGGAAGCTCCAACTCCCATCTATTTTCTGTAGGCTACAATCTACAGGAGGCTCCTACCTCAATTCTGCAAGCTACAACTTGCAAGGAAGCTCCAACTCCCATCTATTTTCTGTAGGCTACAACCTACAGGAGGCTCCTACCTCATCCAGCTACAACTGACATCTATCAAGCTACAACTTGATATGGAAGCACCAACTTCCTCACTCTTTAAAAAAAAAAAAAAACACATGCTGATTTACCTGGATATCAACTTTGTTCTGTTCCTTCTTCACTGCTGTCCACCAGCCTTCATATCTGCCTTATATCATCTCTGAATCTTCACAGCTTCTCTATCTGCTCCTCCTTCTTCTTACCCTCTCTGCCTCATCTCTCCATTCTCTAACCTCTCTATGCATATGTTTGTAATATTATTTATAGAGATTACCTCACGACTGTTAGCATTCCTCAGCGAATTCAAAATGAGCAACCATGACTCTTTGACTTACGCCTTCTCATTTCTTTGTCTAGCTCATTCAGAGGAATATAGAAATATATACATATTTCAGTATCTCAGTGGAGTTTTGTTTTTCCTTCGGAGACTTGCCATTGCATCACAAACAATATAAAATAAATAAAATTTTACATTTTCAGTTACAATAAGTATTTCAATTCAGCCCATTCAGTTCTTGGCTCATTGTGCATTTGTCTTTTCTGCTGCTGTAGTGTAACAATTTTGCATACTCTCTTGCTTTCTATGCATGTACATTTCCCAAATTATGTTCTAAATCTGTCAGCTTTATCAATGCGGAAGTTTTCTTCAACCTTCATGGTTCGGCTCTAACACTTTACCAATTCAAGCTTTGATTCAAAGCCAAACCCAATTCACAATACTCATATGCGGTTCTTTAAACTTTGATTTAAATTCGGGCTTCACCTTTCCACCATTCATAAATCTGAATATACAAAACTTATATAATATTCCACATTATATAGCATGTGCCTACATTAAAATGAGTTTCGGCCCCACAGCGTATTAACATACTTTCATTGTTTGACTTTGTTAAACCCAAGGTAACCAAATAACTCGATACATATAAATGTCTGGCCCACAACATATTTCAAACCATATATGATAACAACACCATACCTTTATGCCCGTTAACATTCGTGCAATTTCATGATGCAAAAACCCTTGGATCGTTTCCCTTCAGGATCAAACAACAATCGCGTTACATATGTTCCTGAGGTTTATCACCTCAAAATTGCGCGATAAAAGCGAGTCCCAACATTAACTTCAATCCGAATCATTCTCTCAACCATCTCATATATGACTCTTCATTTAACATTCATTTATGCAAAGTTTTTACTTTAACCTAAATTTCAATATGATGGCCACTCACTTTTCCCCATATAGCAATTCGAATTTTACGTTCGATCAACTCAAGTATATATATGCGCCCTTTGCCTTTTAAAACCTACCAAGCTTGACCTTGGTTAATTAACACCAATGCATATAAACATTATACATTCAACATTAACAACCTTCACGACATTAAATTAGAATGCCACCACACAATTAATATTCAACCATACATAAGTTCAGACTTTGGCTAAAGTCCAATGCCGACATAAAATAACAATTGGGGCCCACAATTGTCCTTACCTTGGCTAATTGTCGAATGGATCGGATGGTCCAAATTTCATTGCGTTCCAAACCTCAATTGAACGCTCATCCGACGATCATCACGCAACACAACTGCACGCTTCTTAATCCCTCAAAATCACGCGATAAAAGTGGTTTTTAAATACCACTTAATGCCACGTGTCGAGCAATGGGTGATATCGCGTTCCAAAAGGTAAAACAACTCGCCACTCTTGAGACCACGTGATACTGCCGGTTTAGATTCACCAAAACCACCTCTACTGTTTAATGCTCCAATTTCGCTTCATCTTCATGGTTCCGCCTTTCAACAGGTTCATTCTATATTCGAACAGGTTTATGAAAACCCTCTACGCCTTTCGCTTAACAGATCCACTTCTTACTTTGGCAACCAGGAATCTCTACTATAGTCTCAACTTCGATTGAAAAAAGTCTCCGTCCAACCAATCTGGTCACGGCTCCTTTACACAGATCGTTATGGGTTCCACTAATGTCGGTTCCAATTCTAACTAAACATTAGAATGAAAACTCCGTCGAGCTATGGAGTATAACTCTACATAACAATTCTATGTCTACTGTACTTTGTTCTATCAAATATTCAACCCGCAACTTAAACTCTATTACTCACTTCCACTGTTCCCAAATTGTGCTTTAGAAGTTCCAACCTTCCACCCGATTTATGGTTCCACTTCTCCTTGTGTTAATTTCTGTTCATCGATGTTGCTGTACCTTCGCTCCATTCTATCTGAGTTTGCTTCAACAACCATCGAGTCTGTATTCTCTTATCCCAGTCCTGACCTGGAATTGTTATTCAATAGGATGTACTTTTTATACATAGAATCCAGTTTCAGCATTTCATCAATCCACCATTGCTTGGCTATTTTAGTTTGAACGCTGTTCAAATTCCCTTATGCATCATCGATCCTTGCAGAGATTGATGACTGCAATTTCCTTTAATCTTCTTCAGAAATGCATATACCCATTATTCCACACTTCACTCTAAATCGATATTAACCTTACAAAGGCTTCTTGTCTTGACCAGAACTTCAAATCAAATGGCCCTTTTCAACTGCCCGTAGGCAAACCCCTGTTTTCCCAAACTGAAGCACTCACACACTCTGCAGATCTCTAAATACCCCGAACCTTTCTTTTCTTTAGCGCAACTCTCTCCTGAGCTTGTTCTGTATAAGATCTCTGGCCCTTGCTGTATCTTGCAACTCCGCTACCTCTCTGCTTCTTTGCTGCCTCTGCTTCAATTCGCTATCTCTGCTTCTTGTCTAATGCTCTTTCTGCTGCCTCTGCTTCTTCCTGGTTTCTGAGCTACCTCAGTTGCCTCTGTTCCTTGTCTGCCTTGCTTCTTAGTTGCATTCGCTTCTTTGTTGCCTCTGCTGATAGTCTAATGCTGCTCCTTGCCTTTCTGCTGCTCCTCTTCCTCTCTTTTATGCTTTCTTACTGCATAATTGCCTGATCTTCTCCTTTGCTTTATTGCTGGTTCTTCTCTGCTCCTTTGCCTTAGTGATAGTTCAGGTGCTGCTCCTTTGTGATCCTTTTCCATCAATGACAATATTTCCAACATTTGGTGCAATGGTTTGGATGAGAAACAATTTACGTTTAAATTTTCATTAATGATTGCGAGGTAGAATTTGAATAATTCAAATTTTAATAAAAATATTAAAATGGAACATTTATAATGATGATGGTGATGATGATTAACATCCACTAATACCAATGTGCCCTATTAGACCTCCATAAAATGAAATGAAATGAATCTAAGTGCAATTCTTCAAAATCTTGTTTCTATGATCAAAGAGAAGGGAAAGAAGCCCTCCAAGATCGTTATATATGGGATGGCTTAGTAAGTCAAGAATATTGGAAGTGTGGAAGATGTCAGGGAATTGAGAGCAGATGTGAGTATGAGATGGGCAGTCCAAAATGAAGTGCTTTTCATCTTCCACCTTCTTAGTATCGCAAATCTGACAGATTCTAACGCTCCAAGGAGTCTTGGGAATAGACCACTGCCTGGTCTCACTTTGAAGCTCATGAGAATTAGTTCTTATCCTAGCGATGTTCATTTTTTTCTTAGTGTTGGTCAACATAGAGAGATAATTCTGGTTATCAAGGGTGGGGTTGATCACTTCCTTATAATATCTTAGCTTCCTTTTACCCTCCAACTCCTTATCCTCCCACAACTTGTCCTTAAACTTGCAGGTAATAATATCTTTGATACTATCTTTGCTTGCCACACTGATCTCCTCCTTAATTCCCCAATGGTTGAGCCAAGACTAGGTATCCTTATGCCACCTGCACTTGAGGTGAAGGTGGGGGTTTTGACTAAAGTTAGAAGCAATTTTTGGGAGCCTTTTGGATTCCATGCTATAAATATTCTTCTTATACATCAGATATCTAAACATAACCGTACTTTCAATGGGGGACATACCAGTTCGATCAAGAGGATAGGATAGGGAGTATTTCCTTTGATCTTCAGGTTGTAGGTTATGAATTGCTTTTGAATCATCTCAATCTTCCTCCATGACTCTCTGGATATACTGCAACCCAAAACTTCACATTTGTATAAGACAACTGGGGTGACGAGAGTCTCAAAGAGGAACCTCTTTTTACTCCAAATGCAAAGATTGACCAACTTACAATTGTTTTCAAGCTCATAATAAGGTTTCCAACCTCCAATAATCCGTTTCTCAATGCTATAATTCCCGTTGAGTTGATGAGGCAAGTTTCACTGATAAAATGCTTGGCAAGTTTTTTTAACTTTTCACTCCAATCACAACATCGTGGGCTCAATTTCAACTTGAACTTCCCTAGCACAATTTTTTTTTATCAAAATTATCGAATCTCTATGGCTTTGGTGTAGTGATGGACAAACAATATACATTTAAATTTCCAGTAATGATTGTAATATAGAAGTTGAATAATTGAAGTTTAAAAAAATATTAAAATGAAAATTTGTAATAATAACACTGGTTAATAAAACTATAGCAAGTTTTTTTAACTTTTATCTCCAATCACAAACCAAGTACAATTTTTTATTAAAATTATTGAATTTGTATGGCTTTGGTGTAAAGAATTGGATGAGTAAACAATTTACATTCAATTTTTCATTAATGATTGTGACTTAGAATTTGAATAATTCATTTTTTAATAAAATAATTTTAAAATGAAACGTTTGTAAAAATAAATTTGGCTAATGGAATGTGTAGTAAGTTTTTTTTCAAGTAACATAGATGAATAATAAATTTGACTAATAGAATGTGTGGTAAAATTTTGTAACTAACATAGAAAAATAATTCAAATTTTAATTAAAAAATATTAAAAGCATTTGTAATAATTATTTTGGCTAACAAAATGTGTGGTAAGTTTTTTCAACTTTTTCACTCCAATTGCAAGGATGCTTCCGAGTTTCAACATAAATATCCCTAACACAATTTTTTATCAAAATTATTGAATTTATATGGCTTTGGTGCACTCATTTGTATATACAAACAATTTAATTTTAAACATATGTTTTATCAAAATTATTGAACTTGTTTGACTTTGGTGTAGTGATTTGGATTGAATTTCATTAATGAGTATGACCTAGAAATTGAATAATTCAAATTTAATTAAAAAAATGTTAAAACTAACTTAAATCCAAATCTATCCAATGTCAAAAAAAAATTAAATATCTTAAAATCTAAAATTCCCTTTTAAAATAAAACTAATAAAAAACATTTAAAAAACATTTAAAAAAACATTTACACTTCTATAATGCCCTAATACATAAATCTTTTAAATATGGTTTATGTAACACAAATCCTTTAAATATGGAAGTGACCAATCCCAATCTTGATAATCATAATTATCTCTTTGTGTTGTCCAGCAATAAGAAAAATATGAACATTGATAAGATAAGAACTAATTCTCATGAGCTTCGGAGTGAGACCTAGGGTGGTCTATTCCCAAGACCCCTTCAAACGATAGAACCTATCAGATTTGCGATTCTAAGCAGGTGGAAGATGTAAAACACTTCCTTTTAAACTGCCTGACTCTTACTCACATTAGGTCTCAAATCCCTACCATCTACCATACTTCCAATTGTCTTGACCTATTAAGCCAATCCACCTATAACTATCTTGGATTACTTATCTCTCTTCTCTATAGCCATAAAAACAAAAATTTGAAAAATCAAAGTTAGTTTCTTTCTCCTCTCTTAAAGTCCAATAAACTACATTATTCTTAATCATCATAATACAATAAATTTAATTTCTACATAAATACAAAATAAATTGTTACAGCTATTAAGAAAAAATATAATATTATTATTTTTCAAAATCTACGGAATCTCTAAAACAACGAAATGAATGGGTCGAGAGTTGGCTACAAACATTGATTTTGTTTCATGCACTTATTTCCCTTAACCACCATCATCATAATACGATATATCACATTCTTCTTTCATCTTATTTTTTATAAATTTTACAAATTAAGTATTTTGAATTGAAATTTAATTTCAACATAAATACAAAATAAATTGTTACAATTATTAAGAAAAAATATAATATTATTATTTTTCAAAATCTACTGGAATCTTTCAAATAACGAAATGAATGAATCCGTCGCGAGTTGGCTACAGACACTTGATTTTGTTTCATGCCGATGGTAATTCTATAATTTCTCTTTTAAAAAAACCTTTATCTTTTTATTATTGCCCCATTAAAATGGTGTTGCCAAACGTGTAAGTGGAGGCAGCTGTCGGAATCAGCGATCTCTGCCTATTTTAGTGCGCTTCGAGTTGCGCGTAGGGTATATGTCTTCAGCTACCATTATTTCATTTTTACCATCTTTCAGTAATCTCTGGAGCTGTTGTGTTTTCGCATATTTGATTTTGTATGAGGTTTCGCATATTTCATTTTGTATGCATGAGTTCTGTTTGCTAGAGGACATTGATGTGAAAGGAGTGGGTGAAGACATTCTTCTACTCATATTTCCTGCAGGAAAGCTCAAGTCTGTAAAGAAGTAAAGGGACAGAAGTAAAGGGTAAGGCTTTTCATGGCAATACGAAGTCTTCGTTTGCATTCCGTTCCATTTCAGGGTATTGTTCACATTATTCAGTGTTATATTAATTTAATTCGTAAAAATTCCTTGAAATGCATTACCTCTGAGAAACCCGGAGGCTGTCAGCGTGTTTCATGCTAAAAACAGTTGTAAATTAATCGCCATCCCTGTTTATTTCAGTACTTCGAGTTGCTGTCTTCAGCCAGGAATATCTCGTTTTGACCATCTTTCTTCCGGAAAACAGTAATGCTGGTGCTGCTGGGGTTTCACATATATGATTTTATATGCATGGGCTCTGTTGGATATAGGACGTTAATGTGAAAGCCGAGGGTGAAGAATTTTCTGCCACTCATATCTCATGCGGAGAAACTCAAGTATATAAACAAGTAAAGGGTAATGCTTTTTAGGGCAATACGACTGAGTCTTCTTTTGCATTCCATTCTATTTCATGGCATTGTCCATTCTATTTCATGGCATTGTCCAGATTATTCAGTCTTGCCAGAATTTAATTTGTGAAAACTTCTTGAAACGCGCTACATTTTGGAAACCTAGAGGTTGTCAACATGTTTACTACATCCGATTCTTCAACATTCTGTAATTTTATGCTGATAAAAGATTTAAATTTGTTGCCATCCCTGCTTATTTCGGTATTTCGAGCTGTGAATATCTCGCTTCACCAACTTCCTTCTGGCAAAAGAAAAACGGTGATGCTGGTGCTGCTGGGTTCACATGTTGGATTTTACATGAAAGAGCTTTGTTTGCTACAGGACGATGATGTGAAAGCAGAGGGTGAAGAATTTGCTCCCACTTGTATTTCTTGCGGTGAAGCTCAAGTCTGTAAAGAAGTAAAGGGTAAGGCCGAGTCTTCGTTTGCATTCCATTCCATTTCACGGCATTGTTCAGATTATTCAGTCTTACCTTATTTAATTCTTAAAATTTGTTGAAATGCCTTCATGCTGGAAAGCCAGAGGTTGTGAACGTGTTGACTTCATCCGATTTTTTTTAACTTGCGATAATTTTACGGTAAAAAGAGATGTAAATTCTTAAATTATTACATTGCTTGATTTTGGCCATTCCAGGGTTTTAAGCCACGCCCGTATCGTCATATTAGTTGGTTTAGGTCTGTTTAATTCGAGTGTTGTGGTTAGTTTTTGGGTAATCAATTTTAAAAGAGTGCGAGCTTATAAGAGCGTTTTAGTAGCCCATGTTTAAACTCGGGGTGCTCTTATAATGGCTAATAATTCAACTTCACTGAACCTCAACCAGTTCATTTACTGAACATGCTATGAAATTATTTCAAGCTCTGGATGCTTCATGAGTGTGCTTTCTTGAGTACTTCAGATAAGAATACTAGTTGCAGAGGGAGATAACCTAAGAATCTTGCTCTATTTTATGTGTATTGATCTGTGAGAAGAAAAACATTGCTAAATTAGAATAGAAGAGGGTGGAACATCTAACATCTCATTAAAACAGTTCTACAGAAGAAAACAGAAATATGAGGAAGTCACAATATCCTAGAAGTGGACATCTTTAAATTGTTGCGTTACTAGTATGGATTTGTCCCCGTAGGTGGGTGGCCTACTCTGGTTGGGTTGACTCTCAGCATCTTGCCTTTGAAGTGCATGATCCTTATCGCACTTTTTGCTATGCCCCTCTGTTTGTGACTCCCGGAATGCTGTTTCCCGATTGCCATCTTTGAATGTTGTTCCCTTCACTATATCTTCCACTTAAACTACTTTTTCAATCTCGACAGTAGTTCTCATCCATCGATATTGTTATTTTATATGTTCATCTGACGTGGCCCTTAGTGCACGCTTGAACTAGTAGTCACGTTTAAGACCTATTTGGTTTTGCAGGAAATAGCCTAACAGAGAATTCTCAGAGTTGGTCAGTTACTATCTTTTTCTTGTTAAAGCACCCGTAGTGTTAAAAATACTCAGCATACACATTTTATATGACATGAACCAAGGACAAAATTGAAGATAGAATTCAGAGTATTGTTATTCCCCTTAAATGCTACCATTTGCAATAGTCTGCATTTGGATTTGCCCCTTGCTTTGCTGCAATTGTAGTGATACTACCGGTCCCTACATAAATATTAAACACCTCTTTTTTCAGGGTCAACTTTCTTTTATCAAGTTATGACAAACTTCCGAAAGTGGACCAAAATTAGCTCAGAGTGTTGGTTAAGCAGCTGAACTTCCTTCTTTGGAAACAAAAAGGAAATCACATAAATTGCTAATAAATAGAACCTCTGTTTTCAGATGATGGTATCTTGCTCTATTGCTAATATCCCTTGTTTATGACAGTGTAATTTATGTTCAATGTCATTGTCAAGTTGTCATTACCTATGAGCTGCTCACATGTGTTGCTGGTAGAAGCAATTATAAACCCAGGTCCAGGACAGTAGAGTGGTGAATGTTTTCGCCAATCAAGACAATAGCTTTCTTTCCACCTCTTAAATTAATCTCCTTTTATCTTCAAGTTAAAGCAGCTACTCCCTCGCTTAAAAAATCAATTGAGATATGTAAGAAGTTAAAATTTCTCTTCTTAATGCATCTTTCTTGTAAACTCATATATGCAATTATAATTTATTAGTTCAGAAGAGAAATTCCAACTTCTTACATATCTCAATTGATTCTTCAAGAGAGGAAGTAGTTCAGAATACAACCTCTTAAATTAATCTCCTTTTAGCTTCAAGTTAAAGCGGTTACTCCCTTGCTTAAAAAATCAATTGAGATATGTAAGAAGTTAAAATTTCTCTTCTTAATGCATCTTTCTTGTAAACTCATATATGCAATTAGAATTTATTAGTTCAGAAGAGAAAATTTAACTTCTTACATATCTCAATTGATTCTTCAAGAGAGGGAGTAGTTCAGAATACAACCACATGGAAGAGGAGTTCCATGGCTTCAATTATTTATATTTAAAAATTATGACACACTCATTTCTAAGGTCTTTCAACATCACCAAAAACAACCTCGTCAAAGAGTGGCTCAGCAGGATGGACAGCCCCCTCCACATCTCTACTAGCGCCTAATTTGTCATCAGAGAATTTTGCATAACAGACTTACCAAAATCTCGACATTTGATGCAGACCATCTCTTGCAGCTAGGTGACCCTTCACAATATGAAGGATTTTCATGTCTATGGTGGTTAGGAAAGTGGAATGGATAAGCAAGAGTGAGATCACGAGGAGTTAAAAGAAGGTGTGTCATAGGTTTTGTAGATCTAAGTGGTCTATCTTTGGTGAATCCTATTCGTCTTTAGGAACCGATTGAGGTAGATGGGGTGTGAAGTACATGGAGCTCTGCATAGGTTTTTTAGATCGAAGTGGTCTATCTTTGGTGAATCCTATTCATCGAGGTAGATGGGGTGAGAAGTACATGGAGCTCTGCATAGGTTTTGTAGATCTAAGTGGTTTATCTTTGGTGAATCCTATTCGTCTTTAGGAACCGATTGAGGTAGATGGGGTGGGAAGTACATGGAGCTCTGCATAAGTGTTGATTGTGGAATCTCTCATACCAAATCATTGGTCTAAGGTGTCACAGAAGTATAATGTGAGATTGTGTAGAAGGCATTTGATAAGGCCACAAAGCAACAAATTAAGTGATATGTGATGGACAACTTATGAGTTGCCGAGTATACAAGAATCGGTGAAAAGTGTTTTTAGGCCATATGGTGGTCAACAGTTGGATCCAATCATTGTTTGGTAATTTTAGATAATTGATGTTGGGAGGGAAAGTAAGGAGCATGGGTATTATTATTCATACTCACAGAGAAAGGAGGAGATAGAGAGTTCTCGTGGAGAAGAATGAAGAGTTATCATAGTGAAAAGGAGACAAAAAACTAAGCTGAGAAGATTCCTTGTCTGTTGTATCCAAGTGAAGACTAAGATTGACTAGCACCTTTGATTATATTTTAATGTTTTGAGAAGGCAATAATCTTATGTTTTGTAACTACTAGTAGCCCATGGAGGCATATATGTAATATTTTGAACCCTTAATTTAATAGACTAGTTAAGCTTGTGGGTTCTTCCATCAATTGTGTAGTGTGTGAATGTGTTGCTTCCATTTGCATTGAGTCTAATTGTACACCTTATATTTAGTTTGTTGATAGACACATTACACTAGTCTAGTATCAAAGCAGGTTTGTTACTTGTATGTGTGTGAGAGTGGTTCTAGTAAAAGAGTTTAGTGCGTAGAATTGTTGGAGGATGAAAAGATTACAACAAAAATAAAATTGTGGACATAATTGCGAAGAAAGGAATTTTTACATAAATAGCTATATGGCACACAAAAGAGGAGGATTACCACCCTAGGGTTGAGGACAATGAAGAAGCATTGCTAGTTAAAATCACTGAGCTGTAAAGGGCCATGTTTGCTAGGATTGATGCCATGGAAGCAACTTAGAGAAGAGGAGTTGTAACATACCTTCTTGATGATGACTGGATACAAGAATTCCATGGAGAAGAAACTAAAGAAGCCCAAACTTCAGACTAAGTAATTACAAGGGCCTTGATAGATATGGCTGGTCATGTCATTTGGTTTGATAAGTGAACCTAGCACTTTTATGAGGTTGATGAATGAAAATTTGAAATCTTACTTGGGTGAATTATTATTCGTGTATCTAGATGATATACTTGTGTTCAGCAAGGCAAAAGAGGAGCACATGATGCTTTTGAAGAAAATGTTGGAGTGGTGGAAGCATGAGAAGTCAATTATTGATATACAAAAGCCTTCTTTTTCGAAGGAAGAATTTGTGGAAATTTGTAAGATCTCAAGATGGATTCAGAGAAGGTGAGAGCCATTCTGGTATGCCTACATCGAGAAGCACATTTGAAGTAAGAAGCTTCATGGGTTGGCCAAGCTTCTCCAGGAAATTCAAAATTTTAGCTGTATTTGTGCATCATTACAACATGCACATGGAGGGAGAGTTCTAGTGGATGTTGAGATTCAACAAGATGATGAGCTTAGTGAAAAGTAAGGACCTTCAATAAGTGGGGCCCACAAGCTATTTTTAAGTGTATGTCTATTTTTAGACATGGTGAGTATATTCTATAAGTTGCAGGATGCTATTTGTAGATGGCTGGTCAAATGTGGAAAATAGATGAAATTCTATTTTTAGAATATTGGGCGAAGTCTATTTATAGATCGTCAATTTAAAAATAGGTGCATGTCGATTATTATTAGCTCTTAAGAATAATCCGACAATAAACATCAACTTATTCTGTTGGAGCACTTTATTTCAGTGAACAGATTTGGCAAATCAGTGGGCTGAAGGAATTACGCAATTCCTAGGGTTTATTGGTGGCTCATGCATGAGGACTCAGTTAGAACTGAAGTGGCAAAGTTATGACAGAGTTGGAAGAGTAGTTTATGGAGTTGTTATTTAGTTTAACTCAGTTGAGCTAGTTGTATCTAGTCTAACTGAAATATACACTAGTGAGAGTTAAGTGAATTAATTAGTTAATTAATTCACAGCTAATAACTCACTAACAAATGAACAGAAACAACAGTTAACTACAGTGCATGTCAGTTCCAGTGGAGACCCAGTGGAGAGATAGGTGAAAGGGTGACATGGACTATCCGTTGTGACTATAGTGATGCATTCAATGCATCTGACACACATTGGAGTTGCCAATGAGGATTGCGCAGTCAAGGCAAGGTAGATTCAAATTCATTCAGGGGTCTTCTTTAGCAGGGATTGCGCAGTGGAGGCAGGCTGTCAGGAGGTAAGAAATTGGTGCATAGATATGCAAATTTCTGCATGACAGACTACAGTGTGTAATGATTGTTGATTGTACTGAGAGCTTGATGTACTAAGCTTTGTATGAGATTATTACATGATTCCATTGATATACATAATATATGATAGTTGGGGTTTTTAGCTTTAAGCTTTCCCGTTAAACAACTGTGTTATGCGCGACTAAATTTATTCACATGTGTTTGCAATTTTAAATTTCCGCAAGTTTAATTAGTGGAAGGATTCTGTATTTTGCAAGAAGATAAATATTGTGAGATCAGGAGGATCTGGTAATACATCAGTATTAATAAATTTCCACAGTGGAATGTAGTTGCTCGACGAGTTTATTGCTAGTTGAAGAAGAAGGTTACTGAGGGACCCATGCTGGGTTCACCAAATTTTTCTGAAGTGTTCCAAGTGGACTACATTGCTAGTGGAACAGTGATTGGAAAAGTGCTTAGCCAAGAAGGTAAGCCAATTGCATTCTTTAGTGAGAAGCTGGAGAATGTAAAGAAGAAATTCTCAGCGTATGATCAGGAGTTTCATACTAGCATCCAGGGATTGATGAAGTAGAGGCACTATTTGCTGCCGAAGGAATTTATCCTTTAAACTGATTATCCAACACTGTAGTGCATAAGCAGCCAAGTAAAAATGAATCAATGGCACATGAAATGGGTTGTGTTTCTGTAGAGCTACTCATTTGTGTAGAAGCAAAGATCATTGATTTCAAACAAAGTTATTGATGCCTGGAGCAGAAGGTTAACACTGTTGACTACTATCACTAAAGAGATTGTAAGGTTGGAAGAAATGAGAAGGGTGTATGAGACAGATTCAAATTTTGTTGAAATGTGGAAGGCCAACAATGAAATGTGGAGGGGAGACTGAACTCTATGCTTGGATTTTTCAATCTAAGAAAGTTTTCTTTTCAAAAATCAGCAATTGTGCATCTGAAGAGGATCAATGAGGGAGAACCTCATAAGTGAGTTGCATAGTGGCAGCTTGAGATACCCCCTTGGAATACCTTGAAATTTCCAAGCTCTGGTTAAAGTGTAAGATACCCCCTTGGACTACCTTGAAATTCCCCCCTTAACTTTCTGAGTTGTCTGAGTTTTCAGTGTATCATTTCGTCAAACAATTTGCATAGCATTGGCTGTAGGTGCATTTTCTTATATTTTATTCAAGAGAAATAAACACAGCGACTAACACATGCCAAGAGATGCTTCAAAACAATGTTATAAGATTTATATTAAGGCCATAAATACACACACTGCTGATATAAGTTTGCAAAATAATAAATCTAAGTATGAACAACCATTTCATCGACATGGCACAAGAGTGTAGAATGAGCAAAAGATTAGAGGAACTTTGTATAAACTTAACAATGCAAACTTCAGTATATCAGGTGCTTTATGGCATGGTTCCAGCAGTATAATCCTTTGGGATATTAGCTCCAAATGGCTGTAAACTCGGTCCCCTTTCCCACAGAGATATCAGTCCCACACATTGGCTACTTGTACAATCCTCTAAGCCAGCAACTCAACCTCAAAAGATAGCAAGTTTCAGCCTAAGGAAATGACAGTTTACTCAGCCCTTTAAGGGTGCAAACTTGACCCCCCTTGAGGTACTGCTCTTGTCCAACAAGCAAAGTATACTTGGCCTTGTATGAGATATATCACTCAGCTAGCAATACAAAGGGAACTCAACCCTTCTCCTTGACAATATCCATGTCTTGCAATAAGAGAGAGGTCTCAGCCTTCTTCTAGCGTATCAGTCCAGTCACTAGAGTGGCCACAACTCGGCCAACATTGAAGAAGATACTAGGTGCTTTGGTGCGGACTTGATCAACAAACACAATAGGTAGCTTGGCTCCTTATGTAAGGCAGAACTTAGCTCATAAGTGTTCTTGGTGCCCATGGCCAGCTATAGCAGAGATATTTGGCCCCCTTGGCAGTGAACTCCATCCTCTTGTGGCTTAGATTTGTGGGTTTCAACCAACAAGGAACAGGGGACTTTGACCTTCCCAAAATGGCTTAGATTTGGACTCTCCACCACAAAGATACTCAGCTTGTCTAAGAAATATAGAATAGCAAAAGTCAGTTTATAAAATCAATTGATAATACCACTTACTCCCTTTTGCAAATATCCTCTTTTCCTTGAAACACAATGTCGGAATCTGAGTGATCCTACTCCAACACTAGCTAGGGTTTATAGTTTCAGCCCTAAAACTAAACCAGAAATGAGGGTTTCCCAAAACCCTAGACCCTTCCTCAAGAGCTCTCCAGAATTCTAATTTTCAAGTGAGCAAATGCAAGAATGAGGAGAGACTCATCATTTTCCTTTTTTATAACTCATTTGCCACTTTTGCCACTTTTTAACATTTTATTTTAATAAATTCACTTTAGTGGGTTTTCTCATTTTATAATTTAAAAGTAACTTTTCATTAGCCTAAAACCATGTCACCCTTTTCGCCACTTTAGCTTTTGTAATGTTGTCTCCTAGGCGAATGGTGTTCCCTTGATTAATTTTTCCCGTCCTAGCCTACGGGAATCTTATTATGCTAACAAATCCCCTTCCTTATGTCTCTTAAGTGGATGGGGACATTACAATCCTCTTCGCCCAAGATTGCTTATCCTTAAGCAACTTTAGTCTTGGATGTTGGAGCACCTGTTCCGCTTCCTATGTGGCATCTTTAACATGCAAATCTTTCCATTTCACCAGGTACTCCTTTATAGTTCTGCTTCTTAGCTTCCGTTCCCTTACCCCTATAATTTCATTTGAAACTAGGATTAACTCTCCTTCCTCGTCTAGTGGTGGAAGCTTAGTAGAAGTGACTACATGCTGTCCTAGGGCCTTATTGAGGCCAGAAACATGGAAAACATTATGAATCTTGCACCCCTGTGGAAGCTCTAGCTCATAGGCCACCTCCCCTACACCCCTCACAATCCTATAGGGTCCATAGAATCTGGGTTTCAACTTCTTTGCCTCTTTCATTTTGAGTGATGACTGCCTATAAGGTTGCAGAGGAAGATACACCATGTCCCCAACCTCAAAGCTACTCTCTACTCGATGAATATCTGCATGGATTTTTTGTTGGTTTTGAGCCATTTGCAAATTGTCCTTGAGGACCCGTACTATGTCTTGGCTCTCTTGAAACCAATCCTTAGCTAGTGGGGCTTGACTGTCCCCAAATATTTGATCCACAAATGTTGGAGCTTCATATCCATACAGGGTCTTGAAGGGTGTCATTCCAATTGACATGTGGTAAGTGGTGTTATACCAATTTACCCATGCTTTTTATTGGCCAGATACGTGTTGAGATTTTTGGAGTGTTGAGGTAGCATCGAATGTGCTTTAACTCCCAAACTTTGTGGAGGGACTAGAGTACATGAGATCTCCAAGACCCAGAAAGGGATTTGAGAAATTCCATCCTGTTTAATAGATATTTAATTAATTAATCTTTTTAATTAAGGACCCTAAGTCCAACTTAGGAAAATTAAAAGATTAAAGTTAATTAAATTTAACATGTGATGAAAATGACTTAAGTTACACAAATCAAGCTTTCTTTTAATCTTAGCCGTCGATTCAAGATAAGATTACGACCGTTGGTTTTTCAACGAGAAAAGTATAAAGGAAAGGCTTGGGGTTAGTTAGAACACACACATTGGCAGAGCACTAAGACTATGCTGGAATTCTAGGGCATGGTTTGCTAAGAATTTCCAGAAGTGTTTCAGCTGCAGCTGGGGTAGTATTGGCGAAAGGGATGATCTGATCCCAGGCCAAGAGTGCAACAAGAGGCAGAGAAGTAGCAGACTGAGCAACACAGAGGGAGTAGCAGCTACGCAATGCAACCACAACCCAGCAGAGGCAGCGTAGAGCAAGGTTACTTGGAAGCGAGAGCGGGAGAGCGGCGCGGAGCGCCATTTTTAAAAGTTTCTGGGTCCGGAGCGTTTTCGGGAGCGTTTATATATATATATATATATATATATATATATATATATATATATATATATATATATATATATATATTTTAATATTTTTAATATTTTTTATATTTTGATGCATATATGTCAACAAAAACATGTAGAATGATGAATTAGACATAAAAACATAAAAACATAGATTGAATCATATAACATCAATCATCTAGAAGTTATAATCTTCATCAACCACGCCCACGAGTTGGAAGCATACAACATATTGACTCTTGAGTCTCGCACATCATCAATCTGAAGGTTTCAAGCTTTCAAAATTCAATATATAACATTTATCATCATTGATAATTTGATATATAACATTTATCATCATTGATTTCAAATTTCAATATCTAACATTTATCATCATTGATTCATTGATTTCAAAATTCAATATACATTTATCATAATTGATATATAACATTTATTATCATTGATTCATTGATTTCAAAATTCAATATATAACATTTATCGTCATTGATATTATATAACATTTATCATCATTGATTCATTGATCACCATATAACTTTCATGAAGCATCATATTCATAATTCATAATGACTTGTAAACAGTAAACTTATAAATGCTAACTTCAAAGTTTCACCTTTCAAATTCAAACTTCAAACTTAAATTGTCATTAAATATATGAAATCAGAAAGAGTCAAGTTTCAACTGTTCAACTGTCAACAACAAATAGAAAATAGTAAACAACAAATATATTTTATCTAGCTGGCCCCTTGCCACGCCCACGAGAAATGTCTAATTTTTGTGAGCCACGAGGAAATGTTGGTCTTCTAGTACTCTCAGGAGTACCACGACCACGACTAGAAGGTGGAGGCTGGATCTGCAAAGGAACAATAGTATGATATCGAGGAGTGGCACTGGCACTGGCACCCGTACTGCTACCAGTAGATGGTGGGACTGGCCCTGTGTGTGGCGGTGCTGCTGATGCTTCATCATCATCCCTATAAAGTTCTGCTTCCAATTCTTCAAGATGTAACGTGCCGTCCTCCAAATTATCATCCTCTGGGTTGTTGTCCCAGACTCTGTATGATTGATCCTCATTTGCTCGATCACAGTAATGGCTCAACAACCTCAAGTTATAATGTACATAAACCAAGCTTTCAGCTCGGTTTTCATTCAGCCTGTTTCTTCTCACATTGTGTATAAAGCTGTAGGTGCTCCAACACCTCTCTGCAGAAGAAGTGTTCACAACTTGTGAGAGAACTTTTTTAGCCAACTTTGGCAAAAGTCCCATGCCGCCATATGATTCCCACCATGTGAGAGCATCAAATCTGTCCCTGTCTTCCATTGCATGGAAAGAACCAAAGTTAGCAATGCAACTGAAGTATTTGCCTAATTCAAGGCGCAATCTAGCACACTCTTCCCTGTCGGGTACCAACTTGTCCAATGCCTTCATGTACCCCTGTTGTACCTCTAGATCTGTGTGAGGTTTCACCCTAACCCCACCTCCAGGTGCAGGTTGGCCCAACCAAGATGGAGAGTAATATTTTGGCGTAAGGATATATGCCAAAGCATGTAGTGAAACATTGAGTTTATTCCACCGTGCACACACACAGTCATGAATCATAGCATACAAGTTGGGATCATTATCCTTAACAATATCTTTTATTTGCCCCAACATGCTATCCATCTGCTCATAAACCTCTTCAATCACTGGTTTATCAGTATCTGCAAAGTGAATCATGTTATAAATGGGCTTGGTAAAATTCACAATTTCCCTCATACGTGCCCAAAACAGATGGTCAAGGGCGGTCTCCTCCACATGTTCGAAACCTTGCCTGTCAACTATTGTTGCCGCCCTGTCCCTTAATAGCTGCCAGTGTGGGCTTGATACCATTGCAGCCAATGACTCTCTTACCTTCAAAAGGCGCCTGAAGGTGAGGTAATAGCTAGCAAATCTAGTTTTTGCTATTTTCAACAACTCCAATTTGGAGTGAGTACAGAAAAGCCCATGGGTATTGCTATGATTTGTAATAAATTTGATCATTTTTTTACCTCTCTTGTACAAATCACCAAGCCATTTGAATTGAGGTTGTTTGTTTTTGATGATATCATGCATCAAAAGGTTCATTGTGTGAACCAAACACCCAGACCAAAAAATGTTGGGGTATTTATCCTCAATAATTGCTCCTACTGCCTTACAGTTAGTAGCATTATCAGTGATGACCTGTATGACATTGTATGGCCCAGTCTTTTCAATTATATCAAGTAATGGTTCTGCAATGTTAATGTCGATTTTGAATTTATCTGAATAATCATAAGCTGCCAGGAACACTGCACCACTAACCGACACAGGCAAAACATTTATCAATGGTTTTCCTTTTACATTGGTCCATCCATCAGAGACAATGGACAGCCCATGCTCATTCTACGAACTTGTCATTCTAGCCAAAGAATTGTTTATTTTAGCTCTTTCATGATCAAGACCCATGGTTCTGGCCTTGTCATACCCAGGGCTTTTGTATCCTTTGGGGGCATCATTAATGGCAGAAACCATTTCATGCCAAGAAGGTGAGCGAAGAACATTGAATGGCACCCCACATGCATATAGAAACCGGTAAACTTTTGAATCCACATCATTCCTACACCCTTCGTCTAGGAAATCATATATGGTTCTACGCCTTAATCCAGTGCCACTGCTTCCAAAACCACTGGCATGGGTGGAAGTTGAACTTGTTTGTCCATGATGTGTTGGGCCTGAATCAACGAAACCTCTAGATCTTTTAGATGATCTCTGTAGGGCAACCCCCTCTTCCTTCCTATATATCTCTATTTGTGGTGCTGGCACAAAAGCACAAACTTTGATTCCAATATTTTTAGTTCCATCCCATGGCATTATCCCACAAAGGTGCCTTTTGGCACGGGTGTATGAACCATGGTATTGTTTATTGCAATGGGGGCAAATAAATTTAGTGGTTCCACCACCTTTCCCTCCTTCCATTTTCCGAACATATTTCCACAAAGGAGTTTGGTCTTGTTTAGTTGGGGAATCTATGTTTTCAGGTTCTCCACTCCCCACTTCCTCCTCAGCATAATCCTCCTCCTCTTCAGGATTTTCTTCAGATCCACCATAACCCTCCTCTTCTCTGATTTGCCTCTTTCTTCTAGCACTCTCCAACACCATTATCACAAAGAAAGGAACCAACATGAGGAAAATTCCTAGCCATATAGCCATGATGGAAACAAGTTTCAAGTTTCTAGCCTGCAAAACAAATGGAAAAATGCCAAATGGGAATAGGAAATGCAACAAAGGAAAAAAACTATTCATTTTTTAAGTTTTAAATCCAATAAAATGCAACATTCAAGAAAAATTCAAGTTTCATTTTTAAACAATTTAACAATCTACAAATTCATCTTAGAAAATACTAAATTGGATTAGAAAGCCTACCTCTTTCTTGCAATTCTCCTGTCAGCCTTGCTCCTGCTCTCCTGTCAGCCTTGCTCCTTGTTCTCCTGTCAGCCTTGCGCTCTCCTTGCTCTCCTTCTTGCTCTCTCCCTCAACTCAACAAACAATAAAATGTAAAATGAAACCCCCCCCATTATAAAAAAATCGATTTTTCACTTAAAAAAATTTGCGCGCGGCGGGAAGCGTTTTTTGTTCCGGGGAGCGTTCGGGAGCGAACGCTCCCAAACGCTCCCCGAGCGCTTTCGGCGTTTAAAAAACGCTCTCGAAGCATTTTTTAAACGTCGGAAGCGCTCAGGGAGCGTTCGGGAGCGAACGCTCCCAAACGCTCCCCGAGCGCTTTCGGCGTTTAAAAAACGCTCCCGAAGCATTTTTTAAACGTCGGAAGCGCTCAGGGAGCGTTCGCTCCCGAGCGCTTCCTGAAACGCTCCCGAAAAGACAGGGAGCGTTTTAACAGGTTCGGAAACGCGCTCCCGAAAACGCTCTCGTCAGGAAGCGTTTTCGGAAGCGCGTTTTCGAGCGTTTCTGAAACGCTCCCGCACAGAGCGCGTTTCGGAAACGGGAGCGAAGGGGGTTTGAAGCTTCCTCGCAACCTTGGCGTAGAGGTTTCAGGGGCTACGCAGGAGGCCAGCAGGGCTAACGCAAGCCCAACCAGGGTAGCGTGACCCAGTCTGGGGTGACGCAAGCCCTCCCTGAGCAGTGCAGGCGCTGACACAGGCTAGCAGAGCTGACACTGTGGGCTTCAGAGCAGTGCTGGAGTTTCTGAAGACTGAAAAGGGCCGAGTTCTGTAAATCCCATTTGAGGGTGTGAATCAATCTATTTTTTTGTCTCCAGAACAGAGGTATAGCTGCAGTTTTATTTCTTTGTCGGGTTAACTAGTTGGTGCCCATATTTGTTGTACTTAGACTCTACTTAATAATAAAACCCCCCAGCAGCCAGAAGACCGGTTTTCCCGCATTGGGTTTTTCCCGGGATAGTTGTCTAGAAAATCCTGTGTGTCATTTTGTCATTGTGCATGTATTCAATTTAGATCTGTACGTGTGTAGACTGTTAATGTATTTACTTCGATGTTAATGCTAAATATTTCAGATTAATAATTTATTTAAGTAGAAGTAAATCAAGATTTAACAATAGGGTTTCTGAATAAGTATATTCAGAAATTTTCACATGGTATCAGAGCAATTACAGATCTAGCCTGGATCTCTAGCAAGAACACTGAAGAATTTGTGCTACAAAAAGCAGCAAAGAAAGCAGCAACAACAACAAAAAATCCGGACCAGAAAAGGCAGCGCAACAGTAGAAGGAAGTAGAGCCAAGCAAAGGCCAAGGTGACGCAGTCTCCACGTAGGCCCACGCACTTACTGCGCAGACACTGCGTTGAGACTGTCTGCTCGCGCAGAGGCCAGCTAGGTTAACACAGTCTAGAAGTTGAGTGCTGTTCAGAGTGTCGGAAGCTGAGTTGCAGAGCTTCAACAATTGCTGGTGGGGTTAAATTTCTGACGGTGCAGAATTTAGCCTAAGCTAAGTTGACGAAGAGCGGGAGGAGAACAACTTCTCAGAAGATTTCTAGCCAAGGAAATCTGTAGATTGATCAGAGGATCGAAGAGAGTTGATTCGTTTTTGTTTGGCAGACATCCAAGGGAGGGAGTCAGTTGTCAAAGGGAGCAGAGGATGCCTTTCTCTTCAAAGACCTTAGATCTAAGTCTTTAGCATAGAGAGGAGGATTCGTTCCAACAAATTTTCTGAGCAGATGGCACCCCATGGACTACGTGATCACGATAAGTTGGATGAATTGTCCAACTTTGCAATCTGGAAGGCCAGAATCCTGGTAGTCATGGAGGCATACAGCTTGAGGTAGCATGCAGAGAAAGTCCTGGCCAAGCCGACCTATGCGAAGCTCCTAGAGAAGCATGAAGAAGCAACGACACATGCCAAGCGCTTCATTATGGACGGGGTCAAAGACCATGTGGTTCCACACATAGCTGAAAAGGCAACGACTCATGATATGTGGGTAGCTCTAACCACACTATATGAAGGAAGTTCCGTCTAGAGGAAGATGCTTTTGGAGAACCAACTGAGGTTATTCATGATGGCCAAGGGGGAGGAGATCGATCCTTTTCTATCCAGACTACAAGCGATCCAGGATTAGCTGACTGGCATGGGGGTAAAGATGGAAGACGATGTTATGGTGAGGACGACTCTAAATGCTGTCACAGAGGACTGGGAAACTTTTGTCCAAAGTCTATTGGGCAGAGCGGACCTTCCCAACTGGGACAATATGTGGGCTATCCTTCGACAAGAAGAAATCCATCGGATCACCAAGAGACAGTACAACACTGGTTCGAGCAAAGTGAAGAAGGAAGAAGAGGAAGATGCAGCTTTGCCATCAAAGAGGCAGCAAGGGAGAAAGAAGCGGGATCTATTGAAGATCAAGTGTTTCTAGTGCGGCAAATTAGGACATTTCACCAACAATTGTCCTCAGAAGAAAAAGGACAAGGAAGCTTCTAGCTCTAAGGCTGCTGTGGCGGATGATGGCTCCGAAGATGACGCAGCCATGAGCGCTCATGAACTACGAAAGTGGGGCGACATGGATTTGTAGAGCAACTACAGAGTGGTGGCCATATCCTTGAGTAAGCCCAACTCTTGGATCACATATGAGCTACAGGAGCCTTAAGACGATAGTGGGGCAAGTGGAGCAATGGGTGTAGAGAATCATAGATGGAGTAGAGGCAGAGCCGGATGCTGAGAGGGAGCTTTGCAGTGCAGATGCAACAACAACGTAGCAACAACAGTGTAGAGGGGCTGATGTGACTTGAACAACGCAGAGCAGGCTTACGCAGTGCAGAGCTGCAGCAGCTTAGAGGCTTCAGGAGGACAGCGCAGTGCAACAACAACGTAGAGGACTTCTGCGCAGAGGAGGTATGCTTACACAGTGCAGAGCTGCAACATCCTCCAGATGACAGCACAAAGCAACAATCTATGGAGCTTCAGTGATGAGATGCAGCCCAACTGACTTGTTTGTCAAAGATTGGGTTGGAGTTCTTCAATTGCTTACTCTCAGCAACTAAGTTGCAGTGCAGTAGTTGGCAGCACGATGCAGAAAATTGAGAGGGAGCTGCAGTACAGATATGGCAATGATGGTGGCAGCGTCATGGGCAGCAGTATGGGAGAGCAGCAACAACATAGTAATGAAGGGCAGCAGGCCAAGCATCAACCCAGAGACCCACACTAGAGATCAGTGCAGAACTTCGAGGTGAAGTGTTGTGCTAGGGCACATTCCTTGCTAAGAGGGAGTGTTGAGATTTTTGGAGTGTTGGGGTAACATCGAATGTGCTCTAGCTCCCAAACTTTGTGGAGGGACTAGAGTACATGAGATCTCCAAGACCCAGAAAGGGATTTGAGAAATTCCATCCTGTTTAAGAGATATTTAATTAATTAATCTTTTTAATTAAGGACCTAAGTCTAACTTAGGAAAATTAAAAGATTAAAGTTAATTAAATTAAACATGTGATGAAAATGACTTAAGTCACACAGATCAAGCTTTCCTTTAATCTTAGCCGTTGATTCAAGATTAGATCACGGCCATTGGTTTCCCAACGGAAAACGTATAAAGGAAAGGCTTGGGGTCGGTTGGAGAACACACACAGTGGCAAAGCATTGAGACTATGCTGGAATTCTAGGGCGTGGTTTGCGAAGAATTTTCAGAAGTGTTTCAGTTGCAGCAAGGGGTAGTATTGGCGAAAGGGATGATCTAATCCCTGGCCAAGAGTGCAATAAGAGGCAGAGAAGCAACAAACTGAGCAGCAGCTACGCAGCGCAACCATAGCCCAACAGAGGCAACAAAGAGGCTTCAGGGGCTACGCAGGCCCAAAAAGGGTAGCGCAGAGGCAGCAGGGCTGACGTAGGCCCAACCAGGGCAGCGCAGGGGCAACATAACCCAGTTTGGGGTGACACAGGCCCTTCTTGAGTAGCGCAGGGGCTGACGTAGGCTAGCAGAGCTGACGCAGTGGGCTTCAGAGCAGCGCTGGGGTTTTTGAGGATTGAAAAGGGCTGAGTTCTGTAAATCCTGTTGGAGGGTGTGAACCAGTCAATTTTTCTGTCTCTAGAACAGAGGTATAGTTGCAGTTTTATTTCTCTGTCGGGTTAACTAGTTGGTGCCCATATTTATTGTACTTAGACTCTACTTAATAATAAAACCCTCCAGCAGCCAGAAGTCCAGTTTTCTCGCATTGGGTTTTTCTGCGGACAGTTGTCCAGAAAATCCTGTGTGTCACTTTGTCATTGCGCATGGATTCAGTTTAGATTTGTATGTGTGCAGACTGTTAATGTATTTACTTCAATGTTAATGCTGAATATTTCAGATTAATAACTTGTTTAAGTAGGAGAAGTAAATCAAGATTTAACAGTAGGGTTTCTGGATAAGTATATTTAGAAATTTTCACAATATGTAGTTTCTAAGATATTTCTCCAGCCATTTGTTGACTATTTCAGTTTGTCCATTGGTTTGTGGGTGGTAACTAGTACTAGGCGTTAGCTCTGTCCTAACCAACCTGAACAACTCCTGCAGATGGTTGTCATTGATGTCAACCCAAGCAGCATTAGGAGCTACCCTGATCTGTAGTATCATGGTTTACTTCTCCTACTTGTGATTAAGTTATACAAGTTATTTTTCAGAAAATACTGAAGTAAACACAACTAACAACGTACACACATGCAGATCATTTATTGAATATTACGCTCATTCAACAAAGTGACACAAATTTTTGGACATAAGTCCCCGGAAAAATCTAATACGGGAAAACCGGTGTAGCAAATATGAGGGTTTATTATTATTAAGTAGATTCTCAGTACAACAAATCTGGGCACCAAATTTGGTTAACTCGAAAGATAAAAAGTAGATCTGCAGCTAACTTGCTGTTCTGAGACCAAGATTCTGACTGATCCACACCCTCAAACGGGATTTACAAGACTTAGCCCGATTCTGGCCCTAGAAACCCCAACACTGCCCCTGAAGTCCCAACGTCAGCTTTTCTAGGCTCTGCGTGCCTCTGCGTTGCTCAAAAGGGGACTGCGTAACCCCAGAGTGGGTGACGTAGTCCTTACACTGCCTCTAGAGGCTTTTGCATAACTCTGGAAACCTTCTGAAGCTGCAACGCTGCCTCTCTTGGGCCTGCGTAGCACTTGTGTAGCGGTTGAAGCTGTGCTGCGTAACTGCCTAAGTCACCAGGTTCGTGTTCGACAACGTTGAAATTCGAATAAAGTTCGACATCTAAAATTTTGCCGATAAAGTTCGGCAGAAAATTCGACATATAGAAATTTGAAAATATAAATATATATAACAATTTTAAGCATGTTGAAACATAAATATTATGCACATAAATAAATAAGCATGTCAATTTTCAAAGTGCATAATGCACATTGCAAACACATAGGATTATTACTCAAACATTTACATCATTTCCACATATAAACCATGAAAGCGAGTGCCAAATTTCCAATAAAGAACCAACTTCAGTCTTCCATACATAGTAAACAAGGTGAGAAATTCATCATAGACATTAGCAGTAGCTACTAGAGTCTAGCACCCATAAGAATATCAAATTCAGCTAAACTAACAAAATATATAAACTTTAAGATGCTAGAGAAGAATGAAGATCTCTGAATGGCACTGATCATTTATTCCCTCTGCTGCTAGATTTATGCTTGCAACTCAAATCCAAATTTGAAATCTGAAGCAAAGTTGAGAATGACTTTTCTTCATTTGATTATACATGTGATCTCACCCATTTGGAATGCCTTCATTAAATGAAGTCAATCCAAAAACGTGCATGAAAAAGGTCATAAATTTAGCATCCCTTTCTGCAGAAAATAAACCAACATAACAGTAAGAAAAGCATAATAAATCAAACAAAAAGGAAAATCCATTCTCTCTCTGTCTGCTTGCTAAAACAAGCCTAACAACTAAAATTAACAAAATCTAAAACATCCAAACCTAACAGCTAAACAAACAAAATCGAATTTTTCCCTGAATTTCAAAAAAAATTCGTTGAAGTTCGGCTTGAAATTCGTGTTCGCCTTCATGTTCGGCTTGAAGTTCGGCAAACAAATTCGAATTTGTTCGAATTCGGTTGAAATTCGACGAATTTCAAACTTCAAGCATTAAGTTTGATGAACCCGGTGACTAAGGTAACTGTTGCTGCTGCTGCCCTTGCTCCTCTGCACTGACCCTGAAAGCTGCTCCTCTGCCTCTTGTTGACTCTTGGCTCTGGGATCAGATCATCCCCTTAGCCAATGCTACCCTTCGCTGTAGAAAACTCCTTCGAAAATTCTTAGCAAACCCTGCCCTAGAATTCCAGCTTAGTTTCTTAGCTCTGCCTGTGTGTGTGTGTCTCCAACTGACCCTCAAGCCTTCCTCTTATACTTTTTCGTTGAACACATCAACGACCGTGATTAAATCACTTATCAACGATTGAGATTAAAAGACTGCTTGATTCGCGTCATTTAGAACATTTCAGCACGTGTTAATTAATTCACTTTAATTATTTAATTTCCCTAAGTTTAGACTTAGGGATTACATCAAGATAATTAATTATTTGAATAAATTTAACACCAGATGAAATTTCTCCAAACGCTTTCTGGGTTTTGGAGGTGATGTGATTCTTAGCCCCTCCACAAAGTTTCAGGGCTAGAGCACATCCGATGCTACCCCAACTACACAAAATCTCAACACTCCCTCTTAGCACGGAGTGTGCTCTAGCAATACATCCACACCATGTATCGCAAGATGTTGGTATTGGTTTCTGTGTTGCTGTTGCTTGGCTTGTTGCCCTCCATCCATTGCACTGCTGCTTTCTGTACTACTGCCCATGTCACTGCCACTGGCACTAACACATCTGTACTGCAGCTCCCTCCCAAATTGTTGCATCATGCTGCCTATAGCACTGCCACTGCTAACTGCTGCACTGCAACTTAGTCGCTGAGAAGTAAGCAACTGAAAGACTCTTGCCCAATCGTTGACAGACAAGTCAGGCTGCATCCCATCACTGAAGCTCCCTTAGTTGCTGATTTATGCTGTCCTCCTGAAGCCACTGCGCTGCTACAGCTCTGCACTGCTGCCTCTGCATTACGCTGCTCCCTCTTGAGCTCTTGAGCACTCCCCTCTGCTTCATTGTGACCTTCTGCAACCATCTCTCGACTTATCTCGCTACCGTCTTAAGGCTCCCATAGCTCGTATGTGATCCAAGAGTAGGGCTGACTCAAGGATTCTGCCATCTTGATCTGTAGCTGGTCTACAAATCCATGTCACCCCACCTCTTCTCTCGAGGTACATGAGCACTCATGGCTGCATCATCATCAGAGCCATCATCCTTTGCTGCTTCAGCCTTGGATTCAGAAGATCCTTTGTCCTTCTTCTTAGGACAAGTGCTAGCGAAGTGTCCAAGTTCGCCACAGTTAAAGCACTAGACCTTGGAAAGATCCCTCTTCTTCCTCTTCCCTTGCTGCTTTTGTTCCTTTGATGCAAGGGTTGCATCATCCTCCTCTTCTTTCTTCACTTTGGCTGATCCGCTTCCGCTGCTTTGCCTCTTGGTGAATCTCCTGATTTCCTCTTAACGGAGGATTGCCCACATGTCTTCCCATGATGGTAACGCTGCCCTGCCCAAAATGCTTTGGACAAATGTTTCCCATTCTTCATTGACTGCATGCAGGGCAGTCCTCACTAGGAGCCCCTCTTCCGGATTTGTACCCATGGCAATCAGTTGATCCCGGATAGTCTGAAGTCTGAAGAGGAGTGGATCAATCTCCTCACCCTTCTACATCTGGAACAACCGCATTTGATTCGCTAGAAGTATCCTTCTTTGGACAGAGCCTCCTTGATACATCGTGTCCAATGCTACCCACAACTCATTTGCTATATTCTTTCCAGCAAAATGAGGCACGACGTGGTCTTTGACTCCGTCCATAATCAAATTTTTAGCTCTCGCTTGATTTTCCTCGTACTTCTTTAGAGGATCTGCATCGGTTGGCACAACTAGGACTCTCTCTGCATGATCCTTGAGGCCATACTCATCTAGGACTGATAGGATCTTGGCCCTCCAGATAACGAAGTTGGACATACCGTCCAACCTATCCTAATCTCTCAATCCATATGGTGCCATCTACTTAGATCTTTCAGACCAGATACTCTTCTCCCTCTTTTTGTTGAAATACTCAACATAAAACGTTGGATCTAGATTTCTTGGTGATTAGAAACCCTCTGTAGTAGCTGCTCCCTCCGACAACTGATTTCCCTCCTGGAAATCTTCAGCCAAAACATAATTGGACAGTACTCTCCGACCCCCTGATCGAATCTCAGATCTGTTTGGCTCAGATCTGCCGAGCCATTGTCTTCCTCCTGCTCTTTGCTGACTTAGCTAGGCTCAATTTTGCACCGGCATAATCTCCACCACACCAGCTCTGCTGAAGATCTGAAGCACTACTTCTGGATCTTGGCAAAACTACTCTGCAACAGGAAGAATGATTGGACTCTGTCCCACTGACTGGTCCAGCGTAGCCTCAACGTTGCTCAAAAGTGGACTGTGTAACCCAAACTGGGTGACGCAGTCCTTACACTGGCTTGGAAAGGCTCTGCGTAAGCTTGTTGGCCTTCTGTAGCTGTAGCATTGCCCCTTTCTGGGTCTGCGTCCTCCTACTGCCAAGCTGTCCTCTTCGGATCTCTGCTGCTTCTGCTGTTGTCCTGTAGAAAAAATATTCGTCAGCTGATTTGCCAGAGATTCAGCTTCATCTGCTATTGCTCTGATACCATGTGAAAAATTCTTGAATACAGTTATGTAGAAATCCTATTGGAGTATCATGGTTTACTTCTCCTACTTGTGATTAAGTTATACAAGTTATTTTCAGAAAAATATTTAGAAAATACCGAAGTAAACACAACTAACAACCTACACAGATGCAAATCATTTACTGAATATTACGCTCATTCAACAAAGTGACACCGATTTTTGGACATAAGTCCCCAGAAAAACCCAATGCGGTAAAACCGGTGCAGCAAATATGAGGGTTTATTATTATTAAGTAGATTATGAGTACAAAAAACTGGGCACCAAATTTGGTCAACCCGATAGAGAAAAAGTAGATCTGCAGCTAACTTGCTGTTCTGAGACCAAGATTCTGACTGATCCACACCCTCAAATGGGATTAACAAGACTGAGCCCGATTATGGTCCTAGAAACCCCAGCGCTGCCCCTTAAGCCCCAGCGTCAGCCCTACTAGGCTTTGCGTGCCCTCTGCGCTGCTCAAAAGGGGACTGCGTAACCCTAGAGTGGGTGATGTAGTCCTTACGCTGCCTCTAGAGACCTCTGCGTAACTCTAGAAGCCCTCTGAAGCTGCAACGTTGCCCTTCCTAGGCCTGCATAGCACCTGCGTAGCGACTGAAGCTGTGTTGCGTAGCTGCTGCGTAATTGCTGTTGCCCTTGCTCCTCTGTGCTGACCCCGAAAGCTGCTCCTCTGCCTCTTGCTCACTCTTGGCTGAAGGATCAGATCATCCCCTTAGCCAATACTATCCCTCGCTGTAGAAAACTTCTCCGGAAATTCCTATCAAACCCTGCCCTAGAATTCCAACTTAGTTTCTCAGCTCTGCCTCCGTGTCTGTGTGTCTCCAACTGATCCTCAAGCCTTTCTCTTATACTTCTTCGTTGAACAGATCAATGATCGTGATTAAATCATTTATCAATGGCTGAGATTAAAAGACTGCTTGATCGACGTGATTTTGAACATTTCAGCACATGTGTTAATTAATTCACTTTAATTATTTAATTTCACTAAGTTTAGACTTAGGGATTACATTAAAATAATTAATTATTTGAATAACTTTAACACCAGATGAAATTTCTCCAAACGCTTTTTGGGTTTTGGAGGTGATGTGATTCTTAACCCCTCCACAAAGTTTCGGGGCTAGAGCACACCTGATGCTACCCTAACTACACAAAATCTCAACAAATTCATGGAATCTTGTGTCAAGATATTACTAGATAGATTCTCCTCGACGAGATGTTTTCGTTGATATATGGAACGCCTCGTGGTTCCTTCTGGTTTGAGAGCAAGTTGAGTTTAAAGTCGAAGACCCAATTTTGTCAATATATGACATTGTTAATCTCTGTAATCTCACCACATATAAGTTACATAACTCAAAGAATCAAAGGTAGTAAACCAATCATTGACTTCACACCTCGGGTAGGACCAAATGCTCTAAGCCAATCATTGATTTCAAATTTATAGTGGAATTGAAAAATTTTTAGGCAACAAATATTAAATTAGGTTAAATTAGTTATTATTATTTATTAATTTTAATGAAATTGGATTATTTTAGAGCATTAAAATGATCATTCACCATAAGATGTATTCTTAATCTATTAAGGGTCTACCTCATCCACCATAAGGGCAACAATTTCTATACTTAGGCTGCAAGGCTTGCAAAAGAAATTAAAAAATTAAATGTGTCCTCTCCAACGTCTATCTTGTGAAGTCCCCTCTTAACTCAAGCCTTGTCTATAAAAGGAGGGTTAATGTACTTCCAAAAATATGAAAAAAAACAAACGATCTTTTGAAGAACACTTAGTGCAATCCTCGGCTACCCTAGAAGAGCTATAATGAAGACATCATTAGGAGGGTTAAGGACTGTTCATTGGGTGATTTGTTGGTCTCTTAACATACAAGACTGTATTTTATTCCAGCCAAGTTAACGCAGGACTTTGTTTGAGCAAGATTACCCTAACTAACGCAACAATTCAAAGGTGTTTAGGGTTCGTTTGATTGGGTAATACAATTCGCAAAATTCGTTCATGACTGTGACAAAGACTCTATATCAGCAGCAAGTAATTCTGTCATAAATTTGGCTTCACCTAGACAACATTTGCAAAGTTCTACTTACAGTCGTGACCATTAGAAAATTCAGGTAAGCTACTTTTGTCTTGAAGTATGGTTCGTTGAGGGCTAAAACATTTTGTGGTTGTCCTTAAGTCGAGAACAGTGCCTAGTTAAGACTGTGTCTTGTCGGACTGTGTTGAGTTTAGGGCTGCATTGAGTTAAGTCTAAGTAGTGTTGTGTTGTATTTAGTTTGGGCTGATGTTTAGGTTAGGACTGCGTCAAGTTTTGAGTTATGTCTAGGTTTGTATCCAAGGCTAGATTGGGTCTACGTTCAGTTTGAGTCCAAGTTTATGTAGAGTTAAGGCCAATGTTGAGTCTAGGGTCGTATTGAGTCTAAGTTCATGAATATTTAGGGCCAACATTGAAGTTTGTGTCAAGTGTGGAGTCAAGGTATGTGTTAAGTTTGTCTAGAGCTGGAACCGTTGTTGTTTCCTAAGTTTGTCCTCAAGTTGATTGATCAAGCACACTACCAAACTTCAGCCAATGTAGCACATCAACATCAGAGGTAAGTTAAGGTAAGTTTGTTCATTAATTTCTTTTGTCTAAATGCTTATTGACTTGTAAGAGTATTCAAGGTAAGGTGTGTTTCTTAGGGTAATTGTTATTAGTTTTGTTTTGAAAAGGGAGATTCACATGTGTGTGTTGCAGGTACAGTCAATCATGCCAACAACATTGAAAACAAACAACCAAGCATGTCAAGATCATCAAAAGCAGTTAAACCTTGAAGCAATCCATCATCAATTTTGCAGCAGCAACAACATCAAGTCTTGTATAGAGAGTCCTTTGTAAATTAAAGTCTTGGATATCATTGTAATTTGGAAAGTCAGTGACACTGCCCAGAGTTCAAGAGGGCATTTTTGTTTGAGTCAAGGGTTCTTGGTTATTTGGACTAGGGTTTAGGTCTTAGTTGTGATGGTAAAAAAATCATTTTAAAATCTTATTGTAAGGTGGATCATTGTCCCTGGTACGGGAGTCCACATATTTTATTCTATTTTTTATTTATAGGGTGGTACTGTGGCGCTAGGGTGAGTTGTGGCTCACTTGGGTGTGCATCCTTTCAACAGATTGCTGATAAAACTAGGGCGTTGGGGCATCCTTCCAGTGGGAGCTGGAGAAGAATGCTTTTCTAGAGTTTAGGAAGTTGTAGCTTTCTTTTCAGTTGGGGCTGAAGATTAAAGAACTTATCAAAAAAGCGTTCTGTGGTTTTTGACCCGGAGGGGGTTTTCCACCTAAAAATCTTGTGCCTACTATCTCTATTTTTGCATTATTGTTTATTGCTCTTATTGAACAATAATAATAATAATTGAAGATTAACTAGTGCTCTAAAAAGAATTAATAAAGTGCTAATTGCTAAGAAACACTGATTCATCCTCCCTCTCAGTATTTCCAACGATTGGTATCACAACTTGGTTCCTTCAGTAGCAGTTTAACAGCTGGAAGGAGATCATGGAGTACACCAAGAATAGTGTTCCTCTATTTAATGGAGATAACTATGCACTATGGAGCATAAGGACGCAGGTTCATTTACTTGCACAAGGATATGAAGTTCGGGAAATAGTTGAAAAGGGCTATAAAGCAAAAATGGATAAACAAGGTAAGAAAAATATTGTAAATGACGCTAAAGAAAAGGATCTTATTATTAGTGGACTCACTCAATCTGTCTATGTTAAGGTATTGGATTGTAAAACAACTAAGGAGTTATGGGACAAGCTTCAAAATATGTATGCAGGAGATTCGAATGTCAACGAAGCAAAAATTCAATTATACAGAGCTCAATTTGAACAACTAAGAATGAAAGAAGATGAGAACATTGTAGCTTACTTTCAACGTGTAGATGAAATAACAAATGCCTTGGAAGGATTAGGAGAACCAGTTGACAAAATGGTCATTGTTCGGAAAGTCCTCAGAACTCTTCTATCAATATTTAATTCTAAGGTTTCGGTATTAGAAGATAGATCAGATTTAAGCAACTTGAGTATGGACGAACTACATGGGATACTTACAACTTATGAAATGAGGATTGAAGAAGAAGATGGTTCATCTAATATAGAAACAACATTCATAGTATCCAAGAAAATCGGGAAGGGCAAACAGGTATCCAAACCTAGATCTAGTTGTTGCAAAGAAGAAGAAGTAGAACTTTCAGATGAAAATGAAAAGAGGAACAAGTAAGTATAAAGGAAAACTTCCATTAGTATGTTTTAACTGTGGTGAGATAGGTCATTTTGCTGCTAAGTGCCCTCATAAGAATAAAGCATTTACAAAAGGAAAGGAGGGTCAAAGAAATTTCAACAACCAAGGTAGGAAGAAAGGGTTTAAGAAAAACTTCCTCTCCAAAGAAGATAGTTCCTCATCTGAAGAAGAAAGTGACAGTGATGAAGAAAACAAGAAAGAATATTATTTATGGCTAAGCATAACAAGATGGAAGCATTTGACAAAGAAGAAGATGAAGAAGAAGAAATGACTGAAATCGAATTTCAAAACGAAGTTGTCAGAATTATAAAAGAACTCAAGGCAGAAAGGAAAAATGTTAATTCTTTGGAAACCGAATTGAAGAAGGTAAAGAATCTCAACAAAAGGAATGAAGAAGAAATCATTAACCTCAGAGTAAAGTTAGAATAAGCCAAAAGAATTGAAGAATCACTCAAGAATGAGTTAAAAAGAAAGCAACGAGGCAAGGGAAGAACTAGAAGCCCAAATAGTATCTCTTCGAAAGGAAGTAAAAAGGGGAAATGTTCTGCAAAATTTTTCTCACAATTCTAAAACTTTGGATGAGCTCATCAGCAACCAAAGGTCATATAGTGACAAGACTGGTCTAGGCTACAAAGAAAAGCTTGAAAAGGGTTCAAACTCATTTATGACCAAAAGGGCAAATGCACAAAAAACCTATGCTGAAAATGTTAAAGGATCTACCAAGCAAGGATGTTTCCCAACCGAATCAAAGGTTCAAGATATACAAGAAGGCTCTTGGAAAACAATTCCACAAAGAAGGTTTCCTCCCAGGTATCAACCCACCTTTTATGGCTTTTGTTATTCATGTAGAAAGTTTGGGTGTAAAGCTATAGACTGTTGTACTTATGAAAGCAACTTTGGAAGATCTTTTAGGAATATCTATTGCAAAAATCCGTAAGAAAACTTTAGGCAAAATTACAACAGATTTGACTATTTAAGAATGAAGTAGAATGCTATAAATGCAACAACTTTGGACATTTGGCTAAGAATTGCAGGTTTATGCTACCCTCAAGGGAATCACAACATAATCAGAATGAACAAGTCTGGAAGAAAAAAACTGAAAGGTGCGCTCTTGCCTTAAAGGCTCAAAGTAAAAGAATGTTTGGTATGTCGATAGCGGTTGTTCTACACATATGATGGGGATAGGAATAAATTTATATCTTTAAAGGAAGGAAAAGATGGAACAATATCCTTTGGAAATGACAGATCTTCAAATATCATAGGAACAAGTACTGTTAAGCTTGGAAGCAAGGATGCTATAGCAACAAATATGCTTCTTGTTGAAAATATGAATCACAATTTACTATGTGTAGGTCAAATGTGTGATCAAGGACACACAATGTTATTCGACTCAAAGAAATGTGAAATAAGAAAAGAAAAATCCAGTCAACTTGTGGCTAATGCAAGTAGAGCTCCAAATGACATATACACCTTGGATGAGGTCGTTAAAGGATGTTTCTTGGTAAAAGATGAGAGTTGGCTATGACATAGATGAATGGGACATATAAACTCGACAACGTTGTTAGAATTAGAAAAAAAGAAGCTGTGAGAGAGATGCTTTTGTTTTCAAAACCAACCAACGCTGTATGTGAACACTGTCGACATGGAAAGCAAACAAAAATCGAATTCAAGGCAAAAGAACACTTCACATCACAACCATTGGAATTAATACATACTGAGATCGCTTCCTGACAGATTTGACTCCAAAGTAAGTGACATAGAAGAAATGAAGGACCTAGATACTCTCAAGATGGATGAACTTCATGGAATACTCATTGCCTATAAGATGAGGAAAGGGAGTCCAAATTTCAAAGAAGCAGCTTTCAAAGCCTCAAGATCAACAAAAGAAGGAAAATGATGGAATTGCAACAGTGATGAATCAGATATTGAAAATGAATTAGCTCAATTTGTACGAAGACTAAAAAGGGGATCTAAGCTAAAAGGCAAGTACCCTCTTATTTGTTTCAATTGTGGAAGAATAGGTCATTACATTGCAAAATGTCCTCATAAACATGATAGTGATGATGAAAAGGACTCTAAAAGGATGATGTACAAAAAGAAAGCGTTTAATAAGAACTTCTCCACACAAGCTAAGTCTGATGAAGATGAATTTGTAGTCATAAAAAAGAAATCAACTAGAAATATGCGTCATCACAAAGAAAGTGATGATGAATCAGATGAGGAAAGTAACTATGTTGGAAGCAAAGAAACGTTATTCATGGCATGTACAAATGATGATGACTTAGAACTGGAAGATGAAAGAAACATGGATAGATTGCTAATGAGTGCCCTTGAAGAAAATGAGATTCTACTAAAGAAGATAATTTCTCTCAAAATAGAAAGAGAGGAAGCAAAAAGAAGGGAGGACTTCTTGAACAATGAGCTAAAAGAGAAGGATCAATCTGTGAAAAATGTGAAGCTGAAATAATATCTCTAAGAAAGGAATTAGAGCAAGTCAAAAGGAGTTGGCAAAGCTCTCTAGCTCTTGATAACTTTCTTAATACTCAAAAACCTCAACATGACAAGTCTGGAATTGGTTTCAAAGGAGAATCATCAAGTACAAAGAATAATGCTAGAAGTTATGCTAATGTACTCTCTTGCCATCCAAAAGAAGAAAAGTCATCTCGTCAGGGACAAAGTCCCATCTCAAAACCAAGAATTGAAGAAAGAGCAACTCCAAGGAAGAATGTTGGTTCAAGCTATGGATACTACAACAGGTATCAAACTATTTTTCTTGGGCATTGTTACAATTGTAAAAACTTTGGGCATCAAGCTAAGCATTGCAAGGCTCATAAGAATGAAGCACCAAGATTGAATGATCGAACAAACCAAATACGTGGTCCTGAAGAGCAAGGACAAATCAAAGCTTACAATTCCTTTGATCCTTTGGCCAAGTTTGATCTGTCTTGCTCATTATGTGATAATTATGATCATAATGAACAAAATTGCCCTCTCAAAAGGGAAAAAACTAAAAGCGTAAATCTCAAAATTGATAAATGTGGCCTAGCTCTATGTGCTCATAGTGAAGAAAATCATTGGTTCGTGGATAGTGGATGCTTAAGAAATATGACAGGTGACCAAAAGAAGTTTATCTCATTGAACAAGAAAAATGGAAATGTATCCTTTGGAAGTGGATCCGCTAAAATCACTGGAAAAGGAACTACTACCCTTGTCAATGGACAAGGAAAGGCTCAAAATACCTTGCTGGTAGAAGGGCTCAAACACAATCTCTTAAGTGTTAGCCAGATTTGTGACCAAGGACATAATGTTGTTTTTAGTACAAAAAATTGTGAAATAAGAGACTCGTCCTCAGGAGAACTTGTGGCGAAAGGAGTAAGAACGCCAGATAATGTTTACATTCTCAGTAAAATCCAAGAAGATAAATGTTACTTAAGTCAAACAGATGAAAGTTGGTTATGGCACAAGCGGTTGGGGCATACAAGTTTTGATAACCTAGTCAACATCAGCAAAATTATTGCTGTAAGGGACATTCCAAAAATGTGCAAGCCAAATCAAGTTGCATGTGGCCCATGCCAACATGGAAAGCAAACCAGAACTAGCCACAAAACTAAGGAGTTTTCAACATCAAACCCTCTGGAAATTATTCATGCAGATTTGTGTGGGCCAACTAGAACTCCAACTCTTCAAGGTGAAAGGTACTTTGCTCTATTTGTTGCTGACTATACTAGAATGATGTGGATATATTTCATAAAATATAAATCCGAAGCATTTGAATGTTTTAAGAGTCTTAAGGCTCTCATTGAGAATGAGAAAGATTCTAAGATTAAATGTCTTAGAACGGATAGAGGAGGAGAATTCACCTCAAAAGAATTTGATGAATTTTGTAAAGAGCATGGAATCAAAAGAGAACCCTCTACTGCTAGGACACCCCAGCAAAATGGAGTAGTTGAAAGAAGGAATCGAACCATTCAAGAAATGGCAAGGACAATGCTACTAGCAGCTGATTTGCAACCAAAATTTTGGAGAGAAGCAGTTGGGACCACAATTTATACCTTAAATCGAACTCAACTAAGACCAAATAATGAAACAACTCCTTATGGAGTATGGAAAGGAAGACCTGCTTCAGTAAAATATTTCAGGGTTTTTGGAAGCAAATGCTTCATAAAAATAAATGATGACTCACCTGGAAAATTTGATTCTAGAGTTGACTAAGGAATATTTCTTAGATACTCCACTAGGAGCAAAGCTTACAAATGTTACAACAATCGTCTACGAAGAATAGTGGAAGTATTGATGTAAAGATTGATGAAGGTCTTCCAGAAAAGAGAATTGAAGATCATGAAGTTGAGCCTTTCTTTGAACAAAGTGAAGAAGAAGAACTTGAAAAAGAAGAGGAGAATGGAGAACCTCAAAGTGAACCTTCACAAACTCCCTCTAAGATCAAGTTTATTCAAAGACATCATCTGGAAGAACAGGTCATTGGAAATATAGATGAAGGAATTCAAACTCGAAGAAGGATGATAAACACCCCATGAAAAGATGATGTTGCTCTATTATCTTTAATAGAACCTGAAATTTTTTCTCAAACAAGCAAAGATCCTTATTAGATAAAGGCCATGGAAGAACAAATGTCTCAATTCGAAAAAAATGAGACTTGGGAACTGGTACCTCGCCCAAAAGATAAAAATATAATTGAAACAAAATGGGTATTCAAAAACAAGATGAATGAAGATGGACAAATCATCAGAAATAAATCCAGACTTGTCTGCAAAGGATACTCGCAAATCGAAGGAATTGACTTCGAAGAAACCTTTGCACCAGTAGCTCGAATGGAAGCCATAAGAATGTTTTTAGCATTTACTTGCTCAAAAGAATTCAAGGTTTATCAAATGCATGTAAAATCAGCATTCCTGAATGGATATCTCAAGGAAAAAGTTTACATGGAGCAACCAAAAAGATTTGATATTGCTGAAGGAAAAGACTTTGTATGCAAATTAAAAAAGGCCTTGTATGGATTAAAACAAGCCCCGAGAGCATGGTATACAAAGTTTGATCACTATCTGCAACAGGAAGGTTTCAAAAAGGGAGTGCCAGGTAGCATTCTCTACATGAAGATGGACAAGGAAAAACTTCTAATCACTCTTGTTTACGTTGATGATCTAATCTTTGCTAGCAATGATGAAGAAATGAGCCATGAATTTGCTCTAAATATGTCCAAAAAATTCGAGATGTCAATGATTGGTGAGTTGTCTTACTTTCTTGGGCTACAAATATCTCAAACCTTTGCAGGCATGTTTATATCTCAAGCAAAATATCTTAAAGACATGCTTAAAAGATATGGGATGGAAGATTGTGCACCTATGAGCACACTAATGACCACATATTGTAAATTAAGCAAAGATGATGATACCCCTCTCATAGATGCAACTCTTTACAGGTCAATAATTGGAGCTCTCCTATACTTAATTGCTACAAGACCAGATATTATGCAAGCAGTTGGAATGGTAGCAAGATTTCAGTCAAGTCCTAAGCAATCCCATCTAGCAGCTGTGAAGAGAATTCTCAAATATCTTAAAGGAATGACTGATTCTGGTCTTTGGTATCCTAAGAGTTCAACTCTTATTGTGACAACTTACTCTGATGCTGATTGGGCCGGAAGCGTGGATGAACGAAAAAGTACCAGTGGAAATGCATTCTTTATGGGAGATTGTCTTGTATCTTGGCTCAGCAAAAAGCAATCATCTATATCCCTTTCTACAGTTGAAGTCGAATATATAGCTGCTGCTGATTGTTGTTCACAAATTCTATGGATGAAGGAAGCCTTGAAGGATGTCAACATAGAAACTAACCAACCAATTACTATTTTTTGTGACAATACTAGCGCCATCAGTCTTTCAAAGAATCTGGTGATGCACTCAAGGACCAAACATATTCCAATCAAATACCACTTTCTTTGTGAACAAGTTGCAGAACACAATATCAGGTTGGAATACGTCAATACAAAAGAACAAATTGCAGATATCTTTACAAAACCCCTTCCGCGAGAAGCATTTGAGTATCTTTGCCAAAATATGGGGGTCATTGCTCTTGCATCACATTAAATCAAGCAACATGTCAGGAGTACAGTATGTTAGGGGGAGCAACACGACAGGGGGAGCACATTGGCACCCCATTGCCATTGATGTCAAAGGGGGAGAGAAGAAAAATATTGCCATCCAATGACAAGGGGGGAGATTGTTAATCCAAATTGTCATTGATGGCAATAGGATGAACGAATGAACACACTTGATGACACTTGATGAAGATTGAAAGACTAGATATCATTTGATTTTGAAGTTCTCCTAATGATGCTGCACAATGACACATTACTGCACTATTATTAAATACACGATGCTATACCTTCATGACTTTGCTGGGTACTATCATGTTGACATGAATGTCCTACATGATGACACTATAATCCTATGATTAATAAACCAAACAAAGGAGAAGCCAAGCAGTGGAAAAGGCATGCTGTCCTATTCATCTCCTGCACACAAAAATTAAGGACAGTCACAAAGAAAAATTGTTTCTACCACATTCGAGGCATCCTATCAACATGGGTCCTATACCATCTTGTAGAGTATATTTTTCCCGTTCTAATGAGCCTTTACTTGCCCCGAAACTCTCAGTGGTTGATGAGATAATGAATTTTTAAAGTGCAGAAAAATATGTTTTTTATCTAGCCGACCTAAGTCAACATACATATGTCGGCTCTCATCTCCAACAGTCACGTCCTCTCTTTAAAGGCCGAGATCACTATAAATATAAGTTGAAACCTTCATTTTTTCACCAGAAATTCGATGAAGATCATCGCACAAAAATACAACAGTTCACAACTCGTGAACTGAGGACACCGAGAAAGGTTTTTGAAGATTTAACTATGGGGGTATATCTGTCCTAGGGTTCAAAATTTTGTAAAGAAAAGAATACCTACTGTGCCTCGACCTTTTATTGGCTGATTATTCTTCGGAGTGCAGGATGGAACCTCAGACCAGTGAGATAGGGTGGCTCAGATCATTTGCTGAAGGGACAAAAGCTTAAAACAGTTCGGACTTGTTTCTGTGGTGGTATATCTGTGACATAACACCTTTGGAGCTCGGATATTTGTGAAAGACCTTTCACCTGTCTTAATTCAAAGCTCGGTGTTTGGACAGTAATAAAACCCGAACTAGTGACCTGTGTTATACCTCACCATAGAATTTCAGAATAGTCACCTGAAGTGTCACCTATAGTAAAGCTCGGATTGCAGAATTGGAAGATTTTAGATCTGTGATAGGAGGCTTGTTCTGAGGCTTGAAACAGAGGTATTGACCTTGGATTATAGCAGACCTATGGAAGAGTTATAACACAGTTCGATTCTATGTCTCTTCTAGCTCATTTTGGAGATAGCTCAGATTAGTGTGTGACAAAATTTTGTGAAATTATCCAGTGAAAGAACTAGAACATTGAACCTGAAGTATAAATCAGTGTTTATTCTGAGCTCGCTAGTGGAGGCATGAACAGTCAACTTTAAAGCTTGAATTGATGATAGCTGGAGGCCTGTACGAGAAGATTTTGGATAGTGGAGCATTTGGTGGTTTGACAGTGAAGTATTAAACAGTGAAGGATTATGACGTTCAAGTAAGTACTATCCACATTCTTTATTAGAAGAAGATAAAACAGGATTGGTGTCCTTGGAGTAGGAGCTCCTAAACACAAGGTTGGTGCCTTGAGAAGATAGGGTCGAAGCCCTAGAAGTCGGAGCCTCATCAAACTCCAAGTTGGTGCTTGGCAACAGGTTGGTGCCTGTTTCATTAAAGGGTTGGTGCCCTCACTCATCTATTGTATACAATTATTTGAAAAAGGATTGAAGTTCTTACTAATCCTTAATATTATTATTATACAACTCTCTGTCTTTAATTGTGAAGAATCTAACTGACAATAATTAACAATTGAAAAGAAACACTGATTCACCCCCCTCTCAGTATTTCCAACACAGATCTGCTGGACCAGTTTTCCTACATTTGGTTTTTTCCGAGGAATTTCGCTCAGTTTCCTTGTTTCATAATCATATTTAATTAAGTGTAGGCTGCTTCAATAATTTACTTCAATTTTTCAAGAAGTAATCTGAAATAATTTTGTAATGTAATTTACAAAGTAGGTGAAGTATATTCAACTGGTTGCAGTAGGATTCCTGAGATTGTTAGATCTAGGAATTATCACACTTTGTCCATCAAGGTGCTGCACTTCGACACCAAACTTCACCCAACCTTCAACTCCTCTTCGTCACTTCAAGATAGCTCGTCTAGAGCTACTTTGGGTAGTCAACACACTGCCCTCCAGCAGATCAATGGCACCCAATACTACATTGCAAGATCTGCACTGATGAAGGCTTATGATCACTCAAACAAGCCTCCAAATTGGCTCCCACAGGCTGCATAAACAATTTGATCCAATATTGGTCAACAAACTGTGACCCAACACACAACAAATGTTGTCCTCCAAGTCTGTTGTTCCTGTTGTCCTTTGACTGTTCTGGTTAGGGAAAGTGACCACGCTGCAACAACCCTTCAACCCACTCAACAATCCATAGACAACCCTAAATTTTCTGCAGCCTGGGCAAGAAGAGATGCCCTCTATCCGGGCTACTGTTTTGGGAAAGTGGGAACCCTTAACAACCCAACGTTAGCTTGTTTTGGAGAGGCTAGGCTTGTCGCCTACCTAAGTTAGCTGCGGCTCCCCAACAAACCTCCAAAATAGCCCTCCCTGCCTTGATTTTTCCCCCAACAGACCTGCGTGCACCCTTCAACAAACTCGGCCTAGCACAACAAGCATCACGCCTCCTACAACAGCCTTCAGATCCCTATTTAACCCTTGAAACAGAACTCCCACCTCGCTGCCGTAGCCTCTCTTGCTGCGGCCTCAAAACAGAGATAACCCTCTCCTCCACGAGCTTTTCTCAAGGTATGCGTTTTACTTTTGGATGCTTCAAATGACTTGAAATCACCTCTTATTTATACCAAACAAGAGGGCTCGACGAACTCATGAATAGACATGTCTTTTGGCTAATTTTACTTCAAGCCTACATGACGCTAATACCAAATAATTCATTTTCAACTTCAAAAATTCATATCTCCACTTCTACAACTCGGAATTCGACAATTCTCGAAGTGTTGGATTCTCCTTTCTGCCCTTTATCGTCTAATGCCATCACATGTAGAAATACGCTCATAAAAATGGCCAAAACATGATTTGGTGCAAAACCCCATACTTGGGTTCCAAGCCCATAAGTGACCCTTGTGGTGCTTTTCCCTCCAAACCCCGTACCGTAGGGATTGGCGTATCTCCTAAGCTACACAAATCAACAAGGGACATCCTTTCAGCTGACTGTTGATAAAACTAGGGCGTTGGGGCGTCCTTCCAGTGGGAGTTGGAGAAGAATGCTTTTCTAGAGTTCTAGGAAGTTGTAGCTTTCTTTTCAGTTGGGGCTGAAGATTAAAGAACTAATTGTTGAACCCTTAGTTAAACTGAGAGGGGGGTTTAATCAGTTTAACACATTCATGGTCTTTTAAAACTTTTCTTTAAACTTATTTACACCTTCATTTCATGATCAACTTATTACATAATGTAACAACAATCTTAATACGTGAGTAGAAAGTATTAAGCAGATTAGATACACCATATCAACACATAAACATCATGCACATAGACAATAGATATAAGTGGAAACTCATAAGGGAGAAAACCACATCTTATTATTGTTGTGATGCAAAGGCAAGCTCCAACTCCCACTCACCACTGATTTTCTGTAGGCTCCAACCTACAGGAGGCTCCTACCTCAATTCTGCAAGCTACAACTTGCAAGGAAGCTCCAACTCCCATCTGTTTTCTGCAGGCTACAACCTACAGGAGGCTCCTACCTCAGTCAGCTGCAACTGACATCTATCAAGCTACAACTTGATATGGAAGCACCAACTTCCTCACTCTTTCAAAAAAAAACACATGCTGATTTACTTGGATATCAGCGCTGTTCTGTTCCTTCTTCACTGCTGTCCACCAGCCTTCATATTTGCCTTATATCATCTCTGAATCTTCACATCTTCTCTATCTGCTCCTCCTTCTTCTTAGCCTCTCTGCCTCATCTCTCCATTCTCTAACCTCTTTTGCATATCTATGTGATATCATTTATAGAGTTCACCTCATGACTGTTTGTATTCCACAGGGAATTCAAAGTGAATATGTATAACTCTTTGCCTTCCACCTTCTCGTTTTCTTGCCTAGCCCATTCAGAAAAATATAACAATATGTATATATTTCAATATTACAATGGAGTATTTCTTCACCTACGGAGACTTGCCTTTGCATCACATACAATAAAAATAATTTTAAATCATTTACATTCACATTTACAGTTACATAAATCAACTTCACTCAGCCCTTTTTCGGCCCTTGGCTTGTTGTGCGTTTGTCTTTTTTGCTGCGCTAGTGTAACAGTTCATTCGGCATATATTAAGTTCTGGACCCATAGCATCTGGCAATTTAAATAAATAAGTGCGAGTACTTTAATATCTCAAATCACAGATTTGAGATATAGTATTCTTTGTGGTCATAAAACCACACAACCCAGATTTCCTGTGTGAAGGCTTTACCTTTCCACTCTTTGATTCACAATCAACCCCAATTCAAAATATTAACTTGCGGAAGCTACTTTCTTCAAATCTCTGATTTAAAACCTTGTAAATAAAACCACCTTCAATTTTTATATGCGGAGTTCTACTTTACATACCATACTTGGTCTCAACTGCATTTTAGACCAAATCTGAGTTTGAGTTCTCACACCATATGGCACCTCGAATTAATATTCGATTTTCATTTAAACTCAACCATATATATGGTCTTCACAGAACATTCTCCTTTTATTTACAATTGGCATTTGAATCGAAGTATGAACTTCGATCTCACTACATACATTAATATGTGTTCATGCATCTATTCAATGTTTTGTCAAGACTCACTTCACATATGGTTCACCCCCACGATGCATATACAATGCTCTTCCATACTCTATCACCAACATTAGGTTCGTCCGGTTTCCCACAACTCATTCAACGCATAAACTGAATATCAACACATTAGAGTTCCATCATCAACGTTTACTCTTTCCCTCGGGCCCACAACTGTCCTTACCTTGGCTAATTATCGAATGGATTGGATGGTCCAAATTTCATCGCATTCCAAACCTCAATTGAATGCTCATTCGACGATCATCGTGCAACACAACCGCACGCTTCTTAATCCCTCAAAAACACGCGATAAAACTGGGTCCCAACATTAACTTACCATTCACATCCAACGACTGACTATTGATCGCATTGTATCTCCCCAATCCAACGATAATCACATAACCAAAATGCACGGGTTTTAATTCTCAGAAATTATGCGATAAAAATGGTTTTTAAAAACCACTCTTTGCCACGTGTCCACCGGCTAACCTTTTCGCGTTAAAAAAGGCAAAACAACTTACCACTTAATTAGCGACGCGATACTGCTGGTTTTATTTCTCAAAACCGCCTCCTCATTCACTGTTCCGCCTTCTCGTTTATTCATGGTTCCGCCTTCTTATTTACTCAATGAACCATTGGATTTCAGTTCATTAACCCCAACACCTTCTAATTCGGTCACTCCTCTTTAACTTGATTTCTGCTAGATAACCAGAGTTCCGCTTCTCTTCAAACCGCGCCATCACTTATGGTGCTTCCACTCGATTCATTCGATGGTGCTCCAGTTCTTCTTTATTGAAGAGTGCTTTCAATTCATTACCGAACCTCAAATTCGTGATTGTAAAAAAAGACCGGTTCTCTTTCATAGTTTAACAGAATCAGGGTTCCACCCAGTAATTAAACCTCTCCAACGTACCTTCTTCCTCTCGACATATTCAAGGATTGTTACTTTGTGCCTTAAGGTTTCATGCTCCTGCAACCTCAATTCAACTCCCATTACAATAAAAGCCCTATATGGACTTCGAAACCCAGAACTTTACGGCACCATAATTACACAACGGAACTTGTAAGTTTCCTTCAAGTGCCTTATTCAATACCTATTTCGGTCAAACAATTTTGACCTTCGATAAAGGTTCATGGAATTTCAATTCAATAGCATCGATTTGAATTTATTCATTCCAGAATCAAAACTTTATAACATGACCCCCGGCATATTCGAACTGCTTATGAATCAAACATTGACATTAACCCTTAACACAGAGTTTATCACGTATTGTTTCTTATACAATTTCTTATTGAAACTCAAAGCCTACCACACAGACCTTAAACCAAATGATACCCATGTAATACTGAAACAGATTCCTCATATATGCAGATGAAATTACTTACATAGGCTTCTTGTCTTGACCAGATCTTCAAATCAAATGGCCCTTTTCAACTGCCTGTAGGCTTACAGGAACAAACCCCTGTTTGCCCAAACTGAAGCACTCACACACTCTGCAGATTTCTAAAGACCCTGAACCTTTCTTTTCTTTAGCGCAACTCCCTCGTGAGCTTGTTCTGTATAAGATCTTTGGCCCTTGCTGTATCTTGCAACTCTGCTACCTCTCTGCTTCTTTGCTGCCTCTGCTTCAATTCGCTGTCTCTGCTTCTAGTCACCTATTTGCTTCATTCGTTGCCTCTGCTTCTTGTCTAATGCTGCCTTTCTATCTTTGCTGCTTAACTATTGTTCCTTTGTGCTCCTTTGTCTTGATGATAATTCAGGTGCTGCTCCTTTGTGCTCCTTTGCCATCAATGAAAATATTTCCAACAGTCTCCCCCTTTGGCATTAATGGCAATACTCTAATACTTCTTCCAGGACTTCCTCCCCCTTCTCATTCTGAGAAGTGTCTTGTCTTCCTCTGCTTGCTTTTCAGAAGAGCCATTCTTCTTCTGCTTGCTTTTCCTCCCCCTTTGACATCAATGGCAAAGGGTTGCACCTTTCCCAATGTACTTTCTATCTTTTCATTTCCTCTCTCTTTGTTGTGTTTAGGCCTTCTTCTTCTGACTTTGTACCATGCTGCTCCAAATTGGTGTACAAGAGTTGTTGGGAGAACACTTTCAGAATCATTGAACTTGTATGTATATACATAGTAAGTTGATATCATCCCAAAGCTCAGAATTCTTGCACTTGTATAAAGCTGAAAGTGATGATAAGGACACTTAATAGAACACATTGTATCAGACTTATATAATCAGAGATGCATCATTGGAATAATACTAAAGTACTGATAATGGTCCATACGTCATACAAAGTCTGCTCCAAATATACTTCAGTTCATATTATGATATTCATCTGAGACACATATCTGTAGTACACATCTATTCAAATATGACGATGCCAATATATCTTTTATAGCTGTGGTTCACCTTTACTTCCTGTTGGTGGTGATATGAGTTTTTCTGCTAACAGGGATATTACACTTAATAGCTAAAAGGTTCTTGTTACTGATGTGATCAATGAATCAAACCAGAGCTTACAACTTATTGTGAGATTAGACAATATCTTTCAATATAAGAGACCAAACGACTTTACTGCTTGTACAATGTACTTTCAAAACAAACCCATGAGGCTTGATACATTCAATGTATTGGTCAGTCTCACTTATCAACTATGCAATTTTATTTATGACATAAGGGGGTATGTATGTCAATGATCAACCTCTCTTTAATGGTGAAATGCAAGCAAATCCCTTCTGCTGAAGTATGCTTTTGATGAATCAATAACAGAGTTTTGAGCTTCAACTGTAAGATTAACACAACTAGTCCTTCATACTTTCGATACTTTATCTGTTCTATCGTGATGATCTTCAGCAAAACATCTTCAAGTTGTTTAATTGAAATCTCAGCAAACAGACTTCACACAGTTTTATGAATGATCTTAAGAAAGAGGCCTTGAAGATATATATGTACTGACTTCAGGAAGGCATGCAGTTATATATAGAAATAGATACTGCTTCAATGCTCAATATAATGCTTCAAGTGTAAACAAAATAATGATCCTTTAGCACTGTTATTGACCTTTTCATGCTTTAGTAAAGCAGATAACGCTGGGAATACTACCTTGATGTACTTCTGATTTTGAGGCCCTGTACCATACCACTGCTCTATTGAGGACACTTGGTATTCTGCTGATAGGCACACTGCATGATCCAAATACCAATTGATACTACTTTGATAAACCAAGCAGTAATTTCACTTCAACTCGCACATGCACCCATAGTTAAGACAACCTTCATAGTTTCTACTATTGAGCTCTCCACTGTTCTCAACATCAATCATCAATATACTGAATCTAATCTTGGCATCATTAACCTTTTGCTTATTCTGTCATTCTGGTTTAAAAGAACGTCACTGCATTTTCCTTTCTAGGACTGCTCCATAATCATTGCTGCTTTATATACAATTCAACTGTTCTAACATAATAATCTTTGGGAAGACATCTTCAATTTCTTTACTTGGAATCTTCATGGGCAGACCACTTAGAGATTTGTCACTTATTTAACTTCATTCCTCCAAGGGGACTTTTCATAGATGAATGATGTAATGATATAATGATGATAAACATTTCTCTTACTCATCCTTCTTAGATTTGATTCATTGTTAATTCTAGCAGTATGATGCACAATGTGATCATCCTTTATGGGTCTTTCTAGTTCTGTAGCTCGAAACATTATTTTTGTGATTTTAACCATTCATCACTTAATGTGTTGATGCCTTCTTAGCTTACATGTTCATGGCTGATGTTCCCTCTACCATCATGGCTGCTTGCTCCCTTCTCTCCTTCCATCAACCTGTTGGCTATTGTGTGCTTCAGGTATTCTTCTTCCTCTATAGTTCTCTGTTAGAGAAATTGTCCTTTCCCTTTCTGATCTTATAGCTGTTCTCATTCCAAGGAGCTCTTCTTAGACTACTTTCATGGGGACTATTTATGCACTGCTCTCCCCTTGGGATGTTTCTTCTTAGAGCAGCTCCCCCTGAGACTGTGATGGATTCATTATGTTATTGAGTTAACAGGCTCCCCCTTTCTCTTTTCCTTCCAAACTTTATTAGGGTTCTTCATAATGTCTGCTCTTCTTTTTGATTCACAGTATTGTCAGATTGGATTGGATTCCATCATCTATCTAGAGTTCTTTAATGTATATGGTAGTTTACAGTCTTTTGCTTTGTGACCAAGCTTGAGGCATACATAACATCTTATTTTACCAAGGTACGTTTGAGCTGATGTATAATATTTTGTTCCCCTTTTTGAACACAATTTACATTCAACAGATTTATGTCCAAATTCATTGCATGAAAAACAGTAGCCATGGAATCGATTAGTGTACCTGGTGAGTGGTTGTCCTTTCCAGTTGTTTGCTTGAGGTAGTCTTCTCATTTGCTGCATCTTTTGCTGGTTAAAGTTGATATGCCTTGTCTTACAATGTGCTGCAATATGTACTATTTTATGACAAGAGAAACATGTGATATTTTTCATAGGAGGAAAGAACCTTCTTTGACAGCTTCCAAATTTATGAATTTATTCAATTCATATTCAAGAGTGTATGAGCCTTTTTCAGCTGACTGTTTCTTCATTTCGTTCTTTGTCATTTGAGGATGCTGCGTGTTTCTGTTTACTTCATTGCAAATCATGTTCTTGTTGGCTTCTACTTTTGTTTCTCCTTCATAGTGTATCCTAGTCTTTATGAGAGGAGACCTTTGAGCATTTAAAATTTGGTCCAACTGTCCAAAGCTTTTCATTTGTGGAATATTCATAATTAGTTAAATTTGGGCCTTTTCTAATTTCATCCTTAGGCTTACCACCTCTTCTTCCAATCTTCCTCCACATTCCAGACTTTTCTCTCTCATTTGTTGCAGCAGAGTGTCTTCTACTTTCCTTGCTTCTTCAAGTTGTGCCTTTAGGCCAACAATTTCTTCCTTATCTTCATATTCTCTTTCATCACATATTTGCACCAATGTCTTAAGGTCTTTGTTTTCATTCTTCAATCTCTCTATTTCAGTCAAGGCTACGTCAAGTTTGGCTTTTTCCTCAACTGTAATTTCTTCATGGTACTCACATCCATTCACACTAGCAGGTACCTCATTTGATTGAACATTTTCCTTTTGACATGAATTTTTCTTCTTCTTGATTCTCTTCTCCTTCTTGACAATGCAGCCCCTAGTGTCTACTTTATGCATGAAATGCAATCTATCCCAGATTTCTTTTGCAGAGTTTAGATCCATTATTAAATCAATATCCTTGTTATGAAGACGGTTATATATCACACATTTTGCCTTGGCATTCCACTGTTGTTCTTGCAAAGAGGTAGAGTCTGTGCAATAACCATCACATACAAGCTTCCATACCTCAGGTTCATAAGCCATTAAATCTGTTTTAACCTTATCTATCCATTCAGGAAAGTTTGTTGTATTTAGCACGGGTACATTTTGATAGTCCATGACTCAACCAGATCTCCTTCAAGCTATAAGGCTTACACCAAAGGAACTCGCTCTGATACCAATTGTTGAACCCTTAGTTAAACTGAGAGGGGGGGTGAATTAGTTTAACACATTCATGGACTTAAAACTTTCCTTTAAACTTATTTACACCTTCATTTCATGATCAACTTATTACATTATGTAACAACAATCTTAATATGTGAGTAGAAAGTATTAAGCAGATTAGATACACCATATCAACACATAAACATCATGCACATAGACAACAGATATAAGTAGAAACCCATAAGGGAGAAAACCACATCTTATTATTGTTGTGATGCAAAGGCAAGCTCCAACTCCCTCTCACCATTGATTTTCTGTAGGCTCCAACCTACAGGAGGCTCCTACCTCAATTCTGCAAGCTACAACTTGCAAGGAAGCTCCAACTCCCATTTGTTTTCTGCAGGCTACAACCTACAGGAGGCTCCTACCTCAGTCAGCTGCAACTGACAGCTATCAAGCTACAACTTGATATGGAAGCACCAACTTCCTCACTCTTTCAAAAAAAAACACATGCTGATTTACTTGGATATCAGCGCTGTTCTGTTCCTTCTTCACTGCTGTCCACCAGCCTTCATATTTGCCTTATATCATCTCTGAATCTTCACATCTTCTCTATCTGCTCCTCCTTCTTCTTACCCTCTCTGCCTCATCTCTCCATTCTCTAACCTCTTTTGCATATCTATGTGATATCATTTATAGAGTTCACCTAATGACTGTTTGTATTCCATAGGGAATTCAAAGTGAATATGTGTAACTCTTTGCCTTCCACCTTCTCGTTTTCTTGCCTAGCCCATTCAGAAAAATATAACAATATGTATATATTTCAATATTACAATGGAGTATTTCTTCACCTACGGAGACTTGCCTTTGCATCACATACAATAAAAATAATTTTAAATCATTTACATTCACATTTACAGTTACATAAATCAACTTCACTCAACCCTTTTTCGGCCCTTGGCTTGTTGTGCGTTTGTCTTTTTTGCTGCGCTAGTGTAACAGTTCATTCGGCATATATTACGTTTTGGACCCACAGCATCTGGCAATTTAAATAAATAAGTGAGGGAACTTTAATATCTAAAATCACAGATTTGAGATATAGTATTCTTTGTGGTCATAAAACCACACAACCCAGATTTCCTGTGTGAATGCTTTACCTTTCCACTCTTTGATTCATAATCAACCCCATTTCAAAATATTAACTTGCGGAAGCTACTTTCTTCAAATCTCTGATTTAAAACCTTGTAAATAAAACCCCCCTTCAATTTTTTATATGCAGAGTTCTACTTTACATACCATACTTGGTCTCAACTCCATTTTAGACCAAATCTGAGTTTGAGTTCTCGCACCATATGGCACCTCGAATTAATATTCGATTTTCATTTAAACTCAACCATATATATGGTCTTCACAGAACATTCTTCTTTTTTTTACAATTGGCATTTGAATCGAAGTATGAACTTCGATCTCACTACATACATTAATATGTGTTCATGCATCTATTCAACGTTTTGTCGAGACCCACTTCACATATGGTTCACCCCCACGACGCATATACAATGCTCTTCCATACTCTATCACCAACATTAGCTCCGTCCGGGTCCCACAACTCATTCAACATATAAACTGAATATCAACACATTAGAGTTCTATCATCAATGTTTACTCTTTCCCTCGGGCCCACAACTGTCCTTACCTTGATTAATTGTCGAATGGATCGGATGGTCCAAATTTCATCGCGTTCCAAACCTCAATTGAATGCTCATCCGACGATCATCGCGCAACACAACTGCACGCTTCTTAATCCCTCAAAAACACGCGATAAAAGTGGGTCCCAACATTAACTTACCATTCACATCCAACGGCTGACTATTGATCGCATTGTTTCTCCCCAATCCAACGATAATCGTGTAACCAAAATGCACGGGTTTTAATTCTCAGAAATTACGCGATAAAAATGGTTTTTAAAAACCACTCTTTGCCATGCGTCCACCGGCTAACCTTATCGCGTTCAAAAAGGCAAAACAACTTACCGCTTAATTAGCCATGCGATACTGCTAGTTTTATTTCTCAAAACCGCCTCCTCATTCACTGTTCCGCCTTCTTATTTACTCAACGAACCATTGGATTTCAGTTCATTAACCCCAACACCTTCTAATTCGATCACGCCTCTTTAACTTGATTTCTGCTACATAACCAGAGTTCCGCTTCTCTTCAAACCGCGCCATCACTTATGGTGCTTCCACTCGATTCATTCGATGGTGCTCCAGTTCTTCTTTATTGAAGACTGCTTTCAATTCATTACCGAACCTCAAATTCGTGATTGTAAAAAAAGACCGGTTCTCTTTCACAGTTTAACAGAATCAGGGTTCCACCCAGTATCTCCAACGTACCTTCTTCCTCTCGACATATTCAAGGATTGTTACTTTGTGCCTTCAAGTTTCATGTTCCTGCAACCTCAATTCAACTCCCATTACAATAAAAGCCCTATATGGACTTCGAAACCCAGAACTTTATGGCACCATAATTACACAACGGAACTTGTAAGTTTTCTTCAAGTGCCTTATTCAATACCTATTCCGATCAAGCAATTTTGGCCTTCGATAAAGGTTCATGGAATTTCAATTCAATAGCATCGATTTGAATTTATTCATTCCAGAATCAAAACTTTATAACATGACCCCCGACATATTCGAATTGCTTATGAATCAAACATTGACATTAACCCTTAACACAGAGTTTATCATGTACTGTTTCTTATACGATTTCTTATTGAAACTCAAAGCCTACCACATAGGCCTTAAACCAAATGATACCCATGTAATACTGAAACAGATTCCTCATATATGCAGATGAAATTACTTACAAAGGCCTCTTGTCTTGACCAAATCTTCAAATCAAATGGCCCTTTTCAATTGCCTGTAGGCTTACAGGAACAAACCCCTGTTTGCCCAAACTGAAGCACTCACACACTCTGCAGATTTCTAAAGACCCTGAACCTTTCTTTTCTTTAGTGCAACTCCCTCTTGAGCTTGTTCTGTATAAGATCTTTGGCCCTTGCTGTATCTTGCAACTCCGCTACTTCTCTGCTTCTTTGCTGCCTCTGCTTCAATTCGCTGTCTCTACTTCTAGTCACCTATCTGCTATCTGCTTCATCCATTGCCTCTGCTTCTTGTCTAATGCTGCTTTTTTACCTTTGCTGCTTAACTATTGTTCCTTTGTGCTCATTTGTCGTGGTGATAATTCAGGTGCTGCTCCTTTGTGCTCCTTTGTCATCAATGACAATATTTCCAACACTAATTAGAAAAGCGTTCAATGATTTTTGACCCAAAGGGGGTTTTCCACGTAAAACTCTTGTGCTTACTGTCTCTATTTTTGCATTATTGTTTACTGCTCTTACTGAACAATAATAATCATAACTGAAGATTAACAAATTCTCTGAAAGGGATTAATAAAGTGCTAATTACTAAGAAATACTGATTCACCCCCCCTCACAGTATTTCCGAAGTGTAGTCCATATGGAAGATGAAAATGAAAGACAAGTTGGAAACCAACGAGTCCGGGAGACACAATTGAATTTCCTGGCTACTTGGTTGATTTAGCAAGATTTATAGATTAGATTAGATTTAGATGTGAGACCAGTGCCTTATGGAGTTAATTTCTTGCTTTATATCGATTGAAGACCAAGTAACCAGATGAAAAACCGTTGATTGAATGAGTGACTATCCTATATGTTATGCAAATTCTAAGACTAAGGTATGATGCAAGAATCTTGGTTACTTTTAATTAAATGCCTATTCTAGGTGTATCCTTTCCCTTATCTATTTTGAAGCTAGTCTCTAGAGTATGTTGTGAGAAAGAGGCCAAGGGGAAGCAAGCAAAGGCTTGATTAACGATACCTCCGCTCAGGTGCTAACCACCTGGTGCCTCTGGCATTGTAGAGACTATGGCTTTGATGACTACAATGTCACCGTGTTAACTGCTAAAGAAGTGTTAGGCTCCTCAAGCTAGGTGAGAAAGGTGGTCCTAGTATCTCTATCAACCAAGCTTATGCTTGGAGGTAAGTTATTAAATGCAAGACTAGCTCTTAGGATGAGATGCAAGGTTATCGAGTGAGAGATCTTGATGTGAGATTGCTTAAAGATTTTAAGTGCTTAGTTATTATTTGAGTCATGCCCACAAGTAGATAACAATGGCAATCAAAAGACAATCTCGTAAACAAGACAATGTGATCAATGTTAACAAGTTCCAACAAGATACAATAGATACCCACAAGATACAATTGCTCAAGTATATGAAAGATGCTCTTAACAATGATTCACTAATATAGAGTTCTCAATAAGATATCCACTTAAAATAAGAACTATAAATGACAATTAGAGCACTACTTAGAACAATTAGCCAATCGATTAGAAATATTCCAAGATAGTTCAATATGATAGATGTCAATATTACTCAACACCAACTATCCAAGAGATATTCAGTTAGATTAGATTCCTTCAGGTAAAGAACACTTAGAATTTTAATAACAATAACAATAAGAGCACTATTTTCACCAAGGTTCTTATGCCAATTAATTAGATCTCAAGACAAGTGATGTGACTTAGATCATCCAACACGATACTAACATCCAATGAACCCTTAGATTATTTCACTTATGCAACCAAGATCATTAGATTATGATATCAATATGCTTTTAAGAGTGAGCTTATTATATGTAAACTTATGAATTTTATAGCTTATGAATTCACAAAAGAAAACACAATGTTAGCTCAATGTTCTTCACAATAGCACATAAACCATGAAATAAACCTTTTCGCCACTTAGCTATTAGAAATTTAGAACAATGAAAGATACATGACTTAATGTTAGATATTCAACGAACCACAATTTATTTTTTATGACATCAGAGAGATAAATCACTTTAGATCCTCCTAGATGCAAAATGCAAGGTGCATATGCTTGCCAAATATGATAAATATGAGCCTAAGTGTCAAACCAATCTTATGATGCACTTTGCCACTGTTACATCAGACTTATGAGGCAGAGATGACAGTCACCAAAACACTTAGATCTATCTAATTTACTTAAGTGACTTATCAATATGTGAGGTATCTTAGATTTATTTTTATGCCACTTATATGTGTTTTTCATCACTATTAAGAAGATGTTAGAATGTTGTAGCAAACAGTGAGAAAAAATGAATGTTAGAAGATCAAACCCTTGGGATTTAGGTGTTGAAGTTCACTTGCTCGATTTGTCCAAATTTTTCCAACGAGTGGAACACCTACAAATACCAAAAATCATGCCAAATGCCTCTGCAAAACACACCAATACTTAGTCCAGGATATGACAACTACCAACAGAAGCAAAGAGGGTAAATAGGGTCAAGGGAAAGGCTAGGAAGAGGGGCCAGCAAGGGCTAATAGGCCTGCGGCTAAGGCTAAAGGACTAGATAGTCCAGAGGCTAAGGCCTAGAGGCCAAAAGAGCCTCACAGCAAGCCTTGGGAAGGCTGTCGCTAGGCTAAGGGAGGGGCCAAGAGGCCCTAGAGGGCTGCGACTAGGAGAGGGAGGAGGGATAAGGGGATCCAAGAGGGAGGAAGGCTAAGCAGAGGAGGAAGGAGGCAGGACGGAGGAGGAGGGCCGAGGACAGGAGGAGGCCTTCTAAAGCTCGCGAAAGGGTTCCAAGGGGAGGCCGAGGGCTTAGAGACTTATGACTAGGCCTACAAAGGCCAAAAACACCCACCATGAGAGCTAGGAAGGCAGGCCAAGGCCTTTGGGGGCTTGCGGCTAGGCCTAGAGGGCCTAAAAGGGTGATAGGGCCCACAACAAGGAAGAAAAGGCCAGATCTAGCCTACGACTACGCTTAAAGGGCAACATTGAGGCTAAGAAGGGTGACGCTGGGCCTAAAGGCCCTGAAAATTTTAAAAACCCTTGCCAAAATTAAAATTTGCTTCAGATCTTTAGTATTTGCCCAAATCACTGCAAAATATTCAATTGTTGGCCCTGCAAAAATTCTAGAGACTAGATATTACTCTCAAGGGCTTAGATCTAGCTCAAAACCCCAAAAAATCTCGAGTATTACTTGCACAAATGAAAAGACAAATGCCCAAAACCCAAATATATACAAAATTTGAAAACCCCAAACCCGAGCTGCAAAACAAGGGTTAGATAAATTATTCTACAAATATTATTTACAAAATATACAAATATACAATGTTTGAAAGATTTTTGAAGGATAATTTTTTATGATAATGACCAAAGCTTGATGTATTTCGAAAGATAGATGTTAACCACAACTTTAGTGAAATAGGAAACCCACATAAATTTGCTAAAGCCCAAACAAGGTCGGCCTGTGTCCACACTTTGTGAACTTGGAGCCCAGGGGCCGGGGAACTTGCAAACTCTATATATTTCTTAAGAGAAAATTGTTAGATCATACAATGAATCAGATCACCTAAGATAAACCCAAAAATTACCAATAGAATGTTCTTATCATGTACAAATGAAATAACAAATCATATAATATTGAAGCACAATGTAGGAAAGCACATACCCAACACGTACCATAGATAAATGAGACAAAGACACCATGAACTGAACTGCAAAGTCTTTTATTATGAATCTCAGAAGTTCCTAGGAGGACAATGGCTTTACAGGTGCGATACAAAATTACATTTAGACCAGAGTGACTATCCTGATCTATAGAAGCTCAATAACCTTCTATTTATAGAGAAATTCCTTCAAGTGGAAAATAACGACTAGTTGGCTTGATTCTCGTCAAAATAATCTCGACCATTAATAATTCCTTGATCAACTTTTAATGTCTGTCGTTGAAAATATTTATTTGTAAATAATTTTCGAATTTCTCATTAAAACCTTTTTTTATTAGTTCAAAAATAATTATTTTGAACTAATTTCCTCAAAAATTTGACTTTGACTTAACCTCCAAGGTCCAAGGGTCCTATATATCTTGAAATTTCCAATATTCCCTTGGTGAGGGACCTCCAAAAATTAACTTCTTTTAAACCCACGAATTTTTACACTAGGAGAAATTAATTTATCTAACATTTTAATTTTGACTCTAAATTATTTAATTTTCTGGCTTATGATTTAATTTTATTTTTTCCAGAAAAATTATTTAATTGACTCATGAAGGGATTAATTACTTTTTTGCCCTCAAATATTTTAGCCATGGTCTCTAAGTATGAGGGACCATGCACTAAAATATTTTTTACAAAAGATTTTACAAACTCAACCCTCAAAGGGGGAATATCCATTCGTTATAGACTCTCAAAATACTTATCCAATTTTGTGACACAATATGATCTAGTAGACCAAGTGATTTCTACTAAAATAATTTAGCCAATTAGCTTAAATTATTCCCAAATCACTTTTACAGTAGACTTTAATAAGAACACTAGGACACACCTAAGACTTCAACGATAAATTCTCCACCCTAGCTTTAGGGTTGAGGTTGGAGGCAAAAACTCTGCTGATCATCTGTGTTTAGAAACACAGATAATCAGTGAGATGAAAAATCTCCTAGGGTGAAAGTTGTCGCCAAAATCATATGCTTACGTAGGTTGTTACATAATTAAACGAACATACTAGCATCATTTACGTTACAATTTTGCAGAATGGGTTTACAATGACATAATAACTGGCGGCTGATGATTGTGAACTTCGAAAAAATTCCTTCAAGCTTCTGGATCTTGCTTCCTTGGAATTAATAAAAAATGGGTGCAACACCCTGCACCTAGGGCAATCCTTTAATGAAATCCATGGAAATGCTCTCCCATTTTTGCTTGAAGCAACCTTGCTAAATGAGTATGCTTTGCTTTGTTTTGTTGGTAGACACTGCATTCTCTCATAAATCTTAGCAAATCTGTCTGGAGGCCTTTCCATGTGAACCTCTCCCTAATTTGCATATAGGTCTTCAAGTACCTTGGGTGCCCTGCTAGGGGAGAGTTGTGCGTTGCCTGCATGATCTTTTCCTTGAGTTGAGACTTCGGTACTAGGTAAATCTGCTCTTTGTATTAAATAATGTCATCAATGGCATTGTACCTACCATCCTGGATTAGCCCATCGAGGATATCGCAAGCAAAGTTGTGTTTGGAGTACTCCACCAACAAGAGGGATTTCGAGTCACCAGTAATCTCTATTACTCACCATTTTGTGGATGATATCCCCGGGAGAAAATTTTCTCCAAGATGGTCCTCACCAGCAGCCAACAGCCCCTTGTAGCCACCAACTAGCTCGTTGTGCCTTTTTTTCGCCACCTGAGCCAACCATGTTGTCCCTCACCCATCTGTCGTGATTGTATGTTTGAAGGTGGGCCTCTCAAACCTAAAGGTATGCCTTGTCATTTGGTAATTGAGTATTGTAGTTTGCTTATCATGGACACTTATGGGCATGGATTAATGGGGGGATTCGACGGAAAGAGTGGCTAGGTCTCCTGATCTCTTTTGTATCCTACCCTTGGATCTTAGTACTGTGGGATCTCTTTTACTGACCTATGGGTTTTAGGATGGTACTACACAGGAATCCTCGATTTTGGTTGCGTGGTCCTGCTCCCTCATCCACATTCATTACTCCCATTCCATTCACTCTAACCCCATTCATTATTCTTCCCACCTAGGTCTACATTTTCCCACTAGGTACACATAGGGTTGGCCTCCTCTTCCCGTTGCCCACAACTTGGGTCGGGCTTTTAATGATTCCTTGGAGGTTGATGCAACTAAAAAGAAAAGTAAAAGCATAATTGACCACTTTCAACAGGAAAATGTACCACAAAATGCAAAAGATGGCCAGGACAAACATATTTAGCATGTGGGCAAAAGCCAATGCATGAGCTCTACCCCATTCCCACGACCATCACCTTGGTTCCTATAGGCCCTAGATGAGCCTCCTTTATCATTCAGGAACCCATGATTGTTTGAACCCTGGTGGGCAATGAACTGCCCTACTTTAAAAGGGGTATCCACTGCTGTACCTTACACATCATGCTCTTACCCTTTGAGCCCCGAGCAGTTAATCAAAGAAAAATCATTAAAGACAAACGACATATAAAGAAGGGTGGAAAAATCATGGCCGGGGTATTTCATGCACCACGATTGCTCCCTCCTATACATTATATACCCATTGTGGTCTTCCCTTTTAATAGCTACCCTTGTACCTCGACATGTAGCCCAGGTTTGCCCTTCAATTCCTTACCCCATTCATCTCTTTATCACATGCCACCACCATTTGAAGGATGTACCTTGGACATACTATCCCCTTTAAAGGTAGAACCCACCTAATAGGGTCCTTGGTTAACCCTCTTTGGAGCTTGGAGACACTAGCACATGCCAAAGCCCACTAAGGAAGGGCATGCCATTATAAAGTGCCCACCTGTTGTCCATGGTTTGTAAGCTCTTTAACTCGATTTCCTTAAATAACCTGTTGTATTGGAAAGCTAGGGGACATATTAGATCTTATGCAGGGTTGCGGATGGTCTCCATTTTGGGTTTGGTCACCCTATATGGGGTCCTAACCCTCTAGAGGGCTACATTGGCACATGTAGGGTGTGTGTAGAGAGCCATGGGCCTCCACAACTGTAGAAAACATTCCATGGTTCCCCATAGATGTTCAAAGATTGCTTGAGATTCAACTATTGGACGAGGATGCACCTGGTTCACCATGCCCTCGGCCCCACAGTTGTACCATGCACTTGGCAGATGACTCAAGACTTGATGCTGATGTGGCATCACTTAAACCATCATCTGAGCCCTTATAGATGGTCTACAGGCATCTGCGATCTACTTGGAGGCCCATGAGGTTACTTGTGTGCCTCCACACCTATTGGGAGCACCACCGGTTTATTATTTGGAGAACAAGGGGTCAACCCCTTTTCCACTACTTTTGGGAGTCCTATTCATCGTTATGGCACTTATGGACTTTATCAGGCTTCTTAGAAGGCTCAATGACATGTATTATTCATCATTCAACCCCTTGAGAGGCTTATTCTTTTGTTTGTGAGCTAGTTTGGTGGGCTTGTCACCAAAAGTTAGTTATTTTTAACATTATTTTATTCTAGGGGCTAATGTAGGCGTAATCAGCTAAATCAAACTCATTACAAGCGTATAAATACAAGTGATGTGAATTCATTTTAGCATCATCACTTGGATTGGACTTGTATCTCTTTAGAAAACTTTGTTATCCTTCTTGGAGGATGAATTTTTGGAGCATGGAATGAATTTTGATGTTTGGATCATTTTCTCTTGTCTTGGAGCTTCTTGATTGGCAAAGTTTTGATGGTTGGATATACTCTTAATACATGTACGTGCAATTTAATGCTATTCCTTCTTTCTATTTTTGTCACATACATTGTTGCTGGGATCTCGCTATACTAGGGCTAATTTACTGCATCCATTTATGCGAAGTTGTGGAAATTTTGTTTCTAGATAGTGATGCTTCATGTATGGGCCATGCATTATGAGTGACTGTTCCTAGAGATGCTTCATTGTTGAAATTCATCTTGATTAGATTTGAACTTTGCAAAACGAAGTATAAAGTCCTTGAAGTTGTTTTGCTATTTGCCCTAATGCTATGCGAAGTTTTCTTTGAGGCATGCTTGACATAGAAAATTCAATATCCATAGTCATAATTACTCTTGACTCCAAATCTCCCCAAAGGATTAGGCACTGGTCCTCCGTAGGTGATCACCTTAAAGCTTATTTCTTTCACCCTCCGCTCTTTTCTAGGATTAACATGCATAGGTCACTTAGGGCATAAATTATCTCACAATCTAGCCATCCAAACGCTTCAATTTTTGGTCCACAATTGCGCTGGTGTGTCCTCAAGAAGCCCTCCAAATTTCATGAGATTCTGACGGTGGGATCTTGAGATGTGGCAAGCCCTAGCTCGAAGACCGATTCTTGCCCTTGGTTTTCTTAGGCTAGAAACCTCAATGGGATCATTACATGACCTTTCATTGCAAAATTCCTTCCTTGATCCCCTTCTCCTCCCTGATTAGGTCAAGCATATCATTGGTTGCTCAACCCCATTCCCATGAGCTAACCTCGGGTCCACTTGGTCCCGTGTGGTCCCACAACTTATCAAGGCCAATTTCACAAAGACCATTTGGAATCCATGCCTTCACAAGAATTTTAGGGTTTGAGGACCTCCATTATAAGATACATACCCTAAACCTAAACCTTGAAATTCTCCTTGAGCCCTTCCTCGAGAGCCTTCAACCTTGCCTTCTAAAGCAAACAAGTTATACATTTGATCCTTTCTTGTGAATAGGCCCCCAAGATTATCCCTCACCCTATCATTGACCTATTCATTTTGTGGTCCTTATTATATCCAATCTCCTCCCTTTGGTGAAAGTCCGTAAAGAGTTGGGAGCTATAGTGGAGGTGATAGAGGGCTATTGCTCCATTGTTTCCCTTGATCTGGTAGTGGCCCTCCAAGGATCCCCTTTTCAGACCCCTGCTAGATTGAGCGGTAGCAATCTCCACGAGAAAGAGGGTGGATGGCATTCTCAAAAGGGCATCTGCTACCACATTGTTGTTGCCCTTCACTTACTCAATCTCAAAATCGTATGCTTGTAGTTTGCTGATCCACTTTTGCTATCTCTCTCAACTCCTGCTCCATTAGGAACCGCAAGCTATTATGATCACTCTTCATTTTAAACCTGTTCCCCACTAAGTATTGTTTAAGCTTGGTCAATGCATGCATAATGGCCAACATCTCTTTATCATATCTTAAGTAATGCCGCTCGTAATGCTTGAGTTTGCTACTCTCAAACGCAATGGGGTGTTGATTTTGCATTAGCACTGCTCCTATTCCTGTCTCCAAAGCATCACACTCAAGCACGAATGGCTGAGTGATGTCTGGTAGTGCTAGCACAAGACCTGCTTCATTCTCTTGAAGATTGCCTATGCCTCAATAGACCAATTGAAAGCCCCCTTCTTTGTGAGGTCTGTAAGAGGTGCTGTTAGCTGTGAGAACCCCTTAATAAACTTCCGGTAATATATCCAAAGACGTAGGAGATCTTCAAATTAGTGACCTTCCTTGGGGTAGGCCACTCAATGATTGCCCTGATCTTCTCTTGGTGTACCTAAACCCCGTTTACCCGATCACATGTAGGAATTTACAGGGTAAGTTCCTTAGATCAAACACCAAAGGTCACCGCTCACAAACATATCACAAATTAGTGCACCAGTAAGCAACACATTTTCAAGCTGGTGGGCCCTGATTTCATTTTGAATGCCAAAAACAGTATTTAGCTTTTTCATAGCTGCATCAAGGGTGTCAATTTCTTGGATATGAAATCGAAGATCTTGAGCAATGGACATTCCTATCAACCCTCGTGCTTGATCTTGTTTATTTTCCCATTTAGCGGCTTTATCTGCATTGGTAGGTTTAGTTTCTTATCTTGAGCCTACACTATAAAGCCCTTTACTTCTAAGTAAGTCTACCATGTAGGATAGCCATTGGAAATAATTGGTGCTGTTAAGAAAAACCGGGCATGCACTTTCCATTTTCTTTTTAAACTGACGCTAAAAAGGGCCGAAACTAACTGCTCTAATGGAAAGATCTCGAAAAATTAGGCTGATTAAAAAAAAAAACGGCTCGAAAAACGTCTTCCAGATGAAGAAGTTATGCCTTTTTGAAAAAACTGAGTTGTAGATGCCGAATAGTTACGAGAACAATTGAAATTTGATGATGAAGTTCTATTTAAAAAAAAATCTTGCCCCTTTAATAAAAACCTTTTTAGAAAAAGAAGCTTGAGAAAGAGACTTGAACCCAAAACCTCTATTCTCATAAACTAACTTTACACCAAGTGAGCTAGTAAAAGGATTCTGTAATTGCTTGAAAGGAGGGAGATTTTTTTTTTTTTTTTTTTGGTTTGTTCGTTCTCCCTCCTTAATCTTACTCTTCGGTGTGCGTGCTTTTTCTTGCAAAAAAAACACAAAATCCGAGCACACAAAAAAATAACGAAATACAAACCTTACGACAGAATGTTAGATTTTCAGTTAGCCTTATCGGCAACTATCTCTTTTTTGAAAGAGCATACGTAGCAAAAAAAATCCCATCTTCTTGATTCTGATTTGCCAAGATCGCACACAGTGCAGAGTAAAGAGCATACACAGAGAAGAGGGTATAGATCCGACAATAGAAAAAATATAAACCGAAATAAATAGAGGGAACCGAAATAAACAAAATGATTAACAAATATAACTGCAAAACATGTACTTTATACCTCCAAATCTAAAATGACATAAGTTGGGCAACCAGAAACCTTTTTGCATGAAATGAAAGGGGTTCCTCACTGTAACAGATGCTCCGGACACAACAGAGCCGTTCTCCAAGCCCAAAAAGGTTCAGAAATAGTAGATCTAGAAAACGACAGTCGCATGTAGTTAAACCGGCTTCGGATTTGGATCAACAACGGATGCGGCTCTTAAAATAGCTCTGATACCATGTAGGAATTTACAAGGTAAGTTTCTTAGATCATACACCAAAGGTCACCGCTCACAAACATATTACAAATTAATACACTGGTATATCACGTGGTTAAAAGCCTCAAAGAGGGAAACAATTCACGGCCTGAGCTAACGCGGCCACTTCAGGCAATTTATTAATAGAAAAAGAAAGTTTAGATATGTTTCTCACATAAACGGTTACTGGACAAATGACCCTCCATGCTCTTTAAATAGAGATCATGGACCAATCGGGTGTTGAGCCACGGATCAAGTGTCGTTAATACCGAGAAGAGAGTGAACCATTGGATCACTACAAACCGTGACCGTCGGATTATAAGTTACAAATGTACATAGTAAAGAAACACACTTTACCTAACTCTACACTAGACCAAGACATGCTTAACTATTTCCTATGTGTCGGAATATCCTAACATCACATGCCCCAAATAGAGCATATCAGTCATTTCAAGCTCACACTTGGACTCTTTTGCATATAAATCTTGCTCCTCCAAAATTCCCAACACTTTGTCCAAATGTCTGAGGTGATTCTTCCAAGTTTTGTTGTAGACGAGAATGTCGTCAAAGAAAACTAGTAAATGCTTCTGCAACTGTTTGTTGAACACATGGTTCATGCAACACTGAAATGTTGCTAGGCCGTTGGTTAGCCCAAATGGCATAACCAAAAACTCATAGTGCCCATAGTGGCACATGAAAGCATTTTTGGGATATCTTGCTCTTGAACTGAGATCCGATGGCACCCAAAATGGAGATTTATCTTTGAAAAATACTTTTCTTTGCTCAACTCGTCAATCCTTAGAATGGGGTACTGGTTTTTCATTGTTATTTTATTAAGTACTTAGTAATCATTGCACATCCTCAAGGTGCCATCCTTCTTCTCGGCCATCACGACTGAAGAAGCAAAGGGGCTGGAACTATGATGAATGTGGCTCAATCTTAGTAGCTCCTTGATAGCTTTTTCAATTTTGTCTTTATAAACCTTGGGATGTATTGCATCCATTTTTTCAACATTGAAAGGAAGTAGTATCCATAAGCTTGAAGGAATTTTTCCAACAATTTATTATGTCATTGTAAATCCATTTTGCAAATTTGTAATGTAAATGATGCTAGTACGACCGTTAATTATGTAACAACCTAAGTAAGCCTATGATTTTGGTAACGAATTTCATCCTAGGAGGTTTTTCGTCTCACTGATTATTTGTGTTTCTAAACACGGATGATCGACAGAGTTTTTCCCTCTATCCTCACCCCAAAGTTGGGGTGGAATTTATCGTCGAAGTCTTAGTTGAGTCCTAGTGTTTTAGTCGAGTTTATTGTAAAAGTGATTTGGGAATAATATAAGCTAATTGGCTAAATTATTTTATTACAGATCACTTGGTCTACTAGATCATATTGTGTCGCAGAATTGGGTAAGTATTTCGAGGGTCTATAACGAACTGGGATTCCCCCTTTGAGGGCTAAATTTGTAAAATATTATGTAAAAAATATTTTAGTGCATTGTCCCTCATACTTAGACACCATGGCTAAAATATTAGAGGGTGGAAAAATAATTAATCCCCTCGTGAGTCAATCAATTAATTTTTCTAGCAAAAATAAAATTAAATCCTATGCCAAAAAATTAATTAATTTAGGGTCAAAATTAAAATGTTAGAGAAATTAATTTCTGCAAGTGGAAAAATTCATGGGTCTAGAAAAAGATAATTTTTGGAGGTCTCCCACCAATGGGATATTGGAAATTTCAAGAAACTTTGGACTCTTGAACCTTGGTGGTTAAGTCAAAGTCAATTTTTTGAGGAAATTAACTCTAAATAATTTTTTTTTGAGCTAATAAAAAATGGTTTTAATGAGAAATTTTAAAATTCCTCAAAAATAATTATTTTTAACGACAAAGATTAAAAGTTGATCAAATATTTATCGACAATCGAGATTAATTTAACGGGGACCAAGCCAATTAATCGTTATTTTCCACTTAGAGGATTTTCTCTATAAATAGAAGGCATTTTGCCTCTATTTGGATCATATTGATCTTTGGTCTGATGTAATTTTGTAAATGTTGGTGTGAAGCCACTGTGCTGTTGGGAACTTTTGAATATCATAATAAAGACTTTCGGGTATAGTTCATGATGTCTTATTGATCTGTGGTATGTGCTTTAATATAATCTGAATTGTTATTTCATTTGTAGATGATAGGAACATTCTATTGGTAAGCTGTGGGCTTATCTTAGGTGATCCGATTCATTGTATGTTCTAATGATTGTTCTTGGGAAATATATCGAGTTTTGTAGGTCTCCCGACCCTTGGGCTCCAAGTTTACAGTCTGTGGGCAGACCTTGTTTGGACTTAATATATTTTATATGGTTCTCTCAATTCGCTAAGGCTGTGGTTAACATCTATTTTTCGAAATAAATCTAGCTATTATTAAAATTTTATAAAAAAATTATTCTTCGAAACCCTTTTAAGCATTGTACACTTGTATATTTTGTATAATAATTTTTGTAAATAGAATTTATTTTCTAACCCTTGGTTTGCAGCTGTGGTTTGGGGTTTTGAACTTTTTGTGTATATATTGGGGTTTTCGACACTTGTAAATTTGATTGTGCAGGTGAGATCCTAGAAGATTTGTTGAGTTAGAGCTAGATCTAGGCCCTTGAGGGTAAGATCTATCCTCTAATTTTTTTGCAAGGCGAACTATTGAAGAATTTGCAATGAAATTGAAGATTTGAAGAAAAATAATTTTCCTGGCAAGGGTTTCAAAATTTTCAGGCCTCTTAGGCCCAACATCTCTCCTCCTTGGACTAGTGTGGCCTCTTATAGCCCTTGCATCAACCTTCTCAACCCCTGCCTCAACCTTTTCTAGCTCTCCAACGCTAGCCACAGGCCTCTAGAGTCCTTGACCTGCCTCCTTTACCCCTGTCGTGGCATTTTTTTGCCTTTTTAGGCCTGGACGTGGCCTCTAGGCCACTCGACCTCCCTCATTCTCCCTGCCGCAGGCCTGAAAAGGCCTTCCTTTCCCTTCGTCTCCATTTTTTCTTCCTTCCCGTGGGATTTAAGCTTCTTGGCCTCCCCTAATCCCCTTTTTGCAACCTCCTTTAGGGTGCCGCAAGCCTCTTTGAGGCCCTAGCCCTAGGCCACAACCCTTTAGGGCCTCTTGGCCCCCTCCTCAAGCTTAGCGACAACCTTTCAAGGCTTGCCATGAGGCCATTTTTGCCTCTAGTCCTTAGCCGTAGGCCAATTAAGCCTTATCCCCTCTCTCCTAGCCGTCATTCCTTGCCTCATTGCCCTCTTCCATCTCTGATTTGAGCATTTTATTCAGAAGCTGATCATCGATGGGTTTTACAGAAAAGTTGGTGAAAATTTGTGTATTCAAGAATTGGAAAAAAATGGCTTGTTGGGCAAGTGATCTTCAAGGCATAAGGCCTTTGGTTTGACCTCTAAACCCTTGCTCATTACACTGTTTACTTCACCAAGTTAATAATTGATAACAGTGATAAAAGACATTCTAAATTGGCATAAAATAAACTCATAATTTGCTTGACATATTAAGGAATTAATTGCATGAGTTGGGCTAATTTTGTTCAAGTGAATTTCACTGATTGTCTTGAGTGTGATAAGATCTGATATAGCAGTGAAAAGTGCATCATAAGAGGCCTAAAGTATCTAAGATTTCATATTATCCAGATTGGTGTGACTCTCGGGTCCTCATTGCTCATATTTGGCTTAGTATATGCTTATCATTTTACACTTCAAAGAGTCCTAAATCATAAGTAATTTACTACTGTCATAGATCTATCTTAAGATTGGAATTCAAGTAGCATAAGTTCTTTCATTGCTCTACATTCTAATTGGTTACTTGTTTCATGGTTCTACGTGCTATTGTGAAGATGGATTGCTAAACATTGGAATCTAACATTTTCTTGTCTCTTGTAAGTTCTTCCATACTCGCTAAAATCGTTCTCTTTGCACTAAATTCACTCACACAAGTGTTTAATCCATAATTGAATATCATTATTTGTCTCTTAAGTGAATATGACTAATCATTGAAGAATATTGGCTAAGAACACTTGCAATGTTGTGGTCAATTTGTGATCTTGAGGTTTTAAGAATCTAATTGGTTGTGAGTTAATAACAACATCTTAACATGTATGTGTTCTTTGCTTAAGGGCTTCTAATCTATTTGAATATCTCTTGATAATTGGGGTTAAGTAACATTGTCATATTTTGAGGATTGATTATCATTGGCATCTTGTATTGAAAATCAATGGCTAATTGTTAAGTGGATAAGTGCTGTAAGTTTCCGTAATTGCAATCATTGTTATCATTTATGGTTAATATCTTGTGGAAGATAATTTTGCCTTGAGCACTTGGGTAATTGCTTTGAAAGGATCTCTCATTCATTATTGGCACTTGATAAGCTTGACACATTTTCTTGTGGTTAAGGTTGTATTCTATTGACAAGTACTTGTTGATATAACTCAAGAATAAATCATAGCTAAGTACTTAAACAATCTTACCTTAAGAATCACTCATAATCTTTGCATATCATTCTAAGTTAGTTCTTCAATTAATAATTTACCTCCAAGCATGAGCTTGGTTGATAAACATTTAGGGCCACCCTTTCTCAATTTAGCTTGAGGGACTTAGCACCTCCTTAGTGGTTAACACGACGACTTTGCAGTCGTCAGAGCCATAGTCTCTGTAGTGTTGGAGGCATCGGGTGGTTGGAACACAGGGGGAGGTATCGTTAATCAAGCCATTGCTTGCTTCCCATTGGGTTCCATCCCACAACCTACTTTAGAGACTAGTTCCAAAACAGTTAAGAGGAAGGTTACACCTAGAATAGGCATCTAACTTAAAATTAACCAAGATTTTGCATTTCACCTAGTTAGTAGGATTTGCACTTCATCCAGGTTAGTTAAGCGTTTAAGCAACGATTGTTCATCTGTTTACTTGGTCTCTAATTAATATACAACAAGAAGTTGACTCCATAAGGCACTGGTCTCACATTCGAATCTAATCTAATCCTTAAGTCTTTTTAAAATTTCAAATCTAATCTAAACCTTGAGTCTTTTTAAAATTAACCAAGTAGCTATGCCATTCAATCGTGTCTCCTGGACTTGTTGGTTTCCAACTTGTCCTTCATCTTCACCTTTCCATAGGGACTACCACCCATAGCCTGCTGTTGGGAGACAACTAAAACGGAGAGGTCAGGGATCAGAGTGACAATCCCCGACTTGAGTCATTGTCGCAGTGCCTGTACAATTTGAACGACAACAAGATGACGATAAGGGCTAGTTATAACAAACCACACCCCCTCTTCCAACACTATCACATGCTCAAATCCACTATGTGGAGGTCTACCTAGAGTAATGTCAACAAAACCTTTTTGATGTTTGTCGAGGAATACTTGAATGCCATATGGATACTGTCAAGGCAACTTCAGATGTCTTTTTTCAAAAATGTAACACTCTATTGCCCATTCTATGTCTCCATGCTGCAACACTACCTTCATACTTTGACATGATAATACCTTAGGTGGTTACTGATGCATGGCCCACAAAACCACCTTCTTGCCATCATGATCTCTAAACCCCATCTCCATCCTCCTGTGGTTAGTAGTGTATCTTTCGATGGAGTAAAGCCACTAAACACTAAGTACCACATTGGTATTCCGTATGTCCACCACAAAGAAGTCATTTGTCAATGTGTAGTTACCCATGGTTATTTTTAGTTTGTGGATCCATCTAGTGCACTCCATCTGATGACCACTTGATATGGCCACTGTGAATCCATCAAATTCCTTTGTTTGAATCTCCCTTTGATCCACCATCGCTGCATCTATAAAGTTGTGGGATGTCCCACCATCAATCAACATTGTCTCTTTGTGTCCGAACATGACCCCTTTGAATTTGAATAAATGGTACCTGGGAATTCCTGACATGGATGCAATTACAAGGCCTTTAGCCCCAACTTATGATGATTCCTCACCTGTTGCTAGATGTCCCTGTTCATGTATCTATCCCTGCCCCAAATCCTCATCCTCCTCATCACTGTCACTATTTGACTAGATCTCAATGTAGTGTGCTTTGCCCTGTTTGTCCTTCCTTGTACATCTATGTCCTGGCACCCAAGGCTCCTGGCAGTTGAAACAAAGATTTTTCTTCCTTGGCTCCTTACGGGTTGCCTCATCCAGCTTTGATTTCCCAGTGTATTCCCTTTGAAAGTGTTGAACCTCCTTATTCTTTTGAGGAAAGGATGGTTTGGGAAATTTTTTCTCTTAGGAACAACATCCTGCATATCTCTAGCTCTACTAACTACATCTTGTAGAGTGACAAGCTTATAACCCTTAACACAACCACGTAGAGGCTCAGATAGCCCCTCAACGAACAACATCACCATCTGTGCATCGAATACTCCAATGACCATAATTGCCAGGCGAAACTTTGAGATATATGCCTTTGGATTACCAGTATGCTTTAATTGTGCCAACTCTCTGAAATGAATCCTTGGGTCTCGCTTGTCAAAGAGGTCCAGGTTTCTCCGAGTAAACTAGAAATATGAAGTTATGTTGGCATGACCTAAAGTCACTAACCCATGGTACCACCACTCATGGGCCTCACCCTCCAAGTGCAACGTAGCCAACTTACAGGCATCTTCTATCAATAGATATAGTTGGAAGTATGTGTCTAGCTTTCGAACCCATGATCTAGCTGTGCATTTTGATGATTCATCAAAACATGGGATGGACACCTTTCCCAGTGTCTTATGAAGCTCATGGTTCTGCATCATAGCTTTCTTAGCTCCTTCAGGATTGGTTTTCATCTAGAGGTTGCAAAAACTTTGTGAAATTCATGTCAGCTTGAAAAACTCGTCCCATCCTCCTGTACTCCAAATATTCCCCAAAATGTATATCCTTATCCACCTGCTCCATCTGCCCTACTACTGTCTCATTTAAAAATTGAGGCATATTGGGGTTGGTTGTCTTGCTATATAGGTGTGGGTGGCTTTGCATGGTTGTGCGTGCATGGCTGCGTTCCCCACTATTAGATCCCTCACCATTAATGGGATCTGTTGTCGCCTATATTGTACAGGCACTGCAACAACTGCTCTGGGCAGGGGTTGTCATTCTGATCCCCGCCCACTCTGTTCTAGCTGTCTCCCAACAACATGCTATGTGGGGTAGTTCCTATGGAATGAGGTGAAGGAAAACAAGTTGGGAGCCAACTTGTTTGGGAGACAGGAATGAGTGGTCTAGCTGCTCGGTTAAATTTAGCAAGATTTATGATTAGATTAGATTAGATTTTAAATATCAGATCAGTGCCTTATGGAGTCACAATTCTTGTTTGGTATAAATTTTTTGCCGAGTAACCGGATGGACACCCGCTGCTTAAATGATTGACTAACCTATATGATGTGCAAGTCCTAGGATCTATGTGTGATGTAGTGATCTTGGTTATTTTTAGTTATATGCCTAATCTAAGTGTAACCTTCTCTTAACTATTTTGAAACTGGGCTCCAAGTTAGGTTGTGGGAAGGAGGTCAATAGGAAGCAAGGCTAGGGCCTGATTAACGATACCTTCTATTGTGCTCCTATGACCTGGTGCCTTCGACGCTGCAGAGACTGTGGCTCTGACCACTGCAAGGTCACCGTGTTAACTACCAAAGAATTGCCATGCCCCTCAAGCTAGATGAGAAGGGTTGCCCTAGATCTTCATCTCTATCAACCTAGGTTATGCTAGGAGGTAGGTTCTAATGCAAGCTAGACTTAGGATGCTTATGCAATGATGATGAGTGAAGACTTCTTGAATTAAGATTGTTTGTGTTATTCAAGTACTTAATGTGAGTTACCTTGAAGCAAGAGTACTACTAATACTGAGATAACAATCTTAAACATGACAAATGCCAAAAGATACAAGTGCAAGCTTCAACAATATTCCACAAGATGTTTAACCAATTAGATCAACGTATCCACTTATTAATTAACCGCAAAGCTATAAGATGCCAATCACTATTACGAAAGATGTTTTCCAAAACAAGATTACGTGAATCTTATTGCTCAATGCTAAAGAGATATTCAACTAGATTCACAAGATGCCAATATTCCTAAGAGACTTATCACCGAAATGATCCAAGTTCTTTAATGAGTGAGTTAATTTAGATGTGAAATATAAACAAACTCACAAGAGAAACACAATATTAACCACTTCCACGGTGTGAATGTTAGGAACAAAATATAGAATTATGAAAACAATTATACACTTTATGTTCCAATGACCTTTTTATGAGAAATAAATGGCTATTATGATAACACCAAGTTAATATTAATTCCAAAGTGCATATGCTTGCCCAATGTCACAAGAAGTAACCCAACAACCAAATAAACTTAGTCAACTTAAAAATGAGGTGTGTTAGCCTACTTAAGATATAATATTCAGAAAAATTTCAGATATGATATATTTATTACAGCAGTAAACAAACCACAGATCAACAAGATAATGATGCAATAATGAATGCTCAATATGCCCCAAAATAAGAAAATTTCACTGAAACTGAAAAATCATTTTTTTGACCCTCTTTAAGTGTGTGATTCAGAAATTGCAGATCTGATATGTTCAGTTATGCAGTGAATTACAAGAAGCAGAAAATTAGATCTAGGCTAGATCTAAGATGCCCAAGTGGCCAAAATTTAGGGCCTAATTATCATTGTTTGACTGCTGTAATAAAACAGGGCCAAAATGAGGGTTTAGAGATCAAACCCTAGGCCCAAGGCCTTGAAGATAAACTTGCCAAAAATTGCCCAAAATTTTGGGATGAAAATGCCACCTGAAAATCAAACTTTTGAAGCCCCAAAACTTGCAAAACCACCAAGGAATCAGTTCTAAAATTTTTAGAGGAGGGTTTAGGGAAAAATAGGGCAGAAAAGGCTAAGGAGGGCCAACACTAGGCCAAGCAAGGCCAACATTGAGGGAAGAGGAAGCTAGGAGGGCAGATCGGGGGTTAAAGAGGGGAGAGGAGGCCAGAAAGAGGCAACGTTGGAGGAGGAGAGCCACAAAAGGTTGGACGGTTAGGGAAAGAGCTCTAAATGAGCTGCCGTGGGCCCCACAAAGGTCACGACCTGAGGAAAGAGGGCCGCAAAAGGAGGCCGAAGCCTCGAGGCTTCATGGCCAGGCCAAAATTGGCCTAAAAACCTTGACATTGGGCCCAGAAGGGAGGGACGAAGTCCTAAACGCCCATAAAAGTGACACAGAGGCTGAAGAAGGCTAACACAGGCTAAGGAAGGGAGACGCTGACCCCCTGGGGCCTGGATCTGGGTTTGGGAAAGCTTAAAACTAAAACCCTTGTTTCAATTTTTTTTTCTCTTCCAGATTTGAATTTTGCTGCAAAATCTTCACTGGGTAGCCCTGCAAAATTTCCTAGAGACTAGATCTTACCCTCATGGGCCTCAATCTAGCTTTATTTCAGTGACGAGGTCGTGGAGGCATACAAGGGTTAAGGGTCTGTGTCATGGTCAGGGTACTTGTCAATTGAAAGTCTATAAGAAGAACTTCTTGTGGGTTTTCCTCTCTAAGAGGGAGAGGTTTTGGCCCTAACTCGAAGAGCCTAAATTTGTGTCTCTTGTGTTTTGGTAATTGACTTGATGAAAGACATATTAAGCTAAGAAGAGAAGACATAAGTAAAAGAAGTAAGCTCACAAGTAATTATCAAGTAGAGAATTTGAATTAAACTATGCCCTACCTAATTCTCAACGCCAAGTGGGTGTGGGGGCACAAGGATATCCTCATGGGTCTTCAAATGGATCGAAAATGTCTGTAGACCATTTGTAAGGGCTAGGATGATGATATATGCCCTCCCAAAGCAGCGAGAGATATCCTCTGGACTCTGGAACATCTGCCAAGTGTATGGTGCAACTGTGGAGCCGACTGGGCATGGTGAACCAGGGACATCATCCACATACAAAATGGTGGAACACGAATAATCAATGAGCGCCGCAGTGGATCCATTAAGTAATCTTTGCTATGGTGGACACCCATGGATCTCAACGCTCACCCTATAAGTGTCAATGTGGCCCTCTGGAGGGCTAGGAGCCCGTATAGAGAGACCAAGCCCCAAATGAAGACCCACCTGCAATCCTCCATAAAATCCAATCCGTCCCCTTACCCTCCAATACAACAAGTCATCAGAATAATCAAGTAAAAGAGCTTACAAGTCATGGAACCAATGGGGTAGTTCATGGTGGCATGCCCTTCCATAGTGGGCTTTGGCATGGACAAGTGTCTCCAAGCTCAATAAGTGGTTAAACAAGGACCCTATTAGGTGGTTTCAACCTCTAAAGGGGATGACATGTCGATCATATATCCCTCAAATTGTAGGTGGCAAATGATATAATAATGGAGTGGAGTGGGGATAATCGGAATCATCTAGACCACATGTCATGATACAAGGGTAGCTGTAACAAGGGAAGCCCACACCTAGGTATATGAGTGTAGGAGGGAGCAAATCATGGTACATGAGTTACCTTGATCTTTGTTTTTCCACCCTTCATATGCCTTTTGCCTTTGACTGATTTTTCTTCATAACTGCTCGGGGCTCCAGGGGATGAGAGCATGATGTGTAATATGTAGCAGTGGATACCCCTTTAAGGTGGGGCAATTCATTGCCCACTAGGTGTTGAGACAATCATGGGTTCCTTAATGATGGAGGGGGCTCATCTAGGGCCCACAAGAGCCGGAGTGATGACCATGGATAATGGGTAGAGCTCATGCTTGACTTTTGCCCACGTGCTAAATTTGTATGTCCCGACCATATTTTGCATCTTGTGGTACATTTCTTGTTGAGAGTGACCAATTTATGCTATTTCTTTTTGTTTTATCTGCATCAACCTCCAAGGCATCGTTCCAAGCCCGACTTAAGGTGTGGACAAGGGGAAGGGGATGCTAACCCTATGTGGACCTGGATGGGAAAAGAGATGAATGAGGCTAAAATGAGTGGAAGGGGAGTGATGTAGGTGGTATCAAGAAGCGGGACCACACAACCAAAATCAGGATTTCCGATGTAGTGCCAACCCTAAAGCCAATGGCTAGTAAAGGAGATTCCACGGGACTAGGATACAAGGGTAACCATGGAATCAGGCAGCGAAGACACGAATACAGACATAACCCACTCTTTCCGCCAAATCCCCCCACTAATCGATGCTTTGTGAAGATAGTTCCTAGACCTAGAGATCTTTATGGAGACTTGGCTTTTATGTGATCTTTGTGAAATTGGCGTTAATAGGTTATGGGATGACACGAGGCCAAGCAGACCCAAAACTAGGTCAAGTGTATGGAATTGATCAACCAAGGAGGGGTTTGACCTAATTGTGGAAGAGAAGAGGATCAATGGACAAATCTTCTTGAAATAAAGTGCAATGATCCCAATGAGGTCACTAGCCAATGGGAAACCAAGGGCAAGAATCGATCTTCAGTCTAGGGCTTGAAATATCCCAAGATCCCACCGTCGAAATTTTGTGAAATTTGGAGGGCTTCTAGAGGACACACTAACGCAGTTGTGGGAAAGAGATTGAATTCTTTTTATGGCTAAATTGTGGGAAAGTGATGCCCTATATGACCTATGGAGACTAGTCCTAGAAAAAGAGGGGAAGGTGAGGGAATAGTCTTTGAAAGTGATCACCTATGGAGGATTAGTGCCTTGTCCTTTGGGACAGATGGAGTCAAGGATAATTTATGGTTTGGAAAGAGTTCACCCAATCAAGGAGGCCTTTAAACAACTTCGCATGTCATTAGGGCATGAGAGCAACTGCTTCAAGGTCTTTATACTTCGATTTGCAATAAATGATGACTTATCGAGATGCATTTAACATCAAATATCTCGAGGAACATTCACCCATTCATACATGGCCCATGACATGATGCAACGCTATAAAAGATCACAATTTCCACCAATTCATATAGAAAAACAGTAAATCTCAGAATTATATAGCGAAAAGCCCAGCAACATTCATGTGACAAAGGTAAATAACAAGAATAAGCATGAAAATAACACTTACATGTATAAAAGAGCATATCCAATCATCGAATTATGCCAACAGAGAAGCTCCAAGACAAGATAGAGATATCAAAACTTCAAAGTCATCCATATCATCCAAACTTGTCCTCCAAAAGGTATAGCGAAAATCTCACAAGAGACAATAACCCAATCCAAGTGATGATGAATGAGAGAGAATATCTCTCTGCTATTTATACAATCCTCTAAGGGATTTAGATGTCCTAATTTTGGACTAATAATGCCCCTAGAAAAAAATAATGTGCATAATAACTGTTGGAACACCTAATCCTACATGGGTAGGTGTGGAATGCGAAAAGTCACAATGGAGTCCAAGTGACCTTGAAAGATGAAACCAAGAGTCACACCATTGTATTATAAATGCACATCATGTATAATGGAAAAATAAGAAAGCCTCACGCTTATCCTTCATTGTGTTGAGTCTCTTGTGTGTGTGTGCTCATCTTCCTCATACACCATGTGTGTGCTTTAACATGGTGTTTAACATGGTATCAGAGCGGGCGATTGTTGGCCCTGCTCCACTTTGAATGAGCCATTTGTGTCTATGGCCTATTCATATCTGCAAAATTCTTGACATTTTTGCAGCATGTAGAGACTTTTTGCAGCAGTGTTTTTGCCGCCATTCAGAAGTGTTTTGGAGAAGGAGCAGCATTCAGAAATTGGCAGCATTCCAGCACTGATTTTGAAAAAGAGCAGCCTTGTGCATCTGAAGATTACATTATATGATTTGTGGCATAAGGATGATTTTTTGAAGAAATTGACATTTGAAGACGAGTTGTTATTGGTGCAAAACAACTCTTTGAAGAAAAATTTCAGCTGCTTTAAAGGCCTCTTGCATAGTGTTTTCAGCTGCACATATTTTGTAGAGACATTATATTGCATTGACATTGTATTGTGAATGGAATTAGCCTCTTCATTCATAGTTGGAATCAGTGAATTTGAGTTGTTGATGTAAGTCATTGTTGATTGCCCTCCATCATTTGAGGAGCAGATTTTGTACTTGAGATTTTTTGGAAATTCTTTGCAGTCATTTATATTTGTTGAATCACATTGTAAACGGGTGCATTTTCGGTTGAAGCCGACACCCTTTCATTTTTGAGCCTAAATTGTTGAAAATGGCCAAAATCAATGAGGCATTAGTGTTGTTGAATGACCTCATTCATTCAAATGTTCATGATATGATAAAAATGAGCAAGGATGCTCTATGTAACATTCAGAGTTGTTAGCTAGATGCACAAGAGAAGATTGAGTTTTTGCAGTTGGAATCTCAGCTTCAGCAAGAAGAACTTTAGCAAAAGAGTCACCATTCTGAACCTGTTTCTGTTCAGAACATTGTGAAAGACTCCCATCAGCAGCAAGTCAGCAAAGTTCCAGTTGATTCCCATTCAGTTCCTTGCACTAGAGCAGATTTACATGCAGATGCAGCATCTCAGCCTGCACTTCCTAAGCCCATCATCAGACCTCTTGGGAAGAGCTTGTCCACAACAAGCACCGAACTGGTCTTGGATATGACAAGGATGTTTCCTTTCATATTCCAGACTACACCAAGCCCATCTTATTTCAGAGTGCTGGATTCTTGTATGACAGTTCACCTGCAGCTGTTCCAGATCCTGTTCCACTTCCACAACAGATTGAGAAATGCCAACACTGTGATCGAGTTGGCCATATGAAAGATCACTGTTTTGATCTTCATCCATGTAAGCACTGTGGTCGGCACACCCATTCTTCAGACAGATGCTTCAGAAACAAGCCTCCTGCAAGAACCAAGATTCATCTTGGATGGATCGCTTCTTGGCAATGGGCATCAGCAGCCAAGAAGATGTTTACGACACATGTTAGAACTTGTTCACGCATATTGAGCAAACTTGCAGTTGAGTTTTCGCCATCATCTCACCTTGTCCTTGACAGGGGGGAAAATGGTGGTCATGTACAAGCTTCGACGACAGATCAAGCGAGCCTGAGCCACAATCTCTCATTCCATGTTCAGAGTTGTAGCCAGCAGTTCAAGCGAGCCCGAGCCACAATTCGTCATTCTGGATTCAGAGATGTAGCCAGAGATACGGATGCCCATGAGCATACCTTCGGTTGGTGGATAACCTAAAACCATCATTTTCGGTTGGTGGATAACCTAAAACCATCATCTTTGGTTGGTGGACAACCTAAAACCACCACAGGTCGTAGACCTCCCTTCTTTTAGGTCGAAGGTCTCCCTTTTATATGAGGGACAATTCCTCTAGCAGAAGCTTTCAGCTTCTTGCCAGTTTTGGAAGAGTTCCGGGAACTGCAACAAGTATTGCGTTCCAGTGTTTGTGGTCATCCTAAAACCACCTCTTTTTTCCAACATTTCAGAGAGTTGATTCAGCCCCAAGTGCTGCCATGCATACTTTGCAGATTTGTATTACAACTCTTTTCTTGGACTCACACATACCCCTTCGGATTAAGGGGGGATGTTGGAACACCTAATCCTACATGGGTAGGTGTGGAATGCGAAAAGTCACAATGGAGTCCAAGTGACCTTGAAAGATGAAACCAAGAGTCACACCATTGTATTATAAATGTACATCATGTATAATGGAAAAATAAGAAAGCCTCACGCTTATCCTTCATTATGTTGAGTCTCTTGTGTGTGTGTGCTCATCTACCTCATACACCATGTGTGTGCCTTAACATGGTGTTTAACAATAACAATACTTTGGTGAATACAGTGATGTGTGGTTTGACGGAAAGTTTCTTTGGGTGAAACCTAAGAGACCGCAGTTCAAATCTCATTGAGTATGTGGCTTGCTATGATCTTGGCTCAAGGAGTAGGCTCACCCTTTTCCGAGGGGTCTCGGCTCTTGCTGAATCATAAGAACTGGTATATCTGACTTGCAAGTTGTTGGATATATCCTGGTGTTATAAGACGACTATGAGGATTGATCCTGGGTCTCCCCTAGATTACTCTAAAGAATTACCAATTCACCATGTGTAAAAAAAAAACAATACTTTTGGTGACAAGCCCACCGAATAGCTCAATAACATAAGAATAAGCCTCTCAAGAGGGTCGAATGATCAATAAAGTGAGTCGTTGGGCCTTTGAGGAGGCCTAATGAAGTCCAAGGGGTGCCCTGATGTAGAAATGGACTCCAAACATAGTGGGCAAGGGGTTGGCCCCTTGTTTTCCAAGCAAGACCCTGTGGTGCTCCCCAGTGGGTGTGGGCGCACAAGGACATCCTCATGGGTTTCGAATATTGAGAAATCAATGCTAGTAGAATTAGGGTTTTGATTCCTCTTTCTTGATAATTACTTGTGAATTATGCTGGCTTCTTTTACTTCTTTGTTATATTATCTTTCATCAAGCAATTAGCAAATTATGTGTGTATGAAGATTACAAAGAAAAAGACACAAGATATAGGAACTCAGCCAGGTCAAAACCCCTAATTAGGGGAAAACCCAGTCAAAACTCATCCTTCAATAGTTTTCATGAGTTAATCCAAGACTCTTTAACGTAGACACAGACTTCCTCCAACCACTGAGTTAGCCCTTCCTTCAAACAGCTTCGATCTAGACCTTCGACCTTGTAGCAATAAAACTTCGATCTATGCAGCAACAACACTTCGACCCCTGCATCTTCGATCCCCTGCAACTGCAGAATTTCGATCCCTGCAACTGCAACACTTCGATCCTGCAACTGCGCTGAAAATTCCTAGGAAAGAGAGAGATAGATAGCCCAAAACTTCAATCCTACAATTCTTCTCCTCCTTGCACTTCACACTTTTTCTAGATTGCTTATTGTGTATATCGAACTCGTTGAGTTCGTGAGAAAATAGATTGAACTACTCTTCTATATATAGCTTTGAGGGCTTCAGGTATTACTCATTGTTGTCTTATCTGTTCCTGATCACTCACGCCGACAAATTTGAAGGTGTAGGCTTGGATAAATTTTCTAAGAGAGGAACATAACCCAAATCCGTGTTTGACTGAACCACCTCTATTCGTTAGAGTTCTCGAGATGAGGGTGATGCAAAATTTATATCAGAGTTCATGTCCAGGGCCTATGAAATCATACATGGGACACCTCCACCTCAGATTTTTCCTGAACAAAAGGAGCTGCTCCAATTCAGTGAGGAAGATTGTGTAGGGGACTAGTATCTGTCGTGGCAAGCCTCTCATTTTCCAATACTACGTCGCCCCAAATGAAGTTTTCATGATGATGCCTATATGGCACTTAGTTACTTTTATTTTTACTTTCTATCTTTATGGTTTCAATTACAGTTTATCGGCAGATACTTTGTTGTTTTTCCGTTATCCAGTTGTGCAATAGGCATGCTCAATTAATTTTGTTATCATGAATGTACTAGAAAATCAAGAAAGAATATCTGGGTGAAGGACTCTTTGTAAGAATTCTACAAAGAAAACAATTTGAAATGGAAGAAAGGTTCATAATTTTTGTCTTTAATTTTGGTCCATGTCTCTAGCCAATGTATCATCATATTTGCCATGGAATGTATATTTCTGGAAGATATCTTGATATATAAATGTTCAACTCAATTCTGTCTCGAATGTGTGCAATATGTATGTCTCTTGATGTGTTTTAATTACATTCATTTACACTTTGCTTGTGAGATTTCATGTATTGTATGAGCTGGAATTACCTACTTGCATTCATGAATTTGTTTTACTTTGTGAAAGAGGATAAACACTTGTGAATGTTAAATAGATGTGAATACCTTAAAGGCGCTCCATGAATCTGTCTATTCCATATTTCCTTTATTTCATCTTTTCTTCTGGTTTTCAGCGTGCTGGATTCTTAGCAAGTTAAGCCCGACGCGTTATTATTTACCTCTCTCTCTTTGTCTTCATCACGACACTATCAACCTAACTCTGCATGCTCGCTCGTGTATGGCCCTGTTGAACGTTATATTCCAATCCCTTCTTGAAGCCCAGTTTATGATTAATTTAGTTTGTCATTAATATGAACCAAAAGCACCAGAGTTTCTGAACCACCATTGATAAGTCCTTACCATTAAAAGATCCGGGGTTTTATACAACAAATCTTTAAATCCCCTTTTAAGATGTCCTAGGCACTAGTCTATTCATCAACCCAGAGACTGTCTGTCGGAGTTACAACACTGCACTTTTGTATATAGCCTTCTTATGGGTCAAATTGCTTCTTTGTAGGTGGACTTCATCAGGTAAGGACCGACTTCGTGTGGAGGTGACAAATTACATATTTGACTCAAAAATAATTCTTTTTACATGATTCAAAAGCCCAAGAAGGGTCTCATAAAATGTACAATGAATCTAATGACTCAACATAAATCCTAGGAGTCCTCAATGGGGAATTTGACTTATAAATTGATGACCCAAGCATGAAACCCATGCTTTAATAAGTCATTGTAATAATAATAAATATTTTTCTTTTTTCATTCTTTTGATAAGTATATTCCATAATGACTCAAATACAATTATGAAGACCGAACCTAGTTACATTCTTCAGCATCCAAGTGGATCGAAAATGCCTGTAAGGGCTAGGATGATGATATAAGCCCTCCCTTTGCAGCGGGAGACATCTTCTAGACCTTGGAACATCTGCCAAGTGTATGGTGCAAGTGTGGAGCTGACTGGGCATGGAAAACCAGGTGCATCATCATCATCTCGAAGGTGGAACACGAGCAATCAATGAGTGGTGTGTTGGGGATCAATGAGGTACTCTCTGCTATGGTGGAGGCCCATGGCTCTCAACGCTCACCATACAAGTGCCAATGTGGCCCTCTGGAGGGTTAGGACCCTGTATAGGGAGACCAAGCCCCAAATGGAAACCCACCTGCAATCTTGCATAGGATCCATTGTGTCCCCTTTCCCTCCAATACAAAAAATCATTAGAGTAATTAAGTAAAAGAGCATACAAGTCATGGAACCAATGGGGCACTTCATGGTGGCATGCCCTTCCATAGTGGGCTTTCACATATACAAGTGTCTCCAAGCTCAATAAGGGGGTTAATCAAGGTCCCTATTAGGTGGTTTCAAGCTTTAAAGGGCTTGACACGTCCATGGTACATCGCTTGTGATAGTTGACACATGATATAGTAATGCAACAGAGTGGGGATCAGGGGAATCATCTAGACCACATGCCATGATACAAGGGCAGCTATAATATGGGAAGCCACACCTGGGTATGTGGGTGAAGGAGGGAGCAAATCCTGGCACATGAGTTACCCCGACCTTTGTTTTTCCACCCTTATTCATATGCCTTTTGCCTTTGATTGATTTTTCTTCATAACTGCTCGAGGCTCCATGGAATGAGAGCATGATGTGTAATGTGTAACAGTGGATACCCCCTTAAGGTGGGGCGGTTCATTGGCCACCGGGGGCGGTTCATTGGTCTAAGGTTCTGTGTGTAAGTTCCTCTGTGACTGTGACACAATTCTGAAGTTTGTCCGAGGTTCTGTGTTAAGTCTGAGGTCCGAGCCTTTGTTTCTTCACTGTTCCACTATTCTGAAAATCTCCACCGAGTTCTGATCAAGAGGTCCGAGATTAGATAGGTCTTGTTGAAGATTGCAAGGCCTTGTCATATATCAAAGGTACTATGCCTTGTTGCTGGTCCAAATGTCTGAAGGGTAATGGTCTGAAGTATATACGCTACTGTCCAAGCTACTAGAAGAAAGTCCATACCTGCTGCAGATGATTAGGTCTCCACAGACTTAAAACAGCCAGCTGTCCACAAGTTCTTTTCTGTGCCTCCGTAATCCGAGCTACAGAAAGTGACCATACCGTGTTTTCTAGCACAGATCCAAGCTCATATTTGGTGACTGTTCCACCAAGACCTCAACAATCCGAGCTTCAAGAAATTGTAACTCCAATTTCCCTTGCAAATTTTAACTCCACAGGTCTGTCAATATAGGGCTGCAACAGGTCCAAGATGATAGAAGATAAATTTCAGATTTTAACTCAAACAAATGGTCCTCCTCGGTCTCCTACGGTTATGTAACTTATCTCTAAGAAATCCCCGAAATTCTTGATGCTAAATAGTAAAATGAAATGTTTCAATGTCAATTTATACTAGATTTCGACCCTTAATGAAGAGACACGTCTCGTGGAGGGAAGCCGACATGAATGTCTGAGTACAAGGAGTTAGGAGATGAATGAGTTAGGAGATGAATGAGGGCTCATTGGAAAGAGGAAAGAGTCATCCTACAAGATTGTCTCGGTCCCATGTTGAAAGGTTGTCTATAAGATCTTCAATTTTATTTTTCTTTGAAGCTGTCCTCAAATTGTTTGCTGCAGAAGCTTATTAGGACAGTATGGCTTCTCTTTGTTTGGCTTCTCCATTGTTTGTCTTCTCCATTGTTTAGCTTCTTCATCATCATAGGATCATGTAGGACATCCACGTCATCATGATAGTGTCCAGCAATGAGTGTATCATCCATGTCATCACATAATGGTGCAGTGATATGTTATAGTGCAGCATCATCAGGAGAACTCCAAAATAGTCTTCCAATCAAATGATCTCCAACCATGTTACCCCCATCAAGTGTATGACATCATCAAGTATCATTGAGTGTGGTCATCCTTCAAGAGTCTGACATCATTAAGTATATGACTCCATATGTCATCAAGGGTTAAGGTATAGATCATCAAATGCATGCAACATTAGATCAAGGACTTCCTAGGACTTCTTTCATTAGTGGTTTGACTTCTTTGTGACTTGACATATTCATTGATGGTATCCTTGTCAAAACAAGAGTCGTGACATCATCATCTTGAACTGGGCATCTCAAGAATATTGACATCTCGGTCAATTCCATATTGGCATCAATGAAAACCTTGATTAACAGCCCTCGTGCTAAATTTGTATGTCCCGAATATCTTTTCTATTTTGTGGTACTTGTTGAGAGGCCAGATTATGCTTTTCCTTTTCTTTTTAGGTGCATCAACCTCCGGGCATCGTTCCAGACCCGACCCAAGGTGTGAACAAAGGGGGGAGGGGGGAAGGCTAATCCAATGTGGATGCAGTGGACACATGTGGACCTGGATGGGAAAAGAGATGAATGGGGGTGAGATGAGTGGAAGGGGGTGATGTATATGGTGTCTGGAAGTGGGACCACGCAACCAAAATCGAGATTTCCCATGTACAGCGAACCCTAAAGCTAATGGTGAGTAAAGGAGATCCCACGGGACGAGGGTACAAGGGTAACCATGAAATCGGCCATTGGAGACAAGAATATAGACCTAGCTCACTCTTTCCGTCGAATCCCCCCACCAATCCACGCCCAAAAGTGCCCATGACAAGTAAAGAAAATTACTCAACTATACCAATGAAAAGCCATATCTTTGGGGTGGAGGCCTACCTTCAAACATACAATCATAACAAGCAGGCGAGGGGCCACATGGCTGGCTCAGGTGGCAGATAAAATGGCACATCGAGTTATCTAGTAGCTGCAAGGGGCTGCTGGCTGCACCAAGGACCATCTAGGAGAATAATTTTCTCTTATACACACTACCCACAGGTGGTGGGTAACAAAGCTAACCCTAGGTGCATTGAAAAAGCCATTATTGAAGATGCTCTAGCTCTAGAGTTGTTGCTGCAAGCGCTAAACTTGAATGTTTAATATATGATGCCCTAGCTAGCCTAATGGATGATGATCATATATGGAAGGATCCCTAATCTTGAAACCCTAAGTACATGGAGGGAGCCTAAAGCAAAAAACATATGAAGCACTAATGAGACTGACCTTGAATTTTGACTGTGTTGTGAATACAATCTGCAAGAACATGATTAGATTTCTGAAGAAGATTATAGAGCTACTGCAAGAAAAAGGATATCAAACTCTTAATCAAGTGGCAGATCAGGGCAATACTAGCATATGGAAACAGGGGTGGAAAATGGCACAATCTTTGGGTCGGAAGGTGGACACAATTGATTTAAGGAAATCGTGTATAGATAGTTGGCATCAGAAATATATAAGGCTGAAGGATGAGGATGATTCTCTTGCATGGTCCAAAGACAAATTCTTGAGGGTTAATACAATATTTCTTGGCGATTAGCCACAAAGAAATGTTCTCTCTTATGCATAATAAACAAAATTGAGGTGGAAATTGGTCTGGAAAGCTAAAGACTCCAAAGAAGACCTGTATATTTCTATATTATTATGGCTTGCCATTAGGATTCAGGAATAATGCTTTGACTTGGGAAATATTGCAAAGGAGGAACAAAGAAACATGCTGTGTAGAAGAGACAAAGAAACAACTGATATTTATCAATTCCAAGTTACATCACAGGTGAGATCATTTTTGTTTTCTGTGAGGAGTAGGCCTGCAACTCCAAAAAATCCTAGGCAGAGAAAGAATTTGAAGGTCGGCTTCTCCTTAAAAATAAAACAAAATTTAAGATATTTTGAACAGGTCAGCCCTCGAGTTGGCCCTATCCTCTCAATCGACATGTCTCTTCAACATAGGACGAAACATGTATAAATATAAACCCAGGATCATCATTTTGGGAATGAAACGTTCGTCAAGCACAGAGAAAAAAAAGTTTGAATCTGAAGTGCTAAAGGAGAAAAAAAAGGACGAAAAATTGAAGATTATTGGTTTGGACAAAGTCTGTTTTGGATTTTTCTGTAGCTAGGGTTCTGAAATACATCATTATTTATGTGAACAAAGCTGCTCGAATTGGTAACACCTTGACAACTGTTTCAGCACAGTCCTGTGCAAAGAGAATTCAGACTCGAGGAAAAATTGTGGACAGAACCTACACTTGTTGAAGACCATTAACTCTCGGCCCTGTTGAAAACTCTGTAACCTCATGCTGTAAGAAATCCATGGGAGACCAGAGTTTGGACCTGTTACAAAAGTGCAGACACTAGTTCAGGGTCGGACCTTCCTTTGGCATATTTATAATTCAGACCTGTGGTGATTTTTTTGAAGCTTGGACTTACATTGACAGATCTGTCCTTTCACTCCTGTGGTATTACAAACTTGGATCTGCGGCAAGCATTTGATGCAGACTTGTAGCAGTTGTTGCAACTTGCAAACCTTAAAAAGCTTGGACTTGTATCAGATCTGAAGTCTGGAAGTCAAGTTCCTTAAGACATCATTTGGAGCTGATTTGAAATCTGGAAGTCAAGGTCTTTAAGACATCATTTGGAGCAGATTGATGTCTTGAAGTCAAGAAGTTTTCAGGCATCAATTGAGCAGAATTTGAAGAATTTCTTGGAGAACATTTGAGGAGACTTTGAAGACTGTCTATTGAAGGAAGTAGTTGAAGCAGTCTTAGAGCATACATCCTTGCTCTTGAAGGTGCTTTGACTTCGAAGATCTCTTTGTAGCATTTTGAAAATTATCTTGAGCATCTAGCAAATATCTGGAGTATTGGAAAAGATTGTAAGAAGAAATGATGCATGATTGAAGCCTTCATTGAGTAACATTGAAGAATATTTGCTTGGGTTATGTGAAGAGTCTTGGAGATACCTACTGGAGTTACTGATGTTGACCTTCATCCTTGAAGCATAGTTGGAGAAGACCCCTTATAGCAGCCATTGCAGATTTAAGAAGCAATCCCCAGAGCATTGTTGAAGCTAGTTGAAGACGTTCATTAAAGGACCTTTGAAGACTCACTTATTGCCTTGATTAAAGACATTCCTGAAGACATGATTTGAAGACTTTGAGGAGATGACACAGATTGGTTTGGAAGCCTTGAGAAAGCTATGAAATTACCTTAAAAATTGTGAAACAGATTGAGAGGATTGTAGCCCTAGAGGATTGGAGTCCACACACAAGGTTGGAGCTTGAATTGTTGAGAGGATTGGAGTCCTCAAGAAGACCAAGTTGGAGCTTGGTGGGATAGTACAGTTTGGAGCCTGGCTGATTTGAAGATTGGAGTCTTTGTCTAGGGTTGGAGCTCTGAACTATCATTGTACTTGATTTGTTGTAAAGCAGATTGGAGTCCTTGTTACTATTGTTAATAAAATTATTCTTTTGTCGTACATTTTGTGTTCTAGTTTATTAAGTGATCCTGACTGGCATCAAAATAACAATTGTAAAAGAAATACCGATCCACATCTCCTCTCAGTGTTTCCAACAATGATAGCGGTTCTAAACATCCATATATCAAAGTTATGAGATACCATTTTTAATGTGAGATAATTTCTCGATAGTTTGTATGGCATATATGTGACTAAAGTTATGTACTCATACTACATGTTCTTTTCACATTCATATGAGACAATTGAGAGTTTGTTCGAGAAAGTCCTTGATTCCCATTTCTTTATTAGTTTTCAAGAGAGATAATCTTATTAACTACACCAATTCTTATTCTTATTGTGAACAAATATACACATTAGGCCTTCAATTTACCCCTTAAGATTTGCATTGAACAAAGCAACATGAGTGAAGTTATGTATGATAAAAAGTGTAAATTATATTGCAAGATTTTGAAATAAGTTCTTATTTGGGTTTTTGTAGATGGATTTGAGAGGGTTAGTTTATATGTAATGACTTGTGGTTCAGCCATGGTTGTTTTCATTTTTGGATCCATTTGCAGTTTTCGCTCTAAGCTTTGCACATTTGAACATCATAGATTTACGTTTACGACATTTATGGTGAATTGATTTGGTTAAAGTTAATACTTGAGTTAATGCAATTCTATCATGTTATACCATTTTACTTTGTGAGGTTGAATTCTAAGCCTAAAACACTTTTAGATATTGAATTTATGTTGAAACGTTATGTCCACTTGTTTGCTTTTAAGAAATAATCAAATGACAACTTTGTGTTATTTTTAGGAGTGTAATTCTGAATTTTCAAAACTTGCACAGCTCTCCTTGAGTTGTGGACTTTGATCAATTGCATTTAGAGTTTATGTAATTGCATCTCTGTCTAAATATATTATTTTAATGGAGAATCTGTAGCTTCAAACTTAAAGCAGAGAAAATTTTCATTACTTATTTGAGGAGAACTACCTTTTTTATAATGCAGGTGAAAATGGGAAGGAGGAAGAAGACACCAAACTTGTATGCATCACCAAATTTCCCAAGCTTTTACCAGGATGTTATTGGCTCTGTGAAAGAGCCTCAAGAGAATCACACTTCATTTGTGCTTGAAAGTATGATTCAATTTGTATTTTCAATTTTTCATGCTATACCATTATTATCACATGTAGTTTGGAATTATTAGTAAATTTTTTTATTGCAGAAATTTCCTTCATTTCCATTTTGTATGTTATAATGTGATTACATTCATCCACATCAAATTTGGTGCAAAAAATGTTAACCGCTTTATTTTGTTAATAACTGCAACAGTAATATTTTCGAAAATAAAGAGATGGGTATAGTGACCATTCTACTATCTAATTGTAGTATTTAAGGCATTCTTTTATTTTTTGAACATTTGAGTTAAAAATGTTGATATGTAGATTGCTTTCAAATGGTTGTATTGCAATGATGTTTAGAGGAAAGCATCATGTCCTTTCCTTTGATTCTCTCTCTTAGGCACAAAATGTGACTTCCTTTGATTCTCTCCCTTATGCACAAAATGTGACAATCTCAGTAGTACTCAGCAAAACTCACCATGTAATAGTGAAACACCCATCCTTATTGTCTTGGTATTTTCCTTAACTAAGCTTGGAAGCAAATGAAAGTCTATAAGAAGAATTACTTTCTGGTTTTCCTCTCCAAGAGGGAGAGGTTTTGGCCCTAGCTTGTTAGCCTAAATTTTTCTTCTCTTGTGCATTTGATAATTGACTTGATGAAGAACATAATAACGTAAAGAAGATAAGATCTAAGTGAAAGAAGCATAACGAAATCACAAGTAATTATCAAGAAGAGAAATTTTAATAAAAGCCCTAATTTCTTAACATTGAATCAGAGCTATGGTGCTGAAGATAAGAAAGAGAAGTTTAGCAAGAAGGGATAAGCTTCAAGCTTCAAAGGAGACAACAAGGATCTGTTTTTCTAGAAGATCTCAAAGCAAAGAAAAGGATCTACAGTGAAGAGTCAAACCCTAGATCTAAGAAGGAAGATCATCTTTTAAGAATTAGTCTACAAGGAAGTTGGTGAAACCATCTCAAGAAGACGAAAGACGTTACTCAAAGGACTTATACATCAAAGTCCTTTTTAGAGGAAAAGCAAGACCAAGAATGTGATTGTTATATTCAAAAGATATTTGGTGTTGAAGCCAAATCAACACTGTTGGAGACTTTATCAAATCATCATTTTGTTGAAGCCATCATCAAGCCATCCTTGATCACCATCATCATCAAGGATCTAAGGTGATCTACCTCTTTACACTACTCTTGGAGAAGTCTATCTAAGAGGGAGCTCCTGCTACTATCTACATCATCATCAACAAGGTAGTTGGTAGAAGAAGAAAAGCATCTACTCAAGTAAGTATCTTTATGACTTCATCTGAATCTGTCAAAACCTTTTTTTGCAAAGAAAGCAACAAATTGGTTGGGGTTTCAAACTTTCTTGCATGGAAGAAAATGACAGATCTAAATCTTATTGAGAATGAAGTCATAGACTATATCAAAGGGTCAACAACTAGACCTTCAAAAGAAGATACTCAAGCTCATGCCAAATACATGAAGGGAGACATAAGAGCCCAAAGGATTCTTATAGAATCCATAAAGGACTCACTCATCCCCTATGTATCAAAACTATAATCTTCAAAAGAAATATATGACAAATTGGTGTAGCTATTCTTGGTGAGTACTGCAGCAGAAGTAATATCTCTGAGACAAGCACTATACAAGTTGAAGCTGTCAAGAGAGGAAGGAATCATTTCATATTTTATGAATATTTCTAAAATACGAGATCAACTGTAGGAATTGGGAGAAGTAATGTCTGATAGATAAATGACTCCAATGGTACTGAATGCTCTACTAGAGGGATGGGGAAACTTCACTTCAAGTATCTATGGGAAGAAGAAGAAACACCATTCCAGGATCTATGGTCTTTATGCAAGATAGAAGAGACTAGATTAAAGCTAAAATTGATACAAGATCAAATGAAGAAAATCAAGCCTATGTTGCCATGTCAAGAAGAAAGGGAAGATTTGGTAAGTTTGGTCCTCAGAAGAAAAGGAGAAACATGGATAAGATACGATGCTATGGATGTAATGAACTTTGGCACTAAAAAAAGGATTGTCCCAAATCTAACAAGGACAAGAGGAAAAAGGAAGAAGCCCATGTCAACGGAGAAATGGAAGAACCCGATTCAAAGAAAAAGAACTTGATTCAAAGAAACCTAAGAAAGAAGAAGTGAAAGATCTCTACTATGATTGAGATCATCTTCCTCTTTAAGAGGTATTTGTCGGTTGTAAAATGATATGGTAGGAAGCATTGTATATTAGAGAGATACATCACTTTCGAATTGGCATCATGATGGAAGCATTAAAGGAGGAGCACTCGTCATAGGAGGATGTCTGTAGCACATTGATGTGATAACCATGCTATGGAAACAGTGGCTCCTGGGAACCTCACTGAAAACAACATTTATGGAAGGCAGTCATCTAGATCAAGGGTCATCATTCAATAATCAATATGGAAACAGGTGCTGACATTTTCTAATGAAATCCTCTTTGGATAGTCGTCTAGATCAAGGGTCATCATTCAGTAATCAATATGGAAACAGGTGTTGACATTTTCTAATGAAATCCTCTTTGGATTCACTGGTTAGAAAGAAAGCAAAAAGGTTTCATCGAGAATTTTAACTTGCAGAATTATGGTATTAGGATATGATGACATAATGATGAAGAAGGTCAAGAGAATGGAACTTGTCATTCTAAGGAAAACTGTTGCATGATGACTCAAAAGTTAAAGAGATGATGTACATGTATATTTATGCTTAAACTGGACGCTATGAAGTCGTGTCATATGGTTGCAGGTAATATACTATTATCTTCAGAAGTATGAACAAAAGGAAATAAAATTTCCTTCGATGCACAAGTTTCCAAAAGGCACGATCCTCACTTGATGAAAATCAACATAATATGTCCTCATATGGAATATGAGGTGGTTGTACACAATCAAGGAACTGCATATTGGAAGCTCCTGGGAATGAAATCAAATTATGTGGAGAAAGAAAGGAAGAGATCATGAGAAGTGCAACCATGATAAGAGGCAGTCAACATCCAAGGAATCCAAGAAGACTTGACTAGGAAATCTCCTAGGGATATTTGTAGACTTTGATGGAAGTTTGGAAAAGATGGAGACCCTTGCCAATACATATATTTAAGAGATGTGTCAATCTGTATGAAGAATGCCGATGCCTACAAGAAGATGTCATGATGAAAGATCATCACTAAGGTAATTTTTGATTTAAGTATTCATATTTATAATTGAATAATATCTGGATGAGCTTATGCAGGGTTGCCAAAAGGGAAGTATATGTCTTCCACAAGTTGATAACCATATGGCAGGATGAAAGATCCTTGGAAAAAATATAGTTCGAAAGAAAGCAGCATGACATGAATCTAGACCAGATGAAAAGACTGATGGATCAATTTCTGATAGAAGACATGACTCTTGGATGAAGGTAATGGATGATCTATGCCCTATGAAGAGATCCCAAAGATGAAGAATCCTCAACAACGAATGAATTTATGACATCAAAGAAAGGAGTTCTTCATAAGCAGCTAGGTGTTTTCATCATTGTTGCTGCAGGTCCCTGATTAAGAGGGAGCATGGTAATAAGTTTCTTACTTGGAAGAAACTTGGTAATTCCTAAGCCGAGAGGGAGCTTAGGTGCATTCCTTGTATAGGAATGAGTACATTCCTTGTGGAATATGTCCTCCCTAGTTGAGAGGGAGAGATAGACACGTCATTCTGTTATTCACCTGGGAAGACTGAATGAAGGATTGGGTAATCATCTGGAATCTGATACTCTTACGAATTTATTAGGGCATCCAAGATAAGAGTAGTTGTGGAAGGACCAATATTCTTTGAGGATTGGGAATCTAAGATAAGAATAGTCCTAGACATATCTTGAGTGAACCCGGGTGGGATATGATCCAAGAGAGACAATGATGCAGGTGTCTATTTATCATTGGTCTTGCCAGCATTGGAGTTTAAAGATCTCGTGGAGAGATGGAGCTGTTAGTCAAGGCCTTGTAGTATGACGATGCTGGTTGATATGATGCTATACAGATGAGATTACTAATCTGATTCTTCTTATGAGATTCTTTAGATTGAGAGTGACCATGTACCATTATGAATACCTCCTTAGTTAAGAGGGAGTGTTGAAAAGTGTAACTAGGTTCGGTCTTCATAATGACTTGTAATTATGGATTTATGTAATGAAGAAGACAAATAATAAAATGTATTTTGTAATGCTTGCTTCATGGGTTTCATGAGCAAGGAGTTTTTATTATAGGTCAAAGACTTCTTCTTGATGTCTTTAGGATTTGTCATCTTGTCATATATATAATATAGAGTCATGTATATGAAGTGACGTTACACTTGTAAAGAGACAAATTATTGATGTAAAGATATGCTGCAAACCCTTGTCACTATGCTCCAAGAGGTTGGCTCAAAGTATGTTGAAATCATCCCTTGAACAAGTCTGCTTACTCTCAGATCATCATGTCGGTCTAGAACAGTGGAGACAATCTCTATAAATAAGGAGTTTGCGACCTCATTTGTACACCAAGGAATTCGGTGAATTTTTGTAATAGAGTCCAAAGTATAGGACTGAAATTGATGCGAAGATAGTGCGAGAAGGGAAGTAATCTCAGCAAGGAAGTATAAAGTAATTGGGTCGTAAAATTGCTAAGCATCATCTATGGTCTAGGGTCTGTACCTACCTCGCATATCTAAGGTAGGTCGAGGGTCACTTCAGAAGAAGGACTGCGGTATCAAGTTTGCCATCTAGTGCATGAAAAAGAAGAAGATATAGTGAGTAAGGAGGCTGCAATAAGTGTTAAGAAGTGGGAGTACATGCTCGGTCTTGGGTCATATACAGTGTATAGTAGGACTATTACAGCAAGAAGGTAAGTCGAGGAGATGGTGCAGGAAGGTAGGTCGAGAAGAAGTCTTTAGTAGGACATGACCGGATCAAAGGAGGGCAAAAAAGGAGCTTACTGTTTGGGACTAGGAATCGAGTGTTGGTGCAGTGCAATGCAAAAAGGAGGATACACATAATGAGCCTAGAAAAGTAGTGACAAGGGTCTTGGAGGCATATTGGAGTCAAGGGTCTTGGTCATGGTATTGGTACTCATCAACTGCAAGTCTATAAGAAGAATTACTTTCGGGTTTTCCTCTCCAAGAGGGAGAGGTTTCGGCCCTGGCTTACTAGCCTAAATTTTGTTTCTCTTGTGCATTTGATAATTGACTTAATGAAGAACATAATAACATAAAGAAGATAAGATTTAAGTGAAAGAAGCATAAGGAAATCACAAGTAATTATCAAGATGAGAAATTTTAATAAAATCCCTAATTTCTCAACACTCAACCGACAACCAGCAGCCCCTTGCAGCCCTCAACTAGCTCGTTGCGCCTCTGCCAGCTGAGCCAGCCATGTGGTCCCTCACCCATCTGTATTGATCATATGTTTGAAGGTAGGCCTCCCGAATCTAAAGGTATGTCTTGTCATTTGGTAATTGAGTATTGGGTTTACTTATCATGGACACTTCTGGGCATGGATTGATGGGGGGATTTGGCGGAAAGAGTGGGCTTAGTTTGTGCTCCTGTCCCCTTGATCTCTTTTGGATGTTACCCTTGTATCTTAGTCCCGTGGGATCTCCTTTATTGACCATTTGGTTCTAGGGTGGTACTACTCGGGAAACCCTGACTTTGGTTGCGTGGTCTCGCTCCCTTATCTGCATATATTACTACCCTTCCACTCACTTTACCCCCATCCATCATTTCTCCTACCTGGGTCCACATTGCCTCTCTGGGTCCACATAGGGTTGGCCTCTCTATCCCCTTGCCCCCACCTTGGGTTAGGTCTGGAACGATGCCACAGAGGTTGCAACAGCTAAAACGAAGAGTTAAAGCATAAATGGCCACATTCAATAGGAAATTGTACCACAAATTGCAAAAGATGGCCGAGACAAAATAATTAGCATGTGGGCAGAAGCCAATACATGAGCTCTGGTCATTACCGTGGTTGCATAGGCCCTAGATGAGCCTGCTTTATCATTCAGGAACACATGATTGTCCCAACCCCTGGAGGGGAATGAACCACCCTTCCTAAAAAGGGGGTAATAACTGCTATATCTTACACATCATGCTCTTGTCCTCTGAGCCCCAAGCAGTCAATCAAAGAAAAAACATAAGAGGCAAAAGACATATAAGGAAGGGTGGAAAAATCAAGGTCGGGACACCTCATGTACCACGATTACTTCCTCCTACACATTATACACCCAGGTGTGGGCTTCCCTTTCTCTAGCTAACCTTGTGCCTGAATATGTGGCCTAGGATTGCCCCTGTCATTCCCTATTCCATTTCACCTCTTTGTCACATGCCAACACCGTTTGAAGGATGTACCTTGGACATACTATCCCCTCTAAAGGTAGAGACCACCTAATAAGGTACCTGGCTAACCCACTTTGGAGCTTGGAGAGATTAGCACATGCCAAAGCCCACTACGGAAGGGCATGCCATTATGAAGTGTCCACTTGTTGTCCATGGTTTGTAAGCTCTTTTGCACGATTACTTTAATGACTTGTAGTAATGGAAGGCTAGGGGACGCATTGGATCTTATGCAAGATTGCAGATGGTGTCCATTTGGGTTTGGTCTCCCTATACGGGGTCCCGACCTTCTAGAGGGCTACATTGGCACATATAGGGTGTGTGTAGAGAGCCATGGGCCTCCACAACTATAGACAACACTCCATGGATCCCAGAGATGTTCAGAGATGGCTAGAGATCGACCTTTTTGACTAGGAAGATGCACTTGGTACACTTTTCCCGACTGGCCCCATAGGTGCACCACACACTTGGCAGGTGTCCCAGGACTTGTACGATGACATGGCAACGTTCATTCCATCATCTGAGCCCTTACAGATGGTCTACAGACATCTTCGACTCGTATGGAGGCCCATGAGGTCATTGGTGTGCCCCCACTCCCACGGGGAGCACCACAAGTTTATTGTTTGGAGAACAAGGGGCGACCGCCTTGTCCATCATTTTGGGTGAGTTTATTCATCATTATGGCACTTGTGGACATCATCAAGCCTCTTGGAGGGCCCTACGAAATGCATAGATTATTATTTGACCTCTTGAGAGGCTTATTATTTCATTTGTGAGCTAGTTTGGTGGGCTTGTCACCATAAAGTAGGTTATTGGCACATTATTTTATTTCTAGGGGCTAATGTAGGCTCATTAGGTAAATTGAACTCCTAATTGGTGTATAAATAGGAGTTAGTTGGATTCATTTGTATCATCACTTGACTTGGGATCTCTTTATCTTTAGAGAACTTCACATTTTTCCTTGGAGGACATTTTTTGGATGATGGATGAATTTTGATGTATGGATTGGGTTCTTTCTATCTTGGAGCTTCTTAATTACAAATGTGATGCTGGTTGGATATACTCTCTAACATTGTAAGTGCAACTTTAACGCTATTTTTCTTGTTGCTGCATACATTGGAACTTCGCTATAATTAGGGCTAATTGCTGCATGTATTTAATGTGAAATTATGTGTTTATTTAGCTTATTCTATGAATGGGCCATTGTTAGATGAATAAAATGTCCTAGAGATCATGTTATCTTGATAATCTTGCACCATTTATATGAAGTATAAATACTTAAAAGTCACTTTTCTTCCCTTTCCTCTAATATTGGACGAAGTTGACTTTTGGAGCCTCCTTGAACAAGAAACTAAATCCGTCTTCATCATTCTCCGTGACTCCATATCCCCAAGTGAATCAGGCATTGGTCCCTCAAAAAGGGTGATCATTTTAACCCTCTTTTTCACTTTTTCCCTTTTTTCCCTAGGTCTATTGTCACTAGGTCAACTAGGGCATCAATTTTCTTGGAAACTGGCCATAGGAAAACTTCGATCTCCTAGCTGCAACTGCGTTGGTGGGTCCCTTGGCTCTCCTCCGAATTTGAAGCAAATCCGATTGTGGAATCTTGGGATCCCCCAAGCCCTATCTCTAGGATCAAGTTTTGCCTAAGTGTTCTCAAGGCTAGTACCTAGTAGGATGAATTCAACATCTTTGGGTGAAAATTGTTTTTTGATCCTTCCTCCTCACCTTGGCCAGGTTAAGAACATCATTGGTTGCCAAAATCCATCCCCTAACTTGGGCTAGGTCCACTTGGCCTCGTGTGGTCCCATTCTTCACCAAAGCCATATTTATCAATGACTACTCGTGAATCCTAGTTCCCAAGGGATTTTAGGGATTGAGAACCTCCCTTATAAGTTATATTCTTCTACTTCAACCCCCTAATCCATATACCCTCTCCCTAGAAAATCGAGTCCCTTGCTTAAAAGGAAAGCAAGTTCCACTCTTCATTCTATCCTAGGGGAAGGGTCTTTAAGGTCACTTAACACCTATTCATTGATCTATCCTTTATAAGTGGCTTCCTAACTATCGGGTCTCCTCCCATCGATGAAATTTCGTAAAGAGAAGGGAGCCCTAGCTGTGGTGACAATGGGCTAAGTCTCCATCGTTGCCCTTGACCTAGTAGTTGCCCTCTTAGGAGTCCCTTTTAGGTCCGCTTTTGGTTTTGAGTGGTAACATTTCTGGCGCTGTTGCCGGAGACACGAGACATGTGTTTTGTTCCCCAAATGATATATTGACATATTATTATTGGCGACACCATTGGAAGAACAGAGCCCTAGTTCTTCGTTGCACTCCAAAGTTAATGCTTGTAGGGTGAAGCAAGCATCTATCAAGGCACTTCATTTCACGCTGGCGACTCGATCTTAATTTTAATATGCAAAATCATAAAAAAGGGACTGTTGGAAAATCGAGGTTTGTCTTGGTCCTATATTTGTAAATCTCACTAACTAATTAATTCGAGAACTAAAAAAGGATGTGGTTAAATATGCAGAATCCTATAAAAATATATTGGAAGGTATGGATATGGAATTAATGCTCAAGTTTTATAGGTCGCAACAAGCACAACTCGACACTGTGAGTTGTTCCTATTAAAGGGATCCTAGTCGCCTTCTTGGATTTGCTCACATAACCTGTGCTTTGAATATTCTGGATAACTTGATCAAAGACTATAATGAGTTACAAGTCCCACAAAGGGCAGCCAATTGGATGGTCAGGATGACATCGAAGAAAGTTCCAAAGTAAGCTGCGATGATGAGCAAATTGAATTGGAAGAGAATGGTGATAAGAAGGGGAATATCTCCTCTGATGATGATGAAGAGTTTGATCCTGTGAGCCTCCGAATCACGCAAGAAAGAATGGATGAATATAGTATGTCATGCAGGGGGTTAGTAAAGGAATGTAATTCTAATGAAGTATTCTCTCATTTTCACGAGGAAGATGTGAAGCTTCATAAGATGAAATGTGAATATGAAAACAACCCCACTAATGCTCTGCTCCTAAAAGCATATTAACAGAATCATGTAAAGAATACCTTAGCTATTGTTCTTCAAGAAAAGAGGGAAGAAGAGTCGTCCCGTTGGTCAACTATCTAGGATGAAGATACCCTTGAGGATCTAGCTGTTGAACAGGACGATCTTGAGGTCACGTGTGTTGGGGACCATGAGGCTATAAAAATTAAAGTCGAGGATGACTGCACCTTTCTCGAGGGTATTGCTCCCGATAACTCCCTTGCTAAGAGCCTCGAGGAAGGTGATTCCATGAGCCCTTTGGAAGATGATATTGAAGGTTATTTCGGCATTGAAAAGGAGAAATGGAAAATTGTTGGTCCTTAATTTGATTGTGCTCCCATTTAAGACACCGATAAGGAGGATGAGGTTGAGATTAGTATTCCTTTTCTCTCGGGCGTTACTTACGAAGACATATCCATCGATACACTTGGGAAGGAGGATTGTTATTTTCCTTTGCACGAGGAGGGGCAGCTGGAAGGAGTTGATTCTCCTTTGAGGGAAGACTCAATCTTTGGTACTAATAACGATGAAATTGGTAAGGCTCCTACCTACCTTCCATATGATTCTATATTCAAATCACTTGAGGCTTTAGATTATGATTTGGAGGAAGAAAGACCCGTTGACGATAATGTTTCACTCTCCCCTTCGTCTTTTCCTTTTGTTCATCATCTTAAGTCTCCCACAAGTGACTCCCTTGCCCCTTGTCATATGATCTCAAGTGTTCGTGAGCCCTTTCCCCCTTTCGAGTGTAGTGTCAAGGAAAAACCCCTTGTTGACAATACCTTACCTTTTTGGATGCACCCTCAAGGTTTTGATCACGCCATGGCCTCCCCTCTTCAGTGTGACCATTACCTTGAGCAACCTAGTTGTTGCACTCCCTCTTTCCCTCACCTTTCGTTCCCCTCTCCTCACAACCTTTGTGGCATCTACAAAGCATAATATTATGAGCAATGATTGTGATAAGGGTTTCTTAAGGATAATCATTCATTCCACCATTGTGTACTTGGAGGGGAGGACCAACATCTTGACTCATGTTCCTTTTCTTAGGGATTCCTCTTGTCTCGCATGGAAACAATATTTTCCCATCTCCCACTCACATCATCCTCCATGTGTTTGGGTTCGCATCTCCTTTAGGATTTGCTTCATGAGTAATCATATAGGCAGGCACATCTATATTGATTTGATGATGGGTTGGCTACACTGACTTTTTGATTACACTTGATATTGGCTTCATCGTATTCATGTTAGGGTAGGGTGCATGGAATACTGATTTTTGCACTGGAAATAATGTCATATGATGTTCTTCATGATAGATTCGCTGCATTTATATTAAAAATTGCATATTTTTATTACTTGTTGATTTTATGGGCTGACATTAAGCATGGGTGTTCATAAGACAACGTGAAAAACATGCTGCCTCATGGTTTTGGTCGTTGATATGTGCAGATAACAGGTCTACGGTGACCAAGAGATTGCTAGAGTTCTCGTGACCTCCCATTCGAGTAGCCTTGCCCACCTCTTCCAGAGATCATGTTTCAATTGGAGCCAAATGTTACCCACCACTTTGTGGGTAATATCCCTAGGAGAAATTTTTTCTCCATGATGGACCTTAGCTGGCAGCCAACAATCCCTTGCAGCCCTCAACTAGCTCGTTGTGCCATTTCTATGACACCTGAGCTAGCCATGTGGCCCCTCACCCATCTGTATTGATTGTATGTTTGAAGGTGGGCCTCCCAAATCTAAAGGTATGTCTTGTCATTTGGTAATTGAGTATTGGGTTTACTTATCATGGACACTTCTGGGCATGGATGGATGGGGGTATTTGGTGGAAAGAGTGGGCTTAGTTTGTGCTCCTGTCCCCTTGATATCTTTTGGATGTTACCCTTGGATCTTAGTCCCGTGGGATCTCCTTTATTGACCATTTGGTTCTAGGGTGGTACTACTTGGGAAACCCTGACTTTGGTTGCGTGGTCTCGCTCCCTTATCTGCATATATTACTACCCTTCCACTCACTTTACCCCCATTCATCATTTCTCCCACTTGGGTCCACATTGCCTCTATGGGTCCACATAGGCTTCGCCTCCCTATCCCCTTGCGCCCACCTTGGGTCAGGCCTGGAACGATGCCCCAGACGTTGAAGCAGCTAAAAAGAAAAGTAAAAGAAAAATGGCCACACTCAACAGGAAATTGTACCACAAAATGCAAAAGATGGTCGAAACAAAATAATTAGCACGTGGGAAAACGCTGATACATGAGCTCTACCCCATACCCATGGTCATCACCCTGGTTCCATAGGCCCTGTTACCCACCACTTCGTGGGTAATATCCCTAGGAGAACTTTTTTTCTCAATGTTGACCTCAACCGACAGCGAACAACCCCTTGCAACCTTCAACTAGCTCGTTGTGCCATTTCTCCACCACTTGAGCTAGCCATGTGGTTCCTCAACCATCTGTATTGATCATATGTTTGAAGATGGGCCTCTCGAATCTAAAGGTATGTTTTGTCATTTTGTAATTGTGTATTGGGTTTACTTATCTTCGACACTTCTCGGCATGGATTGATGGGGGGATTTGGTGGAAAGAGTGGGCTTAGTTTGTCCTCTTGTCCCCTTGATCTCTTTTGGATGTTACTCCCATTTGATCTTCTTTATTGACCATTTGGTTCTAGGTGGTACTACTTGGGAAACCTCGACTTTGGTTGCGTGGTATCACTCCTTTATTCGAATATATTACTCCCTTGCCACTCACTAGACCCCCATTAATGATTTCTCCCACCTGGGTCCACATTGCTCTTTGGATCCACATAGGGTCGACCTCACTATCAGCTTGCCCCCATCTTGGGTCAGGCCTCGAATGATACCTATAGGTTGAAGCAGCTAAAAGTAAAAGCATAAATGGCCACATTCAATAGAAAATTGTACCACAAAATGCAAAAAATAGTCGGGACAAAAATAATTAGCACGTGGACAAAAGCCAATACATGAGCTCTACCCCATACCCATGGTCATCACCCTGGTTTCATAGTCCCTAGATGAGTCTCCTAACCCGTGATTGTCCCAACCCGTGGAGGGCAATGAAGCGGCCTACCTAAAATGAGGTAATCACTGCTATATCTTACACATCATGCTCTTGTCCTTTGAGCCACGAATAGTTAATTGAAGAAAATTCATACTAGGAAAAAGACATATTAAGAAGGGTGGAAAAATCAAAGCCGGGCACCTCATGTACCACGATTTCTCCCTCATAGACATTATACACCCAGGCGTGGGCTTTCCTTTCTCTAGCTGCCCTTGTGCCCCAATATGTCACCCAAGATTTCCCCTCTCATTCCCTACTCCATTTTGCTTCTTTGTCACATGCCACCACCATTTGAGGGATGTACCTTGGACATACTATCCCCTCTAAGGGTAGAAACCACATAATAAGGTACCTGGATAACCCCCTTTGGAGCTGGGAGACACTAGCACATGCAAAAGCCCACTACGGAAGGGCATTCCATTATGAAATGCCTCTTGTTGTCTATGGGTTGTAGGCTCTTTTACATGATTACTCTAATGAATTTTTGTACTAGAAGGCTAGGGGATGCATTGGATCTTATGCAGGATTGCAGATGGTATCCATTTGGGCTTGGTCTCCCTATACGAGGTCCTAACCTCCTAGAGAGATACATTGACACATATAGGGTGGGTGTAGTGAGCCATGGGCCTCCACAGCAGCAGACAACACTCTATGGATCCCCGCTAATGTCCAGAGATCACTAGAGATCCACCTTTGGGACGAGGATGATGCACTTGGTACACTATGCCCAGCTGGCCTCACAGGAGCACCACACGCTTGGCAGGTGTCCGAGGACTTAAACGATGACATGACAACGTTCATTCCATCATTTGAGCCCTTTTAGTTGATCTACAAGCATCTTTGACTCATATGGAGACCCATGGGGTCATTGGTGTTCCCCCACACCCACGGGAAGCACCATAGGTCTACTAGTTGGAGAATAAGGGGCCACCCCCTTGTACATCACCTTTTGAGGATTTTATTCATCATTATGGCAGATATGGACCTCATCAGGCCTCGTGGAGGGCCCCACAACATGCATGGATTATTATTAGACCTCCCGAGAGGCTTATTATTTAATTTATGAGCTAGTTTTGTGGGCTTGTCACCAAAAGTTAGGTTATTTGCACATTATTTTATGTTTAGGGGCTAATGTGAGCCCATTAGCTAAATCAAACTCCTAATTAGTGTATAAATAGGAGTTAGTTGTATTCATTTGTATCATCATTTGACTTTGGATCTCTCTATTTTTAGAGAACTTCACATTTTTCCTTGGAGGATTATTTTTGGATGATGGATGAATTTTGATGTATGGATTTGGGCTATTTCTATCTTGGAGCTTCTTATTTGCAAATCTGATGTTGGTTGGATATACTCTCTAACATTGTAAGTGCAAATTTAACGCTATTTTCTTCTTGTTGCATGCATTTGAACTTCGCTATAATTAGGACTAATTGCTGCATTAATGAAATGTAGAATTATGTGTCTATTTAGCTTATTCTATGTATGGGCCATTGTTAGATGAATGAAATGTCCTAGAGATCATGTTATATTGATAAGCTTGCACCATTTGTGCGAAGTATAACATTGGACGAAGTTTACGTTTGGAGCCTCCTTGATCTTGTTGACTACCTTCCATCAAAATTATTATTAGTGAGGTTTTCCAGGGGCTGTTTCACCAAGAGCTCCTACCATGCTTTTATCATGATGCCATCAGTATACATTGCTTCCTACCATACTATTTTACAACCAATAGAAATCACTTAAAGAGGAAGATGATCTCAATCATAATAGAGATCTTTCGCTTCTTCTTTCTTAGATTTCTTTGCATTAGGTTCTTCCCTCATATTTGAGACACAGGCTCCTTCCCTTTTTCTTGTCCTTTTCAGATTTAGGACAATCTCTTTTATAGTGCCCAAGTTCAATACATCTAAAGCATTGTGCTTTGTCCATATTCCTTCTTCTATTCAGAGAACCAAATTTACGGAATCTGCGTTTTTTCCTGGACATGGCTGCAAAGGCTTGATTCCCTTAACTTGATCCTGTATCAGCTTTGGCTTTCAATCTTGTTTCCTCTGTTTTACATAGAGACCATAGATCCTGGAACGGTGTTGCTTCTTTCTTCCCGTATAATCTTGAAGTGAAGTGTCCCCATTCTTCCAGTAGAGCATTCAACACCACTGTAGTCATATCACTATTAGTCATTACATCTCCCATTACAGATAATAGCTCCACCAGTTTCTCATATTTTTCTTTTGCAGACTTTAGTTTTGATACATAGGGAATGAGTGAGTCCTTAATGGATTCTATGAGAATCCTCTGGGATCTGATTTTTCTCTTCATGTACTTGGCATGAGCTGGAGCATCTTCTTTTGGGGGTTGAATTGTAGATCCTTCGATGTAGTTCATAACTTCTTCTTCAATTAAAATCAAATCTGTCCTCTTCTTCCATGGACTAAAGTTTGATGACCCAACCGGCTTGTTGCTCTCTTTACAATAAGTCATGTTAGCAGATTTAGGTAAGGTCATAGATACTTACTTGAGTAGAGTGGCTTGCAGCTTCCTTGATGATGATGAAGATGAAGTCAGGAGCTTCTTCTGAGATAGAAATTTCCAATGTAGATGTTCTTGGATCCTTGATGATAAAGGATATCTTCAAAAGATGATGTCCTCTTCTAACAATGTCTTGAATGTAAATCTTTGATGGCAAAGATTATTTTCTTGAATGAGTTGATCCTTTGAATGAGATAGCTTGAGAGTCTTCTTGGTAAACTGATTTGACTTTCCAATGCGAACTTTGATCTTCGCTTCCTGGAGTGTCTTCTTGTCAAGTAGCCTTTGTGTTCAGCACCTTAGCTCTAATCCCATGTTGAGAATTTAGAGGGCTGGTGATTAATTTAAATTCTCCTCTTGATAATTAATTGTGAGCTTACTTGAGCTACTTATGTCTTCTCTTCTTTATATTATTTAGTCTTTCATAAAGTCAATTATCAAATTACAAGAGACACAAAATTAGGCTCCTATAGTGAGGGCAAAACCTCTCCCTCTTGGAGAGGAAAACCCACAAGGAATTCTTCTTATAGATCTTCAAATGACAAATACCATGACCAAAACTCAGACCCTTGACCTATGAATGCTCCCAAGATCTTGTCACTGCTTCTTTGGCTGTCTTTAATGCTGATCCTTCTTTTCTGCACTAACTTGCACTGAGTTTATCTTCACTTGGTATATCCTTGGAGTTTCTTCACTTGAGAAGTACTACTTTCAATGTAGGAAGGTAAATCACAGATTTACCTTCCTTACTTTCTCATGCTGCCATTCAGATTTCATTATAACCCTTGAGCATCTATCTCAGTCCTGTTGACTTCATGTTATATCACATAATGTACTACTGCCATTCTAGATACAGGTTGAACACAATTTGCCCAGACTTGACGGCATCTTTCTTCTTATCAATCCCCATTTCTTTCTGTTCTTGAGCCCACACTTGTATCTGAATTTACCTCTGTGTTATACCCACACAAGAATCCTCATTTATCCTTGTAGTATGGTTGCACTTCTACCTGATTTAAAGTCTGCTTGCAAACACTGTGATATATCAGAGAAATTCGTATTTACTGTGATAATATGGTTCCCAAGACATATCCGTATTTCTTCCCTTTTTCTTGCATATACACAGGCCTTTCGATGTACTGTGTTATCTCAGAACCATCCGCATTTCATTGCTGTGATATACTGGCATTGAAACCCTGTTCTAGTCTTTAGAAATCCGCATTTTTATCCTCTGTAAAAGCCTTAGGAAATTGGCTCTGTTTCAGAAGAGTCTGCACTGTTTCAGAGTGCTAATGAACTGCAACTCCAACGCTATATATATAGTGCACTGTCTACATATTAGGCCGACCTCACATACTGCCTAGTAGGCCGACTTCACATATCATAGGCCGACTTGAAGGAGTATATTTTCCACCATTGGTGAGGGCTGTTTCAAGCCATTCTTCCACAAGGTTTATGACAAGGTCTTGGAGCATTTTAATGATGACTAGGTGCTCCATATACATGACACTAATTACACTTATAAACAGAAGACAAACCCTAAATAGACTTCAAGAAGAAGTCTATTAACCTATAATAAAATTCTTGCCCATCAAACCCATGAAGCAAGCACAATGGAGCAACAAAGCTGTGGGCTTGTCAACTTAATTGTGAAATACAAAAAAGGTATTATAATAATAATATACTATATATAAAATGTATAAGAGATGATGATCAAATGTTACAATGAGGCCCTGCTTATATACCTACGCAGGTGGCCTTTCATAAATGGGCATGTCTTTTAGACATGCCCTTTCACTAACTTAATGATTACTTACATAATCCCTATATAACTATTAATAACTATATTTATTATATTCGTTATGAATTATATTCATAACATTGGCCCCTTCCTTCAAAAGCTTTGTCCTCAAAGCTTATAGTTGACACTTGAGTTCAATCACGCATAGTTTTCTTCATTTGCTTTCCTCACAATTTAAATATATCATCTTTTATTTATTTATTTATTATGAATTGGCCTTTCCTTCAGAACTCTGTCCTTTATGGATAATAATTTATTCACATTGCCTACTCCTTCATGTGTAAGTGGTACTGTTGAGCTTTATCCATTTTCCTCTTTTTTTTTTTTTAAATAACTTTATTATTGAATAAAGTTAAATTATAATATTTTTATACAGTCATTTTTTTTTTTTTTGAAATTAAATAATTTAATTAATTAAATGTTAATTTAATATATTATCTGATTTTGTAATGGCCACGATGTTTGACAGTGGGGGAAAATAACACGAAAATAACATCTGTTGACCTTCAACCAAAGACACGTCGAATGGCAAATATTTTTTTTTTTTTTTTTTTTTTAAAATAGTGTGTGCGTGATAGAATTCTTCATTTTCTTTTCGCTTCCGCCGCCTCTTCTGCATTTAGTTCTTTATTTTCTTTTTGCTCTTCGTGGCGGAAAGGCGAGGAGTTGTTTGAATTGACAGGTTGAGTTGACGACATTGTGAGATTTTATTTTATTTTATTGTAATGGTGTTATTATTATAATGATAGTCATCATGCTGGGTTATTATTCCATCATCAATATTATACATCTAATGTGATATGCGAGGTATCATAATTATTATGCCATCAGAGTTATGCAATATTCAAGGTATTATTCTATCGGAGTTATTATTCTATGGGTGCTATTATACAACTAATGCGATATGCGTTATTATTTGATTAGAGTTATTATTCCATCGACGATATGCTTTGGAGCATTTATTCCTGTTTTCATTTTCATATGCGTTGTAGAAATTATTATGGAATGGAGTCATTATATTTAAATCTCGACAATGGATCATTTGCAAATAACTATCCTTCGGCCACGTGGTGGTATTCAACGTTATTAACTTATTCGAAACGACGTTTTGATCCATGCTGAGTTACGACTTATCCTTCACTGCTTGAATGGTTTTCTATTTGCTGCTCGGGATGGAAGAGTTGCCTGTAGGTTCCAGTTCTGACTTCGTCGATCACAGTGGGCTCTAAATCCAGAAATACGACACGAGGGACATGCTTTCCTGCTCCTGTCTCGCTGAAGAATGTGTTGAATGCATCGTCTATCTTTGTCCACGTCCTCAATTATCTTCTTCTTCTCATCCACAAGAGGAAGAGGAATCTTAATCTTTCTTGATTTATCAGTAAAATTTGCATTAAATTCAAAGTAATCAGATTGTGTGACAGTCTTTGTACTTGGCTCCGTAATCAGGATTTTGTGTTTTAAACACGCAAGTGAATGTAGCAATCTAATAATATCTTCATCAGACAAATTCAGCTGAGATTTGATTTCTGAATAGCTCAATCTCTCTGCAGAATTGAAAAGCAATAACGCAACTCCCTGATATGTTGTCACAATAAGCTCCACCGATCTGGCATTAAAATTGCCAGAAAAATGGCACGTCCCTAAGGAATATATCCATGTAAGCTTTCAATGTTTAGTTTGTGTCTGGTAGAATTCTTTAAATACCTCTACACATTTTACCATCTCAGTAGGAAAATTGAGATCAAATGACTTGTAGCTGGGCCAAAATCCAGTAGTCAAGACAATTACAGTCAAATCTATTCCAGGATGTGCATTCACATTATCATCGAGATATTTTTGAAACTTTGGTTGGTTCTCCTGTGCCAAAGTCAAATCAGTAAGCATTCCCTCTATCTTTGAAGTAAATTGGCCTCCACATTGTTGCTTCAATTTTGTTAAAATACTCCGTTCATGTTCATCATTTGCACTTTTATCAAATATAAGCCGCCGTGCTAGTTTTTTCCTATAAAATTCTGAATATAGATCTTTATCACTAATGTATGCATGAAGCTTTACAACCTTCTCAAGTGTCTCTTCAATATCTTATCACTTAATTTTTCACTGCTACCCTTTTTCAATATGTTGTCACAAAAGGTAGCCAATAATTATGCACTTGTGCTTCCTGCTACTCCTTTGTTGCAAAATACCTCTGACTGCTTCTTTTAATGCCTTGTGGAAAAGAGAATGGTTCACAAAGCACATGCTGACATACTGCACGTACTTGTCATGCAATTCAATAACCTCCCACACAAATGTCTGCTCTAGTGGACCAACAATATCCCTTTTCTCTGACTTCTTATTGCTTGCTGCATCTTCTGCTTGTTTAACAAGCGTTGTTCCCTCATCAGTAACATGCTGTTTAAAAAAATGGGCTATCGGTTCTAGACCTTTGGGTATCCTACAGAACAACCTATACATCCTTAAAAGATCATCCATCTTCCCATCTCGTAGTAAGGAATGACAACCTGAATGCTCCTTCTCGATGTTTTCTCGAATGGTATATTGGCATGCCCGCTGACACATTTCTGTAATATCAGCTCCACTAAATCCTTGGCTATAACGAGCTAAAGTAGCTTCATCCACATTAAGATCAACTTCATGTAGATCCTTGTCTTGATCTATATCAGCTTCATCTTTTTCTGTTTCTTCAACAGTTTCCTGACTAACAGGCTCATCTTTATTTTTAGATCACCTTCATTCTCATAAGGTGGAATTTCCATAACCTGATCTTCTTCAGAATGTAGTGATTCTTCATGATTATCCTCTGTATTTTCTGAATCAACTGAATTGTTCTGTTGACTATGTTCAATATTTGGGAATATTGGTTTTTGCGTCAGATTAATCTTGTCCAAAATGGCATTTATCTTCTGCATTGCTTTGTTATGATTGTCTGTGGCCTCTCTATGGTTTAGCCAAATTTGTCTTTCTATCCGATCTATTGTGTCTTGAAGTTTTTTAATGTTGTCAGAATTTCCTGTAACTTTATCCTCAAAATTGGTTAATCTTTTAGTGAATTTATCTGAATTATTATTGATCTTACACTCAAGTTCGATCAATTTTTTGTTGAAATCGTCCATCGTCATTGATGAAGACATCAAGCGGCAGCGATTCGAGGCACCGCATGTAACAGCTGAAGGTACCGAACAGTGGCGTAGGTGCTTCCTTCCAGGCGAGAAGATCGCTCCTTTGATACCAAATGGAGCAACAAAGCTGTAGGCTTGTCGACTTAATTGTGAAATACACGAGGTATTGTAATAATAATATTTTATATATAAAATGTATAAGAGATGATGATCAAATGTTACAATGAGGCCCTGCTTATATACCTACGCAAGTGGCCTTTAATTAATGGGCATGTCTTTTAGACATGCCCTTTCACTAACTTAATGATTACTTATATAATCCCTATTTAACTATTAATAACTATATTTATTATATTCGTTATGAATTATATTCATAACACACAACAAGTTACATTTTATTATCTTTGTCTTCTTCTTTACATAAATACATAATTACATAGTCAATATGAAGACTGATCTTAGTTACACTTTTCAACACCTAGTATGATCAATTTGACATCTTTGAAAGAAAATGCTTGTGGTCCTATTCTTCAGTAAAGTTGATTTATCAAGGACTACTCGGGAATCCATGTTTCCAAAGGATTTTAGGGATTGAGAACTTCCTTTATAGGTCTTATTCCTCTACCTCAACCCTCCAATCCTCATCCCCTCTCCCTAGAAGATCGATTCCTTTGCTTAAAAGGCAAGCAAGTCCCACTTTTAATTCTATCGTAGGGAAAGGGTTTCAAAGGTCACTTCACACCCATTCATTGATCAATACCTTATAAGTGACGTTCCTAACTATCATGTCTCCGTAACATGTAGTATGAATGCAAAATGAGTCCTACCGATGACCTTCTTCTTGAAGCATTCCATCAAAATCTTTTAGTAAATACCTTGGATATCATTCTTTGAGAACGGATGAAGGAGGAAAAATCTTTCATGTCAAAAGAAGAGAATGAATAGCATCTTAACCAACATCAAATATGTTGTGAAGAATGGGATAATTCTAAGGAAGATGATGATAGTCAAAATAAATGAAGAATCTATGAGTGACTTTTGGGCTATTGATTGGCGAATTGGGTGTGACTATAAAAATGAAGACCCCGTAGTCTCTCAAATCCATAAAAATGAACTCAGGAAAGAAGAAGATACTCTTCCCTTTCGGAACAATAGTGTTGGCTCCTATGAGCCCCTCCCTAGTGATTGGAAGTGTCTCTTTACGTTCCAAGATGATTCAATCAAAGAAGAGCCTTCTGAAATTGTGGGTAATTCTGATGACTTCGATGTGAAGGAAACTGAGGAAGAAGCTTCATTGAGCTAGGCTACCGATACAGGGTTTTTCTTCATGTTTGAGCATTCCTCCCCTTGTTATATCCCTGCCCTGGAGATGGATGTTTGTGACAAGGTTTGTTCCCCTAGTTTTGTTGAAGAGCTAGTTTCCCTTACGAAAAAACAAGAATCATGGGTTTTCCCCAAATATAATGATAAGTCTACTTCTTGTTTTCCCAATGACCAAAATAGTATCATCTTAAATATGTCTTAGTCATTTAGTCCTTACCCTAAGGATGATAGGCCCGAGATAGTTCTTCATCAAAGATTCATATACTTGGTCGTTGACATTTCCATCTCCTGGTTGGAGGATCAAATTAAATCCTCTCAATTGATGTCTTTTCCTTCTTCCAGTTTTCCTTTCTGTGGCTTATGGGTCTCTTGTTTTCCCACCTCCCGCCCTCACAACCCCTCATATCATCATTCACATTTGTATTGTCAAGATCATTGCAAAAACGATCATGGAAGCATACGTTATTGTATTGATCAATTTACATGTTGGTTGCATTGGGTCTATGAGTATACCTAGTACTTGACATTGTATGTATTTGCATGTTAGAGTAGGATGCAGTGCATGTTGAGTTTCTGTATTAGAACTAATCTCATATGATATTTCTCATAATAGATTAGCTGCATTAGATTAAAAAAAAAATTGCATATTTTTATTACTTGTTGATTTTATGGGCTGACATTAAGCATGGGTGATCATAAGACACCGTGAAAAACATGCTGCCCCGTGGCTCTGATCATTGATATGTGCAGATAATGTTGATTTCTGATCTGTGTAGATAATGTTGATTTCTAGTAGCATTGGATGTGCTCTAGCCTTAAGAATTTGGAGGGAGGCTAGGACACATGCATTCTCCAAACCCAGAAATCGTTTTGGGAAATTCCACCTGGAGATGGTTTAATTAAAATAATTAATTATTTTTAATGGATGCCTAAGTCTAAACTTAGGAAATTAAAATAATGAAAGGGTATTAATTAAATTGCGTGTGAATCTTCTAGAAAAAGACGGAGATCGAGTCAAGATGATCTGAGCCATTGATTAGGATCTAATCTAGGCCGTTGAAAGTTCAACGAGAAGATTATAAGGAGCTCAATGAGCACTTGGACAACACACCAGTTCTATTCTTTTCGATTTGAGACATTTCTTCTTCCATGGCCTTTATCCAATGAGGATCTTTACTTGCTTGAGAATTTTTTTTAGGTTCTATTAGAGATAAGAGAGCAACATCATCTTTTCTTGGAGTGTTTGTCATCCTTCTTCGAGTTTGAATTCCTTCATCTATATTCCCGATAATCTGTTCTTCTGGATGATGTTTTTGAAGGAATTTGATCTTAGAAGGAGTTTGTGAAGCTTCACTTTGAGGATCTTCATCCTTTTCTTCTTTTTCAGGTTCTTCTTCGCTTTCTTCAAGGAAGGGCTCAATTTCATGATCTTCAATTTCCTTTTTTGGAAGGGCTTCATCAATCTTCACATCAATGCTTTCCACTATTTTCCGTAGACGACTGTTGTAACATTTGTAAGCTTTGCTCCTAGTGGAATATCAAAGAAATATTCCTTTGTCAACTCGAGAATCAAATTTTCCTAGTGAATCATCATTGATCTTTATGAAGCATTTGCTTCAAAAAATCCTGAAATATTTTACTGATGCAGGTCTTCCTTTCCATAATTCATAAGGAGTCTTTTCATTATTTGGTCTTAGTTGGGTTCGATTTAAGGTATAAACTGCTGTCCCAACTGCTTCTCTCCAAAATTTGGGCTGCAAATCAGCTGCTAATAGCATTGTCCTTGCCTTTTCTTGAACGGTTCGGTTCCTTTTTTCAATTACTCCATTTTGCTTGGGTGTCCTAGCAGCGAAGAGTTCTCTTTCGATTCCATGCACTTTACAAAATTCATCAAATTATTTTGAGGTGAATTCTCCTCCTCTATCCGTTCTAAGACATTTGATCTTAGAATCTTTCTCATTTTCAACGAGTGCTTTAAGATTCTTAAAACATTCAAGTGCTTCGGAGTTATATTTTATGAAATATACCCACATCATTCTAGTATGGTCATCAACAAATAAAGCAAAATACCTTTCACCTTGAAGAGCTGGAGTTCTAGTTGGCCCACATAAATCTGCATGAATGATCTCCAGAGGTTTTGATGTTGAGAACTCCTTAGTTTTGTGGCAAGCTTCAACATAATTACAAGACTGCTCTAAATCTGCATTAAGTCTTGTCCAAAGGAGGCTTCAATAATACTTCAAAACTTGCTTTAAAAACCTTCACTAATGTTGCTCCATATTCTGTTACAAGTACTATTTCAGAGGCTCCTCAAGGTCTGTTCTTAACTCACTTCAAAGACAGCTCAAAAATACTTCAGTGATTGTCTTTAAGGACTCTTCAAAGATGCCTTCAGAAAATCTTCAAGGCAGCTGTTCTCAGAATCTGCTTAAACAGTGACCTTAAGATTTTTCAAATTGACTTAGATTATACCAATGTTCCACTAGGTCCCCTGGAGGTGGGAGTGAGGGAGTGCGGGAGCGGCCTATGCAAAATCTCCCTACCAATTTTCAGGAAATGTGGGGGGATGTCGGGGTCATAAAAATTATAAAATATAAAAATATATATAATATTATAATATTATATATGATATATCATTGAAAATTTAATAATAAATATTTATAATGCAACTGGATTTTTCATTTTTGCAAGGAATGTATATACAGTCATCATACACTTACATCATGAAAGATAAATCATAAATGATAAAATTTAAAAATTATAAATCGATGAATGATGAATCATCTAACTGAAACAAATTTAAAAGTTAAAACTTAAAACATACATCATGGATTCATATGTAAATTTGTAACTGTATAATCATTAATGTAACTACTAACAATGTACATTGAAAATAAAGTTTAAGATATCATATGAGTCATGACATATCTGATATTATATCAAGATTCAAAATAAACTTTAAACTGAAGTTTACAACTGAAGTCTAAAACATAAATATTAAAACTTAAAAGCAAATAAGTTTAAAGTTATGTCTGAAATAGTGAAACATAAAACATAACTTCTTCCGACTGCGGGCAACAAGTTGCGGGGTGCTGCGGGCTTCTTCCGGCGGCTGCAGCAAGCGCTAAGGGTTGGGTGGCAAGTGCTAAGTGCGAATGATACAATGATATAATGAAAACAAATGAAACTTAAAAATTAATTTAATTAAACAATTGATTATTAAAATACTTTTTTTCTTCTTTTCATTTAAAAATTATTATTTTTAATTGTGGCCCCCACACACCCCCTCCCGTCCCCTCACGCCCCCTTTACGCTCCCTCACGCCCCCAAAAGCACCCTCGACCCCTCAATCTGATGAAACGTCCCCTTTGACGACCCCCTTAATTTCCTGATTTTTGGGGGCATTGGGAAACGTCTCCTAGAAGTCCCCAAGACCCCAGAGCGTGAGGGGGTGAGGATTCTAGACCCCTCGGTGGGGTGGGGGGGGGGCGCGAGTCCCCGTGTAACACGGGATTATACTCAAGAATTGTCACCAATAAGGCCAGATTTCTATGTTTAGGTAGCCAGAACACTGTCATAAAAGGCATAATTTCATTGTCATAGAAAGGGCCAAAACTGTTTTAGAGATTTGTGCTACTATAGGGCCGAAATTGTGGCAGAGGAGTGACTTTTCATGGGGCCGAAATAAGTCTCTCCTCTAGGCCAAACCTGCTACTCCACAGAAGCGAATTGTATTTCTCCTCTTGGCTGATATTGTCACTCCCCAAGAGCTGAGGTATGTCTCTCCTTAGGGCTGAACTGTCACTTCACGAGAGCTGAAATATGTCTGCTTCAAATGGCTGAGTAGGTCTACTTCAAAGAGTGCTGAAATTCTGTTCCAAAATGTTCCCAAGATGCCACAAAATCAACAGAAAATTCTTAACCAAGACCCAAGAAGTAATCTTTGTCTTGCTTCTTAATCAGTTCCAAGGTTCACAAGTTATGAACCTCTTATTCTGTTATCTTTGGACCAAAATGCTCTGTGTTCTTTTTCTTCTGTTCTTTACCGAATTGGGATGTTCAAATTAGGTCGAATGAGACCATATTTGTATTATTTCTTTCATGATTGAATAGACATGGCTATTTGTGAAAATTTCAATTCTAAATTTTACTGCAGTTATAGATTTATTTCCACAATAAGTTATTTACAAAACCCTTTCAACAAATTTCGAAATAAACACTACTGCAGTTATCACTCAAGTACATATCGAGAAAAGAACAATAAAATGCAAGCATAAGAACCAATCACAATGACACAATTATTTTTGGACAATTGTCCCCAGAAAAACCCAATGTGGGAAAACTGGTGTAACAGATGAGGGTTTATATATTAATCTTCAGCATAAATTATTTACAAGAAAAGACTGGTAGAAATAACTAAAACTTCTTGAGATACCCCTGAGATAAATTTTCTCCGAACCTCTGGAGAACTTCCGACACTTGAGGGACTCACTGGCCTTCCTTGTGTCACTCTGTGTCACTCCTGCGCACCTCTATGCGTAGAGCCAGCGTGAGATTGTGTCACTACTGCGTGAGGCCGCTGCGTTGCTCCTCATTGCTTCCTCTTTGCCCTTCTGCGTCCTCCTTTCCTTGAACCCTGACACTGTTGATGCCCTCTTCTTCCTCCACCCTGCAAATCTTCCTCTGCAATCGAATTCTCTTTCTTCAGAATTGACTTCTCTCGTGTTGTTGAATGTTTGCCCGACTTGCTTTCCAAATGACCCTCAAGCCTTCTTTTGTAATCTTCTCATTGATGAATCAACATCCCAGATTAGAAATCTAATCAATGGCTAAGATCAAAACTTGACTTGATGTTCGTTCTCTAGAAGATTCACACTCTGTTTTATTAATACCCATTAATTATTTAATTTCCCTCAGTTTAGACTTAGGGTCCCCATTAAAATAATTAATTATTTTAATAAAACGTGAACCAAGTGGAATTTCCACAAATGGTTTCTGGGTTCTTTGGAATACTGGTGTCTGAGCCTCCTCACCAAATTTGAGACTTAGATCACTTTCCGATGCTACAAAAATCAACACTCCCTCTTAGCGAGGAAAGTGTTCTAGCAATTTGCCTGTTGCATACTACTCTGACCTTGAAGCATCCTCTGCGCTGTTGATGCTTGGCTGCTGCTGCCCCTCATCTGCTGCCCTGCTGCCCATGAAACTGCCATTGTCATTGCCTCATTTGTACTGCAGCTCCCTTTCAATTCTGCATCTGTTCATTTTTGCTACTAAAATGGATTCTTGATCATCCCCATCTTCTCTTTGAAGTAGACAAAATTTTTCTTTCCCAGAGCTTTAGTGAGGATGTCCGCTACCTGTTCTCCTGTCGGAGTGTACTGCAACTGTACAACTCTCCGCCGGACACAGTCTCCGATGAAATGACACGTAATGTAAGTGCGCTTCAACCGATCATGGAACACAGGATTTTCAGAGAGCTTGATACAACTCTGGTTATCACATAGAATGTTGGCCGCTTCCATCTTTTCCTTGAGAAGATTCACAAGCAGCTTCCTAAGCCATATGGCCTCCCACAAAGCAGTGCTTGCTGCCATATATTCTGCCTCAGTTGAGCTCAGAGCCACGTATTTCTGTTTCCTGCTACACCAGGAAATCATTCCTGATCCAACATTTAAGGAGTACCCACTGGTACTTTTGTGATCTACTGGGCTGCAACCCCAATCTGCGTCAGTGAACCCATTCAATCTGATGTCATTTCCTTAGGTGTATCTCAAACGAAGCTCGGTTGTTCCCTACAGATATTTGAGAACATGCTTGGTTGCTGCCCAGTGTGCCCTCCTTGGTTCCACCATGAATTCACTGAGGGTGTTGATAACATAACAAATGTCTAGCCTAGTGTTGACCATATACATCAGGGACCCTATGAGCTGCTTATACAAGGTAGGATCAACCTCATCATCTTCAAAAGTATCAATCTTCTTCCAGTTGGTGATCATTGGTGTAGCCATGGGTCTACAGTCTTCCATCTTGAACCTCTTCAAGATTTCTGTAGTATATCTCCCTTGACCAAGGAAGATCTCACCCTTTTGTTGCCAAACTTCCAACCCCCATAAAATAATGTATCAGCCCTAGATCCTGTTGGAAAGCGTAACTAGGATCGATCTTCATATTGACTCTGTAATTATCTATTTATGTAAAGAAGAAGACAAAGATAATAAAATTTATTTTTGTTATGCTTGCCTCATGGGTTTCATGAGCAAGATTTTTATTATAGGACAATAGAATTCATTTTGATGTCTATTAGGATTTGTCTTCTGGTTATAAGTGTAATTAAGAGTCATATATATGAAGTGTCTAGTCAAAGAGTATGCTCCAAGACCTTGTCACATATCTGCAAAGGAATGCCTCTAAACAACCTCCTTAAATGCTGGAAGACAACCCTTTAAGTCGGCCTATAAGCTAAGATAATGTAAGCTTACCCTCAGTGAACTAGGTCGACCTAAATCATGGAAGATATGTAAGCTGAGATGATTGCTGAAGAGGGTTGCATTTAGGGACAGATCAAGGTGCTAAAGAAGGCTGCATTTAACTGTGTCAAAATGTGAGATAGATCACTGAGTTAAGGTACAACAAAATGGATGACTCTATTAAGTAATTGTGCTAAAGTAAAGGTTGTGTTAAGCTAAGATAAGTAAATAGTCAAGGCACAAAGGAAGAAGAATTCGAGTAGAGACCGAGTTCTCTAGTTCTGGTGCAAAAAGGTGCACGCCAGTGAAGGTCAGTGCAAAAGAGCAGAATCAATCGGTGACAAGGTCTTGGAAGCATAAGAAGGTTAAGGGTCTGTGTCACGGTCATGGTACTTGTCATTTGAAAATCTATAAGAAGAATTTATCATGGGTTTTCCTCTCCAAGAGGGGAAGGTTTTGCCCTGGCTCGAAGAGCCTAAACTTGTGTCTCTTGTCTTTTGATAATTGACTTGATGAAAGACTAAATAAGATAAGAAGATAAGACATAAGTAAATCAAATAAGCTCACAAGTAATTATCAATGTGAGAATTTGAATTAATCGCCACTCCAAATTCTCAACATGGTATCAGAGTTAAGGTGTTGAACACAAGGGCTGCTTGACAAGAAGACACTCAAGGAAGCAAAGATCGAAGTTTGGGTTAAAAGGTCATATCAGTTTGCAAGGAAGATTCTTCAAAGGATCCACTAATCAAGAAGATAATCCTTGTATTCAAGACATTATTGGAAGGGATATCATCTTTTGAAAAACATCCTTTATCATCAAGGATTCAAGATCACTTACATTGGAGAACTCAATCTAAGAAGGAGTTCCTATCTTCATCATCATCAAAGAAGCTGCTAGAAGGAGGAAGTCATCCTACTCAAGTAAGTATCTATGATCTTATCTAAATCTGTCAAAATGGCTTATTGCAAAGAAAGCAACAAATTGGTCGGGTCATCAAACTTTAGTGCATGCAAGAAGAGGACAGATTTGAATCTAATTGAAGACGAAGTTATGAACTACATCGAAGGATTCTACAATTCAACCCTCAAAAGAAAATGCTCTAGCTCATGCCAAATACGTGAAAGGAGAAATCAGAGCCCAAAGGATTCTCATAGAATCCATTAAGGACTCACTCATACCCTATGTGTCAAAACTGAAAATTGCAAAAGAAATATATGAGAAACTGGTGGAGCTATTTTCTGTGAGTACTGCAGGAGAAGCAATCTCTCTGAGACAAGAACTATACAAGATGAAATTATCAAGAGAGGAAGGAATCACTTCATATTTTATGAGGATTTTTGAAATAAGAGATCGACTGCCGGAATTGGGAGAAGTAATGTCCAATAATGAAATGACTACAGTGGTGCTGAATTCTCTACCGGAAGAATGGGGAAATTTCACTTCAAGCTTATACTGGAAGAAAGAAGCAACACCATTCAAAGATCTATGGTCTCTATGTAAAATAGAGGAAACAAGATTGAAAGCCAAAGCTGATACAAGATCAAGTGAAGGGAATCAAGCCTTTGCAGCCATATCCAGGAAGAAAGGAAGATTCGAAAAATTTGGTCCTCAGAATAAAAGAAGAAATATGGACAAAGTACGATGCTTTGGATGTAATGAACTTGGGCATTATAAAAGAGATTGTCCTAAATCTGGAAAGGACAAGAGGAAAAAGGAAGAAGCCCATGTCATAGATGAAAGGGAAGAACCCGATTCAAAGAAATCTAAGAAAGAAGAAGCGAGAGACCTCTATTATGATTGAGATCATCTTCCTCTTTAAGTGATTTCTGTTGGTTGTAAAATAGTATGATAAGAAGCAATGTATATTAATAGCATCATGATAAAAGCATGGTAGGAGCTCTTGGCGAAACAACTCCTGGAAAAACCTCACTGATAAACAATATTGATGGAAGGCAGTCATCAAGATCAAGGGTCATCATTCAACAATCAAAGTGGAAACAGGTGCTGACATTTTCTAATGAAGTTCTCTATGGACTCTCTGGTTAGAAAGAGAGCAGAAAGGTTTCATCGAAAATCTTATGCTATAGAATTCTGGGATTAGGATGTGATGACATATTTGTTGAAAAGTGTAACTAGGTCGGTCTTCATGTTGACTATATAATTATGTATATATGTAAAGAAGAAGTCAAAGATAATAAAATATATTTAGTGTACTTGCTTCATGGGTTTCATGAGCAAGATTTTTGTGTAGGTAGACTTCTTCTTGATGTCTACTAGGTTTGGGTCTTCTGGTGATAAATATAATTAAGTGTCATGTATATGAAGTGTCTAGACTAAAGAAAATGCTTCAAGACCCTTGTCATGAAACCGTGAAGAAATATATATTGTATGATGCTCAAAGCTACACTCATATCGTTGGATTACAAGTCCTTCATGTCGGCCTATGAACAACAATAGAAGTCAGCTTAAATACATGGGTGAAGTCGGCCTACAAGATTGCTGTAGGGTTGGCCTAAAAGCAGAATTGGAGCACTATATATATTGAAGAGTCTGCGGATCATTATGGCATGAAGGTTTTCGTGGATTGCTCTGAAATAATAGTGCAGATGAGCAAGTACTTATGGGCTTATCTGTGATAGAAACAATGTGACAAAAATATGAAGTAAATATGTATTAATGCAGCAAATGCGGATTAATATAAGGAGCTGCGGTCTAGTCTGAGATTAAGTGCGGAAATCCAAGGACAGGAGAATAGTGCGGATTTAGGTGCAGATATCACAGCGTGGAAAAACTAAATCTATATGCAAAGTCAAGGCTACAACAATGTTTGTAAATCCGAAATTAAGACAACAGTAATATCATTTGCTGTGATATGAATTGCGAAGTTCATAGCGTAAAGTTTAATGTAATGCATATTGAAGATAGAAAGTGAGAAAATAAGAGGAAGGTAAATTTGAGATTTACCTTCCTATCCTCAGTGCTCAAAAGACGGTAATAGATCTCAAGTGAATATCAAGGAAGGAGTGGTATTGATAAACGAAGAATCAAGGAAGATAAAATTAGAGATCGAGTTCTCTAATGTTGGTGCAGGTCAGTTCAAGTTGTTGCAGTGGAGAAGGATCAGCGTTGTGTATATACAAGAAACTGTTGACAAGGTCTTGGAAGCATCTCTAGGTCAAGGGTCTGAGTTTTGGTCATGGTACTTGTCATTTGAAGATCTATAAGAAGGATTCTTTGCAGGTTTTCCTCTCCAAGAGGGAGAGGTTTTTCCCTGGCTCTAGGAGCCTAATTTCGTGTCTTGTGTATTTTGATAATTGACTTGATGAAAGACTAAATCAGATAACAAAGAGAAGACATAAGTAACTCAAGTAAGCTCACAAGCAATTATCAAGAAGAGAATTTGTATTAACCTACAACCTTACAAATTCTCAACATGGTTCTAGAGCTAAGGTCATGATCAAAGGCAGTTTTAAGTGAAGGACAATATTCTTAGTTTGAAATATTCTCTGTTTGCATTCAAACATATCAGTCAAATCAAGATCTGTGAGCCAGTTCAGTCTTTGCTCACCATGAGGAGGATCTTTTATACCTCTAGATGACAAGTTCAAACCTATTTTAGTGATTGGGTTCCCAGTTCTCTCGGACATCACAAAAGCTCAGACTAATTACAGTGAACCTCGCATTAATCACAGAAGAGATTTGGATGAACATTACAGAGGCTCAGTGTTACCACTGTGACCAAAGTGACCAGAGTTTTGATGTTACATTTCAGTGCTATCACATGTATGTTTCGGTGCTCTTTCGATGGGAATATTTCGGTGCTACGACAATAAAGGTTTTAGTGTAGATACAGAGATGAAGTCTCACCACAGTACCACAGTCTTGGTGAAATCTCAGTAAAGAATTTCGATACCATCTCAAGGAGAAGGTCTCAGTACTATCTCAGAAACAAGTGCAGTATAAACTCTATATTAATCTTAGCAAGCAGTTCAGTAATGCTTTTCGGTGTATGTGAGTAAGATAAGTTCGATCAACTTCAGAGAAGGAGTTTCGGTGTAAATCATAGTCATAGTCATGACTTCTGATTTCAAAAGAAGGATTCTCAGTGATATGTATATACAGTGAAACAGTACATTAAAGGATCTTGGAATAGCTGATCTACCAAAGATCTGAGGTATCTACAATTGATATAAGTATTCAGTTTGGAGGGAACTTGAAGTCTCAAGCCTTGAAGACCTGAATTAACAGTCCAAGCACAAGGTACCAGTTCAAGGAAAATCAAGTAAACTTATGAATAAGGAATTGATTTTTGTTGGTTATATGATTGGAAGCAATGTAGCATCTTGATCGAAGCATGGTAGGAGCTCCTGGTGAATCAGCTTCGGGAAAAACCTCTTTGACAAACATTACTAATAGAAAGTAGTCATCAAGAGCAAGGGTCATCATGGAAACATACTTCTGGGATATGAAACAAGCCAAGGGAATGAAGCTCTTCATTCTTGAGAAATTGCTATAGGATGAATCAAGAGAAAAAGGTACGAGGTATGTATATATTTATATGCTGACATTGGATGCTGTGATGTCATGTTATATGGTTGCAGGTAATGGACTTCTGTACTTAGAAGTATGATCTATGGAGAAATATCTCTCAATGCACAGACAAATGAAATCAACATAATATGTCCTCATGGATTATGAGGTGGTTGTATATGAACAAGAAACTAAAAAAGTTGTATGTTCCTGGGAATCAAGAATGTGCAGAGAGGAAGAGATCATTAAATGCAACCATGTCAAGAGGTAGTTATCATCTGTAGGCCAAGAAGATGTGACTAGGAGATCTCCTGGAAAGATATGTAGACTCTGACGAAAGTCTGGTAAAGAAGAAGACCCTTGGAAAAACATATCATTAGGAGATGTGTCAATGTGTATGAAGGATGCCGATGCCTACAGGAAGATGTCATGATGAATGATCATCAATGAGGTAGCTTTTGTTTTAAAAGTTCACATGTATATGTTTATCTGGATGAATTTGTGTAGGGCTGCTAATCATGAGAAAGGATGTATGATCTTAGGAGATGATTCGAAGGAAAGCAGCATGGCATAACAATGGACCTGATAAGAAAATCTGATGAATCACTTTCTGACAGTTGTAATGACTCAGGATGAAAGTGATGGATGATCTGTGCCCTATGAAGCTAAAAGTTGAAAATTCCTCAATATCTAAATCCATGACATCGAGGACAAGAATTCTTCATGAGCAGCTGGGTGTCTCACCATTGTTGCTGGAGGTCCCTGGTTAAGAGGGAACATGATGGTAAGTTTCTTACTTGGAAGAAACTTGGTAATTCCTAAGAATGAGCTTAGGTACATTCCTTGTATAGGAATGAGTACATTCCCTTGTGGAATAGGTCCTCCCTGGTTGAGAGGGAGAGATAGACACATCATTCTGGTCTTCACTTGGCAAGACAGAATGGAGGATTGGGTAATCATCTGGCATTCGATACTCTTTGAGAATGTGTTAGGGCATTCAAGATAAGAGTAGTCGTGGACTGATATTCTTTGAGGGCTAGCTACCCAAGAGAAGAATAGTCCAAGAAGGTCATACTTTGGGAACACCCGGGTGGAGTATGTACCTTGGAAAAATGATGATGAAGGTGTTTATAAGTCATGTGTCTCGCCAGCATTGTAGCCCATTGTCTCATTGAGAGATGGGGCTGTTAGTCAAGGCCTTGCACTAGGACAATGCTGGTTGATATGATGCTATACAGATGCGATTACCAATCTGATTCTTCTTATGAGATTCTTCAGTTTGAAAGTAACCATGTACCTGTATGAATACCTCCCTAGTTAAGATGGAGTGTTGAAAAGTGTAACTAGGTCGGTCTTCATGTTGACTATATAATTATGTATATATGTAAAGAAGAAGTCAAAGATAATAAAATATATTTAGTGTTCTTGCTTCATGGGTTTCATGAGCAAGATTTTTATGTAGATAGACATCTTCTTGATGTCTACTAGGTTTGGGTCTTCTGGTCATAAATATAATTAAGTGTCATGTATATGAAGTGTCTAGACTAAAGAAAATGCTCCAAGACCCTTGTCATGAAACCGTGAAGAAATATATACTGTATGATGCTCAAAGCTACGCTCATAACATTGGATTACAAGTCCTTCATGTCGGCCTATGAATAGAAGTAGAAGTCAGCTTAAATACATTGGTGAAGTCGGCCTACAAGATTGCTGTAGGGTCGGCTTAAAAGCAGAATCAGAGCACTATATATATTGAAGAGTCTGCTTATCATTATGGCATGAAGGTTTTCGTGGATTGCTCTGAAATAACAGTGCGGATGAGCAAGTACTTACAGAATTATCTGTGATAGAAACAACGTGACAAAAATATGAAGTAAATATGTATTAATGTAGCAGATGCGGATTAATTTAAGGAGCTATGGTCTAGTCTGGGATTAAGTGCGGAAATCCAAGGACAGGATAATAGTGCCGATTTAGGTGCAGATATCATAGCGTGGAAAAACTAAATCTATATGCAAAGTCAAGGCTACAACAATGTTTGTAAATCCGGAATTAAGACAACAATAATATCATCTACTGTGATATGAATTATGAAGTTCATAGCGTAAAGTTTAATGTAATGCATATTGAAGATAGAAAGTGAGAAAATAAGAGGAGGGTAAATCTGAGATTTACCTTCCTATCCTCAATGCTCAAAAGACGGTAATATATCTCAAGTGAATATCAAGGAAGGAGGAGTGGTTTGATAAACGAAGAATCAAGGAAGATAAAATTAGAGATCGAGTTCTCTAATGTTGGTGCAGGTCAGTTCAAGTTGTTGCAGTGGAGAAGGATCAACGTTGTGTATATACAAGAAACTGTTGACAAGGTCTTGGAAGCATCTCTAGGTCAAGGGTCTGAGTTTTGGTCATGGTACTTGTCATTTGAAGATCTATAAGAAGGATTCTTTGCGGGTTTTCCTGTCCAAGAGGGAGAGGTTTTGCCCTGGCTCTAGGAGCCTAATTTCGTGTCTTGTGTATTTTGATAATTGACTTGATGAAAGACTAAATCAGATAACAAAGAGAAGACATAAGTAACTCAAGTAAGCTCACAAGTAATTATCAAGAAGAGAATTTGTATTAACCTACAGCCTTACAAATTATCAACAATATTGACGAAGCAGGTCAATGGAATGAAGTTCTTCATTCTAGTAAAATTGCTACAAGATCACTCAAAGGAAAAAGGTATGAGGTATATATATTTTTATATGTTGACACTGGATACTGTGAAGTCATGTCATATGGTTACAGGTAATGAACTTCTATCTTTAGAAGTAGGGTCAGAGAAAGGAGTATCTCTTCCATTACACAAGTTCTCATTAACAGATGAAATCAACATAATATGTCATCATATGGAATATGAGATGGTTGTATACAAACAAGGAACTAGAAATTGGAAGTTCTTGGGAATGAAGATGTGTGGAGAAAGAAAGGAAGAGATCATGAAGTGCAACCATGTCAAGAGGCGGTTATCATCCAGAAGCCAAGAAGATGTGACTAGGAGATCTCTTGGGAGGATATGTAGACTCTGATGAAAGTCTGGTAAATAAGAAGACCCTTGACAAGACATATCTTTATGAGATGTGTGAATTTGAATAAGGATGCCAATGGCTACAGGAAGATGTCATGGTGAAATATCATCACTGAGGTAACTTTTGATTTAAAAGTTCATATGTATATATTTATCTGGTTGAGTTTATGCAGGGTTGCCAATCATGTGAAAGGATATAAGATCCTTGGGAGATGGTTCGAAGAAAAGTAGCAATGCATAAAGGTGGACCAGATAAGAAAGTTTGATGAATCACTTTCTGATAGCTGACATGGTTCATGGATGAAAGTGATGGATGAACTGTGCCCTATGAAGCCAAAGGTTGAAGATTCCTCAATATCGAAATCGATGACATCGAGGGGAGGAATTCTTCGTGAGCAACTGGGTGTCTCACCATTGTTGCTGCAGGTCCCTGGTTGAGAGGGAGCATGGTAATAAGTTTTCTTGCTTGGAAGAAACTTGAAATATGTCCTTCCTAAGTTAAGAGGGAGTGACGTATATGATTCTCTAATACATGTGTCATACACTAGACCAGGACTAACGACCATAAGTCTCAATGAAGGCCATGTGGAGAGAATGGATAGACACATCATTCTGTTCTTCACCTGGAAGACAAAATGGAGGATTGGGTAATCATGTAGCATTCGATATTCTCTGAAAATGTTATAGGACATACAAGATAAGAGTAGTCGGGGACTGATATTCTTTGAGGGCTGGCTACCCTAGAGAAGAATAGTCCAAGAAGGTCATACTCTGGGAACACCTTGGTGGAGTATGTGCCTTGGAGAGACAATGACTATGGTGTCCTATAAGTCATGTGTCTCGCTAACATTGTAGCCCATTGTCTCGTTGAGAGATGGGTCTGTTAGTCAAGGCCTTGCACAAGGACAATGCTGGTTGATATGATGCTATACAGAGGCGATTACCAATCCGATTATTCTTATATGATTCTTCAGTTTGAAAGTGACCATGTACCTGTATGAATACCTCTGTAGTTAAGAGGAAGTGTTGGAGACTGTAACTAGGATCGGTCTTCATATTGACTATGTAATTATGTATTTATGTAAAGAAGAAGACAAAGATAATAAAATGTATTTTTGTTATGCTTGCTTCATGGGTTTCATGAGCAGAATTTTTATTATAGGTTAGCAGATTTCTTCTTGATGTCTATTAGGATTTGTCTTTTGGTTATAAGTGTAATTAAGAGTCATATATATGAAGTGTCTAGTCAAAGAGTATGCTCCAATACCTTGTCACATATCTGCAAAGGAATGCCTCTAAACAACCTCCTTAAATGCTGGAAGACAACCCTTCAAGTCGGCCTATAAGCTGAGATGATGTCGGCCTACCCTCAGTCAACTAGGTCGGCCTAAATCATGGAAGATATACTATATATAGAGGTTGACTTGCGGCTCATTTGGTGGAATGAAATTTGGACAAGTCTGAGGAGAATTCGTTGGGATACATCTGAAAAGTCTATGGTCAATGCATAGGAGAAACAATGAGATATCACCTGAAGAGTTTGCGGATATATCTGTGACACTACATCGTGGAGAAATCTGAGGTAAGTGTGGATCATAGTGCTAAAGCTAGGGCTGCATTTAATTACGGATCACGGTGCTAGAGTAGGCTGTGTTCAGGTGCGGATTACAGTGCTGAAGAATGGTGCATTCAAGTGCGGATCACATTGCTGAAGAAGCCTGCATTCAAGGACAGATCAAGGTGCTAAAGAAGGCCGCGTTTAATTGTGTCAAAGTGTGAGATAGATCATTGAGTTAAGGTACAACAAAGTGCATGACTGTATTAAGTAACTGTGGTAAAGTAAGGGTTATGTTAAGCTAAGATAAGTAAACAGTCAAGGCACAAAGGAAGAAGAATTCGAGTAGAAACCAAGTTCTCTAGTTCTAGTTTACAAAGGTGCACGCCAGTGAAGGTCATTGCAGAAGAGCAGAATCAATCAGTGACAAGGTCTTGGAAGCATAAGAAGGTTAAGGGTCTATGTCATGGTCATGGTACTTGTAATTGGAAAATCTATAAGAAGAATTTCTCGTGGGTTTTCCTCTCCAAGAGGAGGAGGTTTTTCCCTGTCTCGAAGAGCTTAAACTTGTGTCTCTTGTATTTTGATAATTGACTTGATGAAAGACTAAATGAGATAAGAAGAGAAGACATAAGTAAATCAAATAAGCTCACAAGTAATTATCAAGGAGAGAATTTGAATTATTCACTGCTCCTCCAAATTCTCAACAGATCCTTCATGTCGAATTCTGCATCTAGATTCTCCTTGCAGTCCTTGATGAGCCTAGATGATCCTGTGAGGAATAGAACATCTATGTACAACACCTGTATCAGAGGCTCATTCCCTACTCTCAGATAGTAGAGATTGGGATATGCATCACTTTTGATAAATCCCATCTGTTACAAGTAGCTATCAATTCGACCATACCAAGCTCTAGGGGCTTGCTTAAGTCCATACAAGGCTTTCTTAAGTCTACACACGAGTCTTCTGCTCATGCGTCTGAAAGCCCTCTAGTTGTTCGATATATGTTGATTTTTGACAACTAGGTCCAAACTCCATGTTGTGATGCTCAGATGAAGATGCCAATATTTTTATTGGATTCCTCTTTCGGAGAGGTGCAAGTTCGATCTAAAGATCATCTTGATCCGATGAGCAGAAAATTTATTTTGAATTTATGCAAAATATGTGCAGGTCGGCCTGAAATGAAATGTAGGCTTGAAGCCCCAGTAGTTGTGACACACACCCTCATTGATGGATATAAATAGCCTAATAGGTCAACGTTGGAGGTCATTTTCACTCATCCATCACATCACATTCTCTCTCCTCATCTGATTGGTTCGATCACCTTGGAGGCTCTTCTTCATCCACACATGGGAAATGCAACAAGAAGATTTCTGTTTTCTAACCTAGGGTTTTTCAACGCAGAGTTGACCATTGTTGACTTCGGTCAACGCTTGGTCAAACTGACCCAAATCTGTCCCAGAATTTTTATTTTTGCAGTCCGCATTTGTTGGCACGGAAATCGAGGCTAAACGTTGACTTTTGACTAGGCTGCGTTGAATTTTTTCTGTTGCTATTTGCGTTGACCATTGACTGTGACAGCGTTGACTTCCGTTGACTTTTGGTTGACTAATCTTGCTGTTGGAGAGGGTTGTGTGACACTTTTGGTTGGCTGACCGTATTGAGACTTTGCTGGTTGAAGCATCCTGTTGACCGGCGTAATGCTCCAACACACATATTTTTGGCTTGTCTTCTATCTTTCTACTGGTATGCTCTATCAACATTTTACTTTCTTGTTTATGTGATTGCTGACTGATATTAGGGATAAAAAGTAAAGTTGCATCAAGCATAGAACATCTACAAAAATTTACATGGTATCAGAGCTGAGGTGAAGACAAAACCCAAGTTTTTAGCAATCACCGAAGAAGAGCATGGGTACCTCAAACTACAATGGCTTTAAAGTTGATGACAAATTGACTGGGAAGGAAGACTTCCATGCGTGGAAGATGACATTGGATCTTATGTTGGAAGACCAAGATGTCATGGACTATGTGCAGGGTAAAATCCAAGAGCCTCCATCCACTGCACCTGCTGCCACCAAGTCAAAGTATAAGAATGGGGAAATCAAAGCGAAGCTGATGATCAGGGACTCAATTCATAAGAGTCTGGTTGCCTACATCTCTTAGCTGGGCACATCCAAGGAGATGTATGATAAGTTGGTCAACATGTTCAAGGCCAACAATGCAAATCAAGTCCTATTCTTTAAGAATCAACTGAAGAATCTGAAGAAAGGCAGGGATGAGTCTGTCCAATCATATTTTCTAAAGCTAACCGAAATCAGGAATAATCTTCTGGCTATTGGGGAGACAATAACTGAGGTCTCTCATCCGAATGGCATGTATTCAACACGACCATTCTCAATAGCAATGTGATGCTTGATTTTGAAGAAGTACTATCGAGATGTGTACAAGAAGAGACAAGGATGAAGGAATATGAAAATGAAGGAAATGTTGCGTTCACTACTCGTGCTAAGAAGAAGAACTTTGGTGGTCCAAGGAACAAAGGAAGAGCAGGGGCCCAAGGGAAGAAAGGTAAATGTTACACATGTAACAAGACTGACCACTATGCTAGAGAATGCCCTTTCAAGATGGATTCTCCCGATGATGATGACAACAACAACAATCGGAGGAATGGCAATCAAAGGAACAACAGGTTCAAAGGAAAGAGGAAGGCTCCCTCTGGTGGAAATGGGCAACCTTACAAAAGGTCGAAAGATTCCAAGTATGAGGAATCAAATGTTGTTGATGATAAAATAAATGAATTTATTCTTGTATCTGCCCTCTTTGCTGCATTTCCACCCGACACTATGGAGGTCTGGTTGATAGATAGTGGTGCCTCAAGGCACATTACTGGGTTCAAGTAAGCACTTTCTGACATGGTTGAGAAGGATGTTAATCTGAATATTATCCTTGGAGATAATGCCACATATCCCGTGAAAGGGACAGGGACTGTGACCCTCCACTTGTCTCAAGGTCAAGTCCTCCACTTGCAAGATGTACTATATGTACCTGATTTGAAGAAAAACCTTGTGTCTATTTCGGCCATGGAAGACAAAAGTTTCAATGTGGCATTCATTGATGGGAAGGTGTGTATCTGGAAAAAGAGTTTCAAGGATGCTATCACAATTGGGTTTAGAGTTGATACACTCTACCAGGTTGGAGGAAGTCCACTGGGAGCGATGACATGTGATACTATCCGACAGACTGAACTATGGCATCGAAGGTTTGGACACCTTGACTACAAAGCCCTTCCCGAAGCAAGGAAGGTGGTGACGGGAATGCCCGAGTTCACAAATGATCATGAAGGTGTATGCCAGGGCTATGCCGAAGGAAAGCATACAAGGAGACCTTTCCCCTGAATCGTCACAAAGACATCTGATGTCTTGCAATTGGTACATTCTGATTTGTCTGGTATGCTGCCCGTGACATCCTTGGGAGGATGTTCTTATTATGTGACGTTCATAGATGACTTCTCTCGCAAAACCTGGATATACTTCTTGAAGAAGAAGGATGCGGCTTTCATGTGGTTTCGTACCTTCAAAGCCTTGGTGGAAAATTCAACAGGGAAGAAGATCAAGATATTGAGGACCGATAGTGGCACTGAATATGAGATAAACGAGTTTAAGAACTTTTGCAGAGAAGATGGCATCAAGAGGGAGACCACAACTGTTTATACTCCTGAGCAGAATGGCGTTGCTGAAAGAAAGAATAGGACCATTGTGGAAGCTGCCCTTGCCATGCTATGTGACCAAGGTCTTCTGAAGTTTTTGTCGGGAGAAGTTGCGAACACTGTTGTGTACATACAAAACTGATGCTCGCATTCCACTCTCAACTCCAAAACTCCCAAAGAGGTTTTCTCTGGTAAGAAACCTGATGTCTAACATTTTAGAGTTTTTGGATGTCCTGTTTATTTTCATGTACCGAGGGAGAAGAGGAGCAAGCTGGATGCTTCTGGAAAGAAGGGAATGTTTGTGGGCTACAACGAAACTTCGAAGGCCTATAGAGTCTATGTGCCTGGTCAAAGGGAAGTGAAGATATGCCACGATGTTAACTTTGACGAAGATGCTTCCCTGAGGAAAGTAATCAATCTTTCGAGATCTGAGGAAGATCATGAAGCAAGGCCTGGAAATCAAGAAGAATCGAACGATGAGATGATGCCCGATGTTGAAGGGCCGATGGACCCTATTGATCCACCTCCTTCAATGAGGAAGAGACCATCATGGCTTAGGGACACTCTCGAGGATGCCAAGAGACATATGGCCCCAAGTGGGACATTCCGTGAAAGCAAGAAGCCGAATAGATACCAAGGGTATCTAGTAGCCATGAGTACAATCGTACAATCTGAGCCTGGAACTTTTGAAGAAGCCGTAACGCATCAAGTCTGGAAGGATGCTATGCACGAAGAATATGAGTCCATAATGAAGAATGATGTCTGGGATGTGGTTCCAAGACTGGAGGACAAAGTAGTTGTCACTTCAAAAATGGCTCTGTAAGATCAAGCATGGATCTAATGGAAGTGCTGAAAAGTTCTAGGCAAGATTCGTTGCTCGAGGCTTCTCTCAAAAGGAAGGCGTAGACTATGATGATATATTTGCACCTGTGGCCCGATATACCACCATTCGATCTATCATAGCCCTTGCTGCTACGCAAGGATGGAATCTTCATCAGATGGATGTGAAGACCGCATTTCTGCATGGTGCGATAAAAGAAGAGGTGTATGTGGAGCAAACTCTGGGGTTCGAAGTCGAGGATCGAGATACCCATGTTTGCAGGTTGAAGAAAGCCATCTATGGGTTGAAGCAAGCACCCAGAGCTTGGTACGAGAGGATAGATAGCTACCTGATGAAGCTGGGCTTCACTTGTAGTAATGCTGATCCGAACCTTTACTTCAAGGTTGATAGAGAAAAGACTCTCATTCTGGTGTTGTATGTGGACGACCTCTTCCTGACAAGCGCTGACCCTCTCATTCATCAGTGTAAGAGGGAGCTCGCTGCTAAGTTCGAGATGAAGGACCTAGGATTGATGCATTACTTCCTAGGCCTGGAGGTCTGGCAGAGACTTGGCGAAATTTTCCTTTCTCAAGGAAAATATATTGTGAAGCTTCTGGAAATATTTGGAATGGTGGAATGTAAGTCCGTGTTGACACCGATGGAGCTCAACTTTAAGAAGTTGAGTGGCAGCGCTGCTGCACCCGTGCTAGGAAATCCTACTGAGTATTGTCAACTCGTAGGGGGCCTGATGTTCTTAGTAAACACCCGTCCAGACGTATGTTTTGTAGTGAACACTTTGAGTCAACATATGGTTGAGCCTCATCACTTTCACTGAGTTGGTGCCAAGAATCTGGTTAGATATCTTTGGGGCACGATAAACCATGGGCTGAGATACACTGCCGGGAGCGAGACACTCCATGGATGTACTGATGTCGATTGGGTTGGCAGTGTGGTGGATCGTAAGAGCACATCGGGATGCTGCTTCACACTTGGGTTTGCTTCGATATCATGGATGAACAGGAAGCAGAAGTTGGTGGCTTTGAGCACCGCGGAGGACGAATACATTGCAGCGAGTATGGCCTGTTGTGAAGCAGTTTGGTTGCGAAAGCTCTTCAGTGGTGATGGGGCATGTGCTAGATAGCACCATGATACTCTATGATAACCAAAGTGGGATTCGGTTGTCCGAGAATCTCGTGTTCCACGATCGATCCAAGCATATTAATATCAGGTACCACTTTATCTGGGATATGGTACAGCGAGGCGCCGTAAGGCTCGATCATATAGGAATTGATGAGCAGGTCACGGACATTCTCACAAAGTCCTTGGGGAAGGTCAAGTTCCTAACCTTTCGTGAGAATCTTGGTATCGTGGAACGACCTTATGCTGAGGGTCCTGTTGGACGATGAGCTCTTGGAGCTCTGGGGGGCTTTTGGGATAGCTTTTCGGAGCTATAAGCACACACAGGGCTAGGCTTGCCGAAACTTGTGGTGCTTCTGCCCCACTGTTATGATGATTGAGTTGTTGTGAAATGTAACTAGGTCGGTCTTCATGATTATGTAATTATGAAAAGAAGGACATATAGCAACCCTCAAACAAACGCAGTAAGACATCTCTACATATCGTAAAGAACGCTTCTCTCAACGTCGGATAACCTCTCTCCTGTCGGCCTAAATCTCAATATTAAAGTCGGCTCAATAAATGACTGTTTGGTCGGTCTAAAAGCAAAGAACAATGCACTATATACACTACACTACGGATCATTTGGGAGGATAAGAATTGCGGACTTGTCTCTGAGTTAGTGCGGATATTTAAAGGAACAATTACGATCAAGTCTGAAGTGAACAATGTGGAAGAAAGAACACAAATTTGTAACTTGAACTCCGAATAAGTGCGGATATTTCTAAAGGCATTTGCGGATAGGCATTGCGGTCAGGCATTGTGGTCAAGCAGCGGGCAAGTATTGTGGACAAGTATTGCGCTCGAGTCTAAGGTTGTAAAGCAGATAATCGAATACGGATAAGTTTGATATTGGAGAGCATAGGCAGGAGAAAATTCAAAATTGAATTGTATACGAATAAGATAGCATATAAAGAGCAGATCTAAACAGTATTAAATGCGGACCTATCTGAGGTTATAGTTTGCGGATTATCTATTGTAGTAGAAGAATACAGTTTGCGGATTATCTATTGCAGTCGAAGAATACAGTTTGCGGATTATGCAAGAGGAAGCAGATTCAGGAAGAAACCAAAGAGAACAGTCTACGGAAGAATACAGTCTACAGTATCTATGAAACAAGTTTGTCAAAGACAAAGATAGTGTTTGTAAGAAGACAGGTTAGTAAGGAAGGTAAATCAGAGATTTACCTTCTTAACCATATTTCAAGATATTCAGTTACAAGTGTAAATAATTCTGTTTGTGCATTTGACTAATTACTTTGATTACTGACTTGATGAAAGATTAACTAAGTTAAAGAAGAGAATACATAAGCAAGCTCACAAGTAGTTATCAAGAAGAGAATTTTTATATTAATCTCAAGCCTATCAAATTCTCAACATGAGTTGGTTCACCTCTCATGATCTGTGCCTCGTTTGCATCCTATCCATTGAGTTCTGGACTCATGGGAAGTACCTCTCATTTGGCTAGTGAGGTGGGAAAAGCTAGAGACCAGTAGCAAATACTGATGGACGCATCAGAGATTGCTATACTCTCTATGTCTAGGATGGCACATGTCCAACCACTTGATCTGTGATCAAGTCTAGTGAGGTTTCGGACCTCCTACTGACTTCGGGTCAGATAAACCAACTTCGGGTTGGTATGAGACTCTTTTTGAGTCCTATAGAGGTTTCAGACCTCTGGGCTGAATATGTCAGCTAGGAATGATGTCTTTGTGACTGACCCACTTTTGTTCTGAAATAAAGAAGTCAGCAAAGCAAGTTACGGCGGGATGACACACAATGTTTGGATGGCACAGGTGGATGGAGTTCTCCCTAGTTGAGAGGGAGTGTTAATTTTGGACAACTAGGTCAAAACTCCATGTTGTGATGCTCAGATGAAGATGCCAATATTTTTATTGGATTCCTCTTTCGGAGAGGTGCAAGATCGATCTAAAGATCATCTTGGTTCGATGAGCAGAACATTTATTTTGAATTTATTCAAAATATGTGCAGGTCGACTTGAAATGAAATGTAGGTTGAAGCCCGAGCAGTTGTGTCACACACCCTTATTGATGGATTTAAATAGGTCAACGTTGGAGGTCATTTTCTCTCATCCATCACATCACATTTTCTCTCCTCATCTGATTGGTTCGATCACCTTGGAGGCTCTTCTTCATCCACACGTGGGAAACACAACAAGCATATTTTTGTTTTTTGACCTAGGGTTTTTCAGCGCAGAGTTGACCAGCGTTGGCTTTGGTCAATGCTTGGTCAAACTGACACAAATGTGTCCCAGAATTTAGATTTCTGCAGTCCGCATTTATTGGCACAGAAATCGAGGCTAGACTTTGACTTTTGATTGGCTGTGTTGACTTTTGCTGATGCTGTTTGCGTTGACTGTGACAGTGTTGACTTACGTTGACTTTTGGTTGACTGATCTTGCTGTCCAAGAGGGTTGTCTGACACTTTTGGTTGGCTGACTGTTTTGAGACTTTGTTGGTTGAAGCATCCTGTTGACCGCTGTAACGCATCCCTTAGAATTTGTTGTAATTCCCTGCTCGTCTCACCATTGGTAGTAGCTGGCTCCACCTGCTCCCCCTTCTGCAAATCTTCTGGAGATGAATCCTTTGGATCCTTCTGCCTTAGAGAAGCACTCAGGCTAACCTCAGTTGGTCGTAGTGGTTGGACCAGTGGGTCATCTTCAGACTGCGTTGCTGAAAGCATCTCTTGGGATTTTTTGAAAGCTCTTTCCTCCATGAACTTTACATCCCGTCGCACTACAACCTTCCTGCTGCCAGGAATGTAGATTCTGTAAGCCTTAGCATTTTCACTGTATCCCACTAGATACCCCTTTTCAACAGTGCTATCCAATTTCTTCCTCTTCTCTTCGGGTACATGGCAGTATGCCACACTACCAAAGATCTTGAAGTGGCTTACCTCTGGATTCCTGTCGGTGAAGACATTTTCTGGAGTGATCTTACCCAATGCATTGTGAGGAATCCTATTATGAACATATACAACTATGTTACAAGCTTAAGCCCACATAAATTTGGGCATGTCTTGATCATACAACATTTCCCTTGCAGCCTCCACAATAGTTCTATTCTTCCTTTCTGCAACTCCATTTCGCTCCGGATTATATGGAGCAGTCCACTCTCTTCTAATGCCTTCCCTTGCGCAGAATTCTGTGAAGAATTTATCAATGTATTCTCCACCATTATCTGATCGCAGTATCTTTATCCGCTTTCCTGTGAGATTTTCAACCAGAGCTTTAAACTCCTTGAATCGGTCAAAGACTTCGTCCTTGGTCTTCAGAAAGTAGATCCAAGTTTTCCTGGAATGGTCATCAATGAAGGTGACGAAATACTCGGCACCACTAAGAGCTCTAGTGGACATTGGTCCGCAGAGGTCTAAGTGTATCAATCCTAACACACTCTTTTAGCCCTATTTCTGCTTCTGGGGTAGGCTGGCTTAGCGTACTTCCCTAGTACACACTCTCTGCAAACGTCATCTCGTTTGGTGCTCAAATCTGGAACTCTTCTGACTGTCTTCTTGAGAATTCTCAAAGCTCCATGGTGTAAGTGCCCCATTCTCGTGTGCCATAGCTCATTCAAATCCTTCTCCTCACAGCTGCTTATCAGTACCCTTGGAGATTCGAGTTGCAACTTATACAATTTATTGCTCCCGACTCCAATTTATTTTTTCTTCTTCCAACTCGGGTGTTTGACATATACTCTTTTGCTAATGAAGTGGAGGTCATAGCCCTTGTTTTGTAGCTGAGACACTGAGAGTAAGTTCATCCCCAAACCACGTGCATGCAACACATTGGTGGCTCAAAGATTATTTCCAGCTTCAGTTTGAAACACTACGGTACCTCTCCCAACGAGGGTACACTTCACCTTATTTCCCATGGTGATCTGAAAATTCATTTGCTCTTCCTGGTAGCTTGATAAGCATTCTCGTACTTCTGTCATATGTGCAGAAGCTCCACTATCAATATACTAGACTTCATGAGAAGCAGAGCTTGATACACAAGAAAATTCTTCTTCCAGTCTCGAGGCCAATATAGAGATGTCGTGATCCCTCTGTTCTTACATGCTTTCCCTTTTCTATGGAGAACTACCTGAACCCTTTCGAGTTGCTGCTGCAGCAGCTTCTAGGCTTCATTCCAACGCAAAGTCTCCAATCCTGTTACTCAACTCAGCTCTGATACCATGTGAAAAATTCAGTTCTAAATTTCTACTGCATTTATAGATTTATTTCTCCTACTTATTTCCACAGTAAGTTATTTACAAAACCCTTTCAACAAATTTTGAAATAAACACTACTGCAGTTATCACTCAAGTACATATAGAGAAAAGAACAGTAAAATGCAAGCATAAGAACCAATCACAATGATATAGTTATTTTTGGACCATTGTCCCTGGAAACAACCAATGTGGGAAAGCCGGTGCAGCAGATGAGGGTTTATATATTAATCTTTAGCAGGAATTCTTTATAAGAAAAGAATGGCAAAAATAACTAAGAAAATTCTTGAGATACACCTGAGATAAATTTTCTTTGGACCTTTAAAGAACTTTCGACACTTGAGGGACTCACTGGCCCTTCATGCGTCACTCTGTGTCACCCTTGCACACCTCTTTGCACAGAGCCAGCATGAGACTACGTCACTACTGCGTGAGGCCTTTGCGCTGCTCATGAGTACTGCCTCTCTGCCCTTCTACGTCCTTTCCTTGAACCCTGACACTGCTGATGCCCTCTACTTCCTCCGCCCTGCAAATCTTCCTCTGAAATCGAATTCTCTTTCTTCAGAATCGACTTCCCTTGGGTTGCTAAATGTTTGCCCGACTTGCTTTCCAAATGACCCTCAAGCCTTCTTTTATAATCTTCTCATTGATGAATCAACGACCCAGATTAGAAGTCTAATCAATGGCTAAGATTAAAACTTGACTGGATCTTCGTTCTCTAGAAGATTCACACTCTGTTTTATTAATACCCATTAATTATTTTATTTCCCTAAGTTTAGACTTAGGGTTCCCATTAAAATAATTAATTATTTTAATAGAACATGATGAGTGGAATTTCCACAAACGGTTTCTGGGTTCTTTGGAATAATGGTGTCTAAGTCTCCTCACCAAATTTGAGACTTAGATCACTTTCCGATGCTACAAAAATCAACACTATTGGGAGGGGCCGACTTGTTCTTGTAGGCCGACTTGTCTAGTTGAACAGTTGTCTTTTGATGGGGCCAACATGAGTATAAGGAGACAGACATGACGGAAATTGGGCAGATCAGTGTTTTATAGTGAATCTTGGCACATTTGTTGCTCACTTTCCTTGGCCGACTTGTCCAGTTGAACAGTTATGTCTTTTGATGGGGCCAACATGAGTATAAGGAGGCATACATGACAGAAATTGGGAAAATCACTGTGTTTTATAGTGAATCTTGACACATTTGTTGCTCACTTTCCTTGGAAATTCTTAGCAGGGACTTCTGGATTTCTCTTGCACTCTTTGAAGGGTACAAGTCTCCCATATGGAGCCCCACTTGTTACACCACAAAATACAGGGGGCATTCTGAGCATTTTTTTTTAATGAGTTTTTTGATGAGGAGATGGGACTTTTTTAGAAGAAGATCAGTGTGCGATTGGGATCTTCATCTATTGTATAAATGAAAAGAAGCAAGGGCATGCTATATTGCTGGAAACATTATAAACAAACAAGAATGGGCAGAGCACTCGTGATCCGTTTTTTGTAAGCAACTTTTATGAGTAGGATGCACAGATGACACTGATCTATCCCTTTACCACATAACAGCAAGAATGCATGGTTATCATCATTGATTTTTATGACCCTTCTCATTAAATTATTCTAGGCAGCAAGGGATATCATCACCTGGCCATATAGAGAGAACAGTGTAGCAACAGACCTTCATATTATTGTAACAGTCCTCCATATTATTGCAACAATAAACCCTGCTTGGAGTATAATTAATGGTATAGGACACCTTTTGCTTGGGCCATCAATGACAATCAAGATGACATCTCAACATTGGCAGCTAGCTCTAGATTGCCTTGATGTCCTCTCTTTTGTACTGAACCCAGTTTCAGTTTTTAGCATTTACTTTTTTGGTCACATGTTGGACATTAGTAATTTTATCTTATCTTGTCTTGTATTTGTACCTTATCTTATAATTTCTTTTAGGTATAGATACTTAGATCATCATCCATATTGGCTTTTGGTAGTATTTGTATTGGAGTTGGTTTCACATTCCCACTTTGTACTTACACTGGATGTAGTCCTCTAATCCCGTTGACCTATGTATGGTGGTCATTCCTTGGACATTGATAAATTATCTTTTCTTACTCTCTTTTTGTGAAAAATGATCATTTTCATGGTTGGATGGTAGTGTTTGTATAGGGATTGCTTTCACACTCCCACTTTGTACTTACACTGGATGTACTCCTTTAATTCCATTTACCTATGTATTGTGGTCATTCATTGGACATTAATAAATTATCTTTTCTTACTTTCTTTTTGTGAAAACTGATCATTTTCATGGATGGTTCCAAGTTCTATTTCTCAAGACCTAGCTCCAGAGTGGAAACATCTTGGGCACTTTTCTGTGATTTTGACCATTGTTGCATATATCCATTCTACAGCCGTGTTTGGTCACTTCTAGACAAAACAATATCTTTTTCTTTTGGTGAATAAAATCAGGAGACATTATTTCACACCATAGAAATATTTTAGGCATTTTTGCTTATGGTATGAAAATAATATTGGGAGGATGCTTTTGCACATGGAACCTCTTATATAATAGAGTTTTGGCAATTCTAATATTTAATTATTTATAACAGAGTCCAAATCAACAAAGAGAAGGAAATCGAGTAGTGAAGATTATGGAAGTGTAACACCAGATGTGTTCAACTATACAGCTCGTTCTCAAGAGATGAAGAAAAAGATGGAGGAAATGCTGTCTGGGATTAACAGAACTGGACTAATTGGTCAACCAGTGAAACTTTTAGCTTCAGGATCCCCTCTAGCCTTCAAAGATAGCTCAAGGCATGGTTTACCTCAGGAAACTGAGGAGAAGTATTCTTGCAGAAAAGTTCTTTTCCCATGTTCCCCAGGTTCCTCAAGTATTGATGGTCTCAAAACTATCTCTGTAGGCTCTTTAGATAAATCAAGTACATTGGATTTTGGATCTTCAATACAACATGATTATGATAAGCATTTTTCTGGCTCCCCAAAATCCTTGGATGTTTCAGGCACTGCTTTTCCTTTGCTAGAATCTGGCTCAGATGTAATAGAATGTCGAGACATGGTTATTCAAGAAGGACCTAAAATTTCCAAGGAGGATTATCTTCTCAATTCAGAACCTGCAAGTGAGAAAAATGGAATGACAAAGTTTAGCACTTCTGTAGAGGTGTTGGAAGATTTATCAGCAGAAAGTACTGATGATGTAGACTGTCTACTCCTGAATGAAAACAACTTACAGCAAGGGAAAGGGGAAAAACTTGGTCTTGTAGATGACACGGGTTATAAACTTGATAGTCCATTTGAGTGCCAAAGTAGTGATTACTTGCAGGAAAATGACATGGAGGAAGCAGACAAGGCCAAACATGAAGAAAGTCTATCAGAAAATATTTATGGAATATGGAAAAAAGGTGAGGTAAATTGGACAGAAATGAATGAACTTGAAAGGGCTATAGAGAACTTAGAAGACAACACTGATGATTGCTGTAAAGAATTGCAGGCACTTAGAGATTTGAAAAAGGTGGCCAGAGAGGGTGGAAAAGATGAGTTGAATTTTATGGTGGAAACTACAGAAGATTTCGAAGATGCTACTAATGGGACAGGACATTACCTTCTCCAGAACACACAGAAATTGGATGAGAGTAAAGTGGGAGAACCTGCAATGGTGGCGAAGGGCACAATGTTGGGACCTGACATTGCTGATGATACCCAAATGGATTTACCATGGCAGAGAGACATGCAGAGTGAAAGTGATGAAGATGAAAACGATGAGTTTGCATCCATGTGGAGGCAAATGTCATTATCTTATCAGTGTTCCAAGGTGAATGCTCTTGTGTTTTCTACCTTTAAGCTTTCATTGAAAGTAGCAATGTTATAGACAATTATTTTATGTTTTCTTAGTATTAGATGAGGAATGCTTTACATATTATCTATCATATTCTGTTTGGCTGCAGTAAAACCAAATTCAGTAGTTCCATGGTTGTTGACATAAAATCACAGATGCTTTTAGTGTATAAGCTGCTTCTGTTTGTTGAAACATAAACATGCATTGCTTTTAGTGCGTAAGCTACTGCTGTCTATCAAAACTTAAAACAATTATTTCTTTTAGTGTTGTAAGCTCCTGTATATTTTTACATATCTATCTGGAGAGAGATAATGTCTAAGATGTTTAGTCTTCATAATCTTCCAAATTTGGGAGGAAGAACTGATGAAAGAAAGTAGATTCAAAACATTATCAATACTATAGAAAGCTTACTGATAAAATTCCTACTAGTTTTGGAAATGTGCTTGTGATTGACTACATAGTATGATAGTTGTGAAATGGATTTGTCGGAATGGCTCATTGGCAGAACATGCCAATTTGTTTTGACAAGATGAAGTATTTGTCTCAGATGTTGTTTTTTTCATATGTCCCAGGCTGTCCACGGTTTGCTGTATCACCTTCATCTAGGCCCACTCACTAATTTGGTTATATGGGGACCTCAACGAAATATCAATTTTGATTTCTATGATCGTTCTGTCAACAAAAATAATTGGCTGCCTCAATGGTGAACTCAGCCAGTTACGGGGAGTAATAGCAAGGTTCTATATATTAGAGTGAGCTGGCTTACATTAGCTGATTTGCTGAGTTAGTTTTAAGTGTTCTTGGTTATAAGCTTATGATGCAAGATATTGATAGTCTATTTAATTCAATTAATATCACCAGAGAATGTCAACTCACCCTTCTGAGTGACATTGTTGAACGTTTTTTCTCAAAAGTGAAGCCTTTTTGTGTCTTTCTACCATCAATATGGCATGTACTTTTCCATAAACATACAAAATACAATAAATTCTTCCCAGAGCCCTATTTACAACATGGATCCATCCTAAAAGATATTTTAGGCCTTGTTCCATATCCAACTAGCAGGGTCACTAAGGTCCTAGCAAATCTGCTGAATGGGCACACATATGGCAGGGATCCACTGTCACTTTGGCTCAAGCACACACTGTTTAGGCCCAACAGTCTCTTGAATGGTCAAGGGAGGAGTCCCAAATGAAACCTCAATCAACTCTAAATAAGACCAGTGCCTTAGATGGGGTCAAAGTGAAGTGGAAGTGTTAATTTCCAAAACTGTCTAGCTGTCTTTGGGTGTAACTTTGCAGCAGAAATCTAAACATCAATTGAAAAGACACCAAAGAACATAAGGTAGGTTGTGTGACTAGTCAATTTTGGTGTATATAAATTATACTAATGAAATATATTATTTGTTTTCTGTTTAGAATGTTGGTTTTAGGACCTATGCGTCAAAACAGTTTTATTTTCTGTAAAATCAGATATAAAAGTCTGCGTAAAACACAGAGACAACAACACATTAGGCCCAAATTAACCATGTAATGAGTGCCGAAGCACTCCTAGATCACAAATGTAGCGGTGGGGAAGTTAAAGGATGTTAAATGTGCTCTTATAACTGTTGGAAATACACAGTGATACTGAGAGCGGGGGTGAATCAATATCACTTAAATTTATATTCCTTTCACTTAATTATTCTTAAATAGGAAGTCACATCACATAATCAACCATAAAAACAATGCATGATCACATAGATTATGGTGGAAATCCAAACTGAGAGAAAACCACTTAAAAACTTTTCTTATTGTCTTCAATTTATTGCAATGTTATAGGCAACCACTGTGATGACCCCAATCCTCTATATGTGCCAAATTACAATATTGCAAGCTCCAAGCTATCAAGGAGATGAGGACACCAATCCTCTGTAAGCACCAACTTACATTTGCTCAGGCTCCAACCTGCTGTGTAGACGACAACACTGATCTTCTGCAGTTCAGCTCAGCCCAACACTTTGCTGTTATATGTCAATTTTTTAAGCATAAAAGGAAGATCTTCCCACCTGACAACTTTTACACTACACTGTACCCTTTTTCATCGCTATCACAATTCCCTGTTAAACATAAATGGTGGAATTTCCATGCACCCCAGGTCTGGTCTATGCCCTAGCTAGGTCTACAAACACACTAGAGATGCCTTAGCAATGCACTACTACAATCCTCAATGCGCTACTACAATCCTTGACAACAGCCTCAACCAGACCTCTGTTTAACACTTGTTGTTTACATATATTTTTAGCTACAAAACCAGGGTTCGGTCCAACTCTTATTCTTTGCTCTCAGACTGTTCCTTTATTCCTGCAGACCTGTGACCCTCGACTAGGCTTGCAACTTGCAGCCGTCGACCCTGCAACCCTACAACTGCTTGCATCCCTTGGCCCTGCAGCCAGGCCTGCAGCTCTTGGCCAGGTCTACAATCATAGGCCCTGTGGCTACATGTGGCCAGGCCTGGGGCTAACACTTTACCACCTTGACCCTATAAGAAACATCCTCCACAAGTTCTGCGACTCCATCTTGCTTACTTGCGGATCTTCCAACACTGCAAACAAAGCTCGTTGATTCAATCTCCTTTACTTGACTGTGGCTCCTCTTACTGGCTTGTTTCATCACAAATGAAGTCACATCTTTCTTGTTCTTAGCCTCTACTTTGGCTCCATATTTATACTTTTCCATAGGTCACTTCGGGAACCCCTTGGTCCTTTAGGGTTTTGCGCACTCAACCACTTAACAATTAATTAGAATATAAGATTCATTATCTTGGGTTCCCAGTCCAGTCCTTTGGGTCAAAACCCCAAACCTTGGGTTTCTTGCCCACAAACTCACTTTTTGTGGGTTTTCTCCACTCAGAAATACCCAAAATTCAACTATAAGGTCTATTGTCACTTCACTTTAGAATTCCCTGCTGACTTGCAATGTAGATAATATAGGGCATGGCCTCCTTACAAAAACAATAGGGATAAAACACAAAATATCGTAGAATAATAACTATAAAATTCACCGGAGCTTAGCTTGACCCTATTCTTCCTCAACTTGGCCTTGTTCTTTCTCAACTCGACATCATTCTGCTTCAACTCAACCTTGTCTCCCTCAACTCAGCCCTGTTCTTGCTTCAACTTGGCTTATGTTGTCTCTTGGTAGCAAGGACTACACAACAAAATGGAGTTGCAGAAGGGAAGAACAAAACTGTACAAGAAATGGCTAGAGCAATGATGACTGAAGCCAAACTAGCAGAAACTTTTTGGAGAGGAGGAGTGAGCATAATTGTCTTCGTTTTGAATAGAGCACAAATTACAACACATAGTAGCAAGACACCTTATGAATTATGGGAAGGTAGACTAGCTACAATACTTCAAATTTTTTGGGAGCAAGTTCTATATGAAAATAAATGATGATAATTTAGGCAAATTGGATTCTAGAATAGATGAAAATATCTTTCTTGGCTATGCATCTGGAAGCATGCCCTATAAATACTACAACAAAAGACTATGCATGTTTGTATAAAGTACTGATGTAATTGTGGATGATGCAATATTTCAAAAAAGAAAAGTCAAGCAAATGAATCTCTAGGGGAGACAATCTATAGAGAACAGGAAAAGGAAGAAGAGATGAAGAAGAAAAGAAAGAAGACGAAGAAAGATAAAGCCAATTTCTAAAGACACCTTTAGATTTGTCCAAAAGTATCATTCAAACAATTAATTTTTTGGTGATTTACATAGTACATACAAGAGTACTCACTAGTAGAGGTTTGGTACAGGTTCGCGGGAGAGCGCCCCCCTTCAATCTACTCCCAATGCACGCTCCACTTGGGAGCAGATCTAGAGCGACTTCGGGAGCGAATTCCGGGAACACAAAAAAAAATTCGCTCCTTGCCTTTCTGGGAGCTGTCAGGGAGCGATCGCTTCTTACTGCTCCCATGTGCCAAAAAAGTGTGTTGCGAAAAACACTGAGAAGGGGGGGGGGTGAATCAATATTTTAAGACAAACATGAATTTTTCTTTTATTCTAATTTCTGTACGCTACTTTCCTGAGGTAAACCTGCGTATGTACGCGACTTTTAAGCAGACAACTAGTGTATATCCATTGAACTTCTATTTCAATTAAATCTTCATCTGTTTGTATTAAACCAGTATATTAGTGATTCATCAGATATTTGATAAGCAGTAAATAAGTGCAATAAGAACAAAATAAGGCATCACACATAAGCAATACATATGAACTCTAGGATTGAAGGTGGAAACCCAATGAGGGACAAAACGACTGCTGCTGTCGTCTCCATCTTCAATTTTATTATTATGAAAAACTTCTTACAATCTTGTACTGGCATAGACTCATACTAGCACTGACGAATGCACTTGCAGAAGGCTATAACCTTTACTCATTCTCCAACATCTACTGGAAGGGAGCTCCAACCCCTTGATCTCATTTACCAGCACCCACTGGAAGGGAGCTCCAACCCCATGATTTGATCGCCAACTACTACTGGCAGGAAGCTTCAACTTCCTCACTGAAGGATCTAACCCTCAGCACCATCGTGGACCAGGTTTCCTAAATTTTCACACTAGATCCACCTGCTTTAACACATTACAACCTGTAGGCCACTTTTCGTCAAATTTTCAGACTGGACTCACTACCATCATTTAAGCCCAATACCATATATCAAAACAAAAACTGATCACTGTACCAAATTATTCAACCAATCACTGAATCAAATAACCAATGAACCAATCAATCACTGAACCAAACAAACACTCAACCAACCACCAACTCAAATCAACCAACCTCTTCTTAAACATTCAAAACAGTTAGATCTCTGTAACCAGAACATCAGTACTGAACCCAAAACACTGCATCAACCTACTGAATCAACTGCAACCCTGATCAATCATATGAAAAAATGTGTATGCTACTTTTCTAAATCAAACCCACATGTATACGCGCTTTTGATGAAGTAAACCTGCGTACAGATTTCAACATACCAAATTCTGAACTACGGTTAATTTGAACCATACAATGAATTGCACACAGACATACTGAATCATTCTGTTAGATCACAAATTTGAACCCCATACAGTTAGCTGCATCATGAGCATTCTTCAACAAATCGATACTCATTCAATTCAACTTCAGACGTCACTATTAAGCCTAGATCAACATGAAGACTTCATTGACAGAGAACAGAAATACAACAAGATTGATTAGTGTAAATTTTTGTAGATGTTCTATGCTTGGAGCAACTTTACTTTTCTTACAGCAATCACATAAATAGTTAAGTAGAATGCAGATAGAACATATAAGTGGATCTTATAGAAGACAAACCAGAAACAGAAAATTTTGGTGGTGCGTTACGGCGGTCAACAGGATGCTTCAACCAGCAAAGTCTCCTTGGTCAGCCAACCCAGAATGTGTCACAACAGTCCTCCAATCGACAGAAAGCAGGTGTACAGGTCAACTCCGTCAACGCTGTCCAGAAAAGTCAACGCAGGGCAGCAAGCTAAAAGTCAACGCAGCAGCAGATTGGTCAACCATTTGACCTCGATTTCTGTGCCAAACAGTACGGCCTTCCAAAATCGAACTTCTCACCAAATTTCAGCCCATTCGGACCATGCGTTGACCAAAGTCAACGCTGGTCAAACTTTCTGCAAAACCTTAATTGCAGAAATTCGTCCTTCAGCTCAGCCGTACAGATTTGTCCTTCTTCTCCTTCACACGTGTGGGCTGAACTCGTCCTCCAAGGAGCTCGTACTAAATCAGATGAGAGAGGAAGATGTGAGTTGTGTTGCGATTGAAATGCTCTCCAACTTTGCCTGTATTTATATCCATCATTGGGGTGTGTGACACATCTGCTGGGTGTGTGAAACCTTAAGGCCGACCTGCACATATAATTTATTATAAATAATAAATTCAAAATAAATGTTCTGCTCATCGGATTAAGATATATTTTATATGGATTTTACACCTCTCCGAAAGAGAAATCCAACAAAAATATTAGCCTCTTAATCTGAGCATCATAACATGGAGTTTGGACCTAGTTGTCCAAATTTAACCCTCCCTCTCAACTAGGGAGAACTCCATCCATCAGTGCAATCAAACATCGTGCGTCATCCCGCCGTAACTTGCTTTGCTGGCCTCTTTATTTCAGAACAGAATTGGGTCAGTCACAAAGACATCATCCCCCGACTGACATAATCAGTCCAGAGGTTCAAAACCTCTATCAAACTCATGAAGAGTATCCAACCAACCCAAAGTTGGTTCATCTGACCCGAAGTCAGGCAAAGGTCCCAGACCTCACTAAACTTGATCCCAGATCAAGTGGTTGGGCCGTGCCATCCTAGATAGAGAGTACGGCAATCTCTGATGCGTCCATCAGTCTTTGCTAATAGTCTCTAGCTTTTCCCACCTCATTGGCCAAATGAGAGGTACTTCCCATGAGCCCTGAACTCAATGGGTAGGATGCATACGGGGCACAGATAAATGAGAGGCGAACCAGCTCAATAATCACAAAGGTGGGGCAAAAGCATTATGAGTGCTTATAGCTCCGAGAAGCTATCCCCAAAGCCCCCCAGAGCTCCCAGAGCTCATCGTCCAACAGGACCCACATCATAGGGTCTTTCCACGACTCCAAGATTCTCACGGAAGGTTAGGAACTTGACCTTCCCCAGGGGCTTAGTGAGAATATCCGCGACCTGCTCATCAGTTCCTATATGATCGAGCCTTACGGCGCCTCGCTGTACCATATCCTGGATAAAGTGGTACCTGATATCAATATGCTTGGATCGGTTGTGGAACACAGGATTCTCAGTCATACGAATCCCACTCTGATTATCACAGAGTATCACAGTGGTATCTAGCACATGTCCAAACAGCTCACTAAAGAGCTTCCGCAACCAAACTGCTTCACAACGGGCCATACTAGCAGCAATGTATTCGGCCTCCGCGGTGCTCAAAGCCACCGACTTCTGCTTCCTGCTCATCCATGAGATCGAAGCAGAACCAAGATTGAAGCAGCATCTAGATGTGCTCTTACGATCCACCACACTGCCAGCCCAATCGGCATCAGTATATCCACGGAGTATCACACTCCCGGCAGTGTATCTCAGCCCATGGTTTATCGTGCCCTGAAGATATCTCAGAAGATTCTTGGCACCAACCCAGTGAAAGTGATGAGGCTCAACCATCTGTTGACTCAAAGTGTTCACTGCAAAACATATATCTGGTCGGGTGTTCACTAAGAACATCAAAGCTCCTATGAGTTGACGATACTCAGTAGGATTGGCCAAGATAGGCCCAGCAGCGCCGCCACTCAACTTCTTAAAGTTGAGTTCCATCGGTGTTGACACGGACTTACAGTCCACCATACCAAATCTTTCCAGAAGCTTCACAATGTATTTTCCTTGAGAAAGGAAAATCTCTCCAGGTCTCTGCCAGACCTCCAGGCCTAGGAAGTAGTGCATCAATCCTAGGTCCTTCATCTCGAACTCGGCAGCGAGCTCCCTCTTACATTGATGAATGAGAGGGTCAGCACCTGTCAGGAAGAGGTCATCCACATATAGCACTAGAATGAGAGGCTTCCCCTGCACAACCTTGAAGTAAAGGTTCGGATCAGCATTACTTCGAGTGAAGCCCAGCTTCATCAAGTAACTATCCATCCTCTCGTACCAAGCTCTGGGTGCTTGCTTTAATCCATAGAGGGCTTTCTTCAACCTGCAGACATGAGTGTCTCGATCCTGAACTTCAAATCCCAGAGGTTGTTCCACATACACCTCTTCCTTTATTGCACCATGCAGAAAAGCGGTCTTGACATCCATCCGATGAAGACTCCATCCTTGCGTAGCAGCAAGGGCTATGATTGATCGAATGGTGGTATATCGTGCCACAGGTGCAAATATGTCATCATAGTCTATTCCTTCCTTTTGAGAGAAGCCACGGGCAACAAATCTTGCCTTGAACTTTTCAGCACTCCCATCAGATCCATGTTTGATCTTGTAGAGCCATTTGGCGGTGACAACTGATTTGTCCTTCGGTCTCGGGACCACATCCCAGACATCATTCTTCATTATGGACTCATATTCTTCGTGCATAGCATCCTTCCAAACTTGATGCTTTACGGCTTCCTCAAAAGATCCAGGTTCAGATTGTACAATAGTACTCATGGCAGCTAGATACCCTTGGTATCTACACGGCCTCTTGCTTTCTCGGAATGTCCCCCTTGGGGCAGCATGACCCTCAGCATCTTCGAGGGTGTCCCTGAGCCATGATGGTCTCTTTCCCAGTGAAGGAGATGGATCGATAGGGTCCATTGGTCCTTCAATATCAGGCATTGTCTCATCCTGCGGTTCTTCTTGATTTCCAGGCCTTTCTTCATGATTTTCTCCAGATCTTGGAAGATCTACTACTTTCTTCAGGGAAGCATCTTCGTCAAAAGTGACATCATGGCTTATTTCTACTTCCCTTTGACCAGGTACATAGACTCTATAGGCCTTAGAAGTCTCACTGTAACCCACAAACATTCCTTTCTTCCCGGTAGCATCCAACTTACTTCTCTTTTCTTTCGGCACATGAAAATAAACAGGACATCCAAAAATTCTAAAATGTGAGACATCAGGTTTCTTACCAGAGAAAACCTCTTCGGGAGTTTTGGAGTCCAGAGCGGAATGAGGGCATCGGTTTTGAATGTACACAACAGTATTTGCAGCTTCTCCCCACAGAAACTTCGGTAGACCCTAGTCACATAGCATGGCACGGGCAGCTTCCACAATAGTCCTATTCTTGCGTTCAGCAACACCATTCTGCTCAGGAGTATATGCAGTGGTAGTCTCCCTCTTAATGCCAGCTTCTCTGCAAAAGTCTTTGAACTCATTTGACTCATATTCGGTGCCATTGTCAGTCCTCAAAATCTTGATCTTCTTTCCGGTCATATTTTCCACCAAGGCTTTGAAGGTACGGAACCACATGAAAGCCTCATCCTTCTTCTTCAAGAAGTATATCCAGGTTTTGCGAGAGAAGTCATCAGTAAATGTCATGTAGTAAGAACATCCCCCCAGGGATGTTATGGGCAACATACCAGATAGATCAGAATGGACCAGTTGCAATATATCAGATGTCTTTGTGACACTTGAGGGGAAAGGTCCCCTTGTATGTTTTCCTTCAGCATAGCCCTTGCATACACCTTCATGATTATTTCCAAAGTCAGGCATCCTTGTCACCACCTTCCTAGCTTCGGGAAGGGCCTTGTAATCAAGGTGTCCAAATCTTCGGTGCCATAGTTCGGTTTGACGGATAGTATCACAAGTCATAGCTCCCAACGGACTCCCTCCAACCTGGTAGAGTGTACCAACTCTAAAACCAATTGAGATAGCTTCCTTGAAGCTCTCCTTCCACACGAGCACCTTTCCATCAGAGAAAGTTACATTGAATCCTTTGTCTTCCATGGCAGATACAGACACAAGGTTCTTCTTCAATTTAGGTACATAGAGTACATCTTGCAAACGTAGGACTTGTCCTTGAGACAAGTGGAGGGTCACAGTCCCTGTCCCTTTCACGGGATATGTGGCATTATTCCCAAGGATAATTTCTAGATTAGTATCCCTTTCAACCATGTCAGAGAGTGCTTCCTTGAATCCAGTGATGTGTCTTGAGGCACCACTATCGATTAGCCAGACATCCATAGTGTCGGGCGGAGATGTAGCAGAGAGAGTAGATACAAGAATATACTCATTTCTTTTATCAACAACATTAGACTCCTCATACCTGGTATTTCTAGACCTTTTAGAAGGTTGATTGTTTCCACCAAAGTGAGCATTCCTCTTTCCTTTGGATTTGTCATTTCTTCGATTCCCATTCCTTCAGTTATTGTTGTTATCATCACTATCGGGAGAATCCTTCTTGAAGGGGCATTCTCTAGCATAGTGACCAGGCCTATGGCAAGTGAAACACTTGCCCTTCTTTTCTTGAGTCTTCGTTCTTCCTTTGTCCTTAGGACCACCAGAGTTCTTCTTTCGAGAGTGAGCACCATAGGCAGCATTTCTGTCATTATCAAATTCCTTCATCCTGGTTTCTTCTTGCATACATCTAGACAGAAGCTCATCAAAGTTAGGAATGGTATTATTGTTGAGAATGGTAGTTGTGAATATTTGCCATTCATATGGAAGTCCTCCAAGTGCGGTGAGAACCATCTCACGATCAGCTATTGTCTCCCCAATAGCTAGCAGATTGTTCCTTGTTTCGGTCAATTTCAGAAAGTAAGATTGAACAGACTCATCCCGGCCCTTCTTCATATTCTTCAACTTGTTCTTGAGGAATAACACTTGGTTCACATTGTTTACCTTGAACATAAGGATCAATTTGTCATACATCTCCTTGGATGTGCCTAGTTCAGATATATAGGCAACCAGGCTCTTATGTATGGATTCCCTGATCATCAGCTTTGCTTTGATCTCTCCCTTCTTATACTTGTTTCTAACAGCGGCGGTAGCATTGGATGGAGGTTCTTGAATCTTACCCAGCACATGATCCAAGAGATCATGGTCTTCCAATTTGAGATCTAATATCATCTTCCAGGCATGGAAGTCATCCCTTCCAGTCAGCTTGTCATTCTCCTTGAATTCAATACTAGTGGAACACATTTCTTCCGGTGGTGATTGCTAAAGATAGAGTTTGTCTTCACCTCAGCTCTGATACCATGTAAATTTTTGTAGATGTTCTATGCTTGGAGCAACTTTACTTTTCTTACAGCAATCACATAAATAGTTAAGTAGAATGCAGATAGAACATATAAGTGGATCTTATAGAAGACAAACCAGAAACAGAAAATTTTGGTGGTGCGTTACGGCGGTCAACAGGATGCTTCAACCAGCAAAGTCTCCTTGGTCAGCCAACCCAGAATGTGTCACAACAGTCCTCCAATCAGCAAACGAGTCAACCCAAGTCAACTCCAAAAAGTCAACGATGTCCTGAAAAAGTCAACGCAGGGCAGCAAGCTAAAAGTCAACGCAACAGCAGATTGGTCAACCCTTTGACCTCGATTTCTGTGCCAAACAGTACGGCCTTCCAAAATCGAACTTCTCACCAAATTTCAGCCCATTCGGACCATGCGTTGACCAAAGTCAACGCTGGTCAAACTTTCTGCAAAACCTTAATTGCAGAAATTCGTCCTTCAGCTCAGCCGTACAGATTTGTCCTTCTTCTCCTTCACACGTGTGGGCTGAACTCGTCCTCCAAGGAGCTCGTACTAAATCAGATGAGAGAAGAAGATGTGAGTTGAGTTGTTGTGAAATGCTCTCCAACTTTGCCTGTATTTATATCCATCATTGGGGCGTGTGACACATCTGCTGGAGGTGTAAAACCTTAAGGCCAACCTGCACATATAATTTATTATGAATAATAAATTCAAAATAAATGTTCTGCTCATCGGATTAAGACATATTATATATGGATTTTACACCTCTCCGAAAGAGGAATCCAACAAAAATATTAGCCTCTTAATCTGAGCATCATAACATGGAGTTTGGACCTAGTTGTCCAAATTTAACAATTAGATTGATCATACATATTTTTAGTAGAAACACTAGCTTATGTACGTGCTTATCACAAAGCGTTTCTTCGTGTATACATGCTTTTCTTTACAAAACATTACCAAAACTTGAACCTTTTCTTCTAGAAAAACAGATTCTTTACCTTTAATGACAGTAGGTGAGTCATTTCCAAAAGTAACATTCTTTTGTTTCTCTAATTCATTGTATGAAATGAACTTATCTTTATTACTTGTCATGTGTTTTGAGCGTACATTGTCAAAGGACCACTGGTTTTCTTTATCTTCCGCATACAATGCTATACCACAACTTCCAGATTCTAAGTTCTTCCTTTTCCATACCTTAGAAGTTGTTGTTATTTGATCCTTTTGAGATGTTGGTTGTATTTTTCCCCCGCATTCAGATTCCTCATGTCCAAAGTTATTGCAAAATGAGCATTCAATTTCATCTTGAAGAGGTGACAAATTATTATAGGTGTTTTCCTTGATTCTTGTCTCCGTCCTTTGTTTTCTTGCTTCTCTAGTCATGATGGTTTTGTATGCAACACATTGAGCACCCTTGTGACCAAAATTATGGCATGAGAAACATTGTCCATTATAGTGGAAATTTCTGTGATCATAGAATCATCTGGTGTTGTTTACCTTTTGATTGAAGCTTCTGTTGTTGTTTATCCTTGGATTAGAGCGAGCATGATTTACCTGTGAAGTATCTTTATTCTTTTGCTGAAAGCTGGTGTTTTGCTAACTGCTTTTTGCTGCATTAAGATAGCATCCTATTATTGCAGATGTTTTTTCAGTCTTTGATGTTTCGCCACTGTATCCAAGACTTGTCTATATAAGATGAGAGCGTTTGTAATATCCCGAATGAGAAATAAACAGCTATACAAGCATACAACAATACAGAAAATGTCGGAAATAGAACATAAAGCAAATACACACAAAATGCCGGGAATGCTAAGCCATTTTATTAATCTGAGAATATAATGAGATACAATGGATAATCAGAATGAAAGCACCTATTCTTGCTCGAGGCAAGTGAAGAACTCTCTCAGATATACAGGAAATGGCTGCTACAAGAGACTGCATCCCAGCTGCTAGGAAACTGCCGTAAACTGCTGCTGCTGCGGAAATGAACTGAAACTAGGGGCTGATCCCCTTGCCGGAATGGGCTGAAAATCTGCAAATCACCTGTACTCACCAACCCGGTCCAAACCCAGAAACCATGACCAAAATGAATCACCTCCGAAAATCACCCCAGAAACCCTCCTCAAGGAAAAACGCTGTCCCTCCAGGCCCAGCGCAGATGCCAAATGAAATATGCTGAGATGAAGCCACAAACTCCCCGGAAAATCTCCAACTGGTAAAGACTGAGCCTCCACACCGAATCTCACTGAAACTCCTGTAGAAAACCCCTCACCGGAACACCTCCAATCAGGAATTGCGTCCTCTCTCCCAAGGACTGCGCAGTCACCAAAAGAAGCCCAGCTCCTCCACAAACCAGCAACCAAATCTCCCACAAAGACTGAAGGAAAAACCTTGCCCGAGCAGGCACTCGAAGTCCCCCGGGGCTAAGGGCGAGATCTCCGACCGGAGACACTCAACGCACTAAACAGTGCTGCAGACAGGCTAAACAGCCAGCGTGCTCAAGAAGACCAAAGTCTAGCTCAAATATCATCAACAACAAGAATGCCAAATGAGATGGCTCTCCCACCTTTTATAACGCTGGCCCTCCTCAAAACCCTAACGTGGTCCCTCTCTCTCCCACGTGCTCCTCATAAGACTGCGCAGAAGCTCCTAGAGGCTACGTGAGCTTCCTCTCATATGTGGTGTGGACCCCCAAGGCTCCCCCTTAAGTTATAACGTTGCATCTACTAGGGAAACACTTTATTTTATTTAAGTGAGTTAGACCCCTTTTCTCACTTTTATTTATTCATAAACTATAGTCGGCAAAACTATACAAAAATCAAATATTCCAATTAGCGGTGCTAATTAGGAATATTACAGCGTTGTACCTTGATTATTTCATCTAAGGTTTTAGAACCTTTAGCAAATCTAAGATTTAGAATTTTTATCTTCTCAAGTTCCTTTCATAGACTTACTATTTCACATTCTAGCTTTTCATTATGCTTCTCCTTTTCTATGATTTGTTTCTTTAATGTATCTATAGCTATTTTTATCTTCTTCTAAACATACTTTAAGCTGAGTGATTTCTTCAACGAAAAAATCTGTTTCTTCTAAAGAATCCATGAATTTGTCATCAGATTCATTAGTACTTCTTTCAAATGCCACGAGTAATTTAAAATCTTGATCAGACTCTACCTCTTCACTGTTTGACCAACCATCACTATCTTCATGATTATAATAACTCCTCTTGTTTTCAAACCATTTCCTATTCCCTTTTGCAATTTCTTTCCCCTTTTCATGGTTTTCTTTATAAGAACACTTAGCAGCATAATGACCAACTCTACCACAAGCAAAGCACTTGAAGGAAAACTTACCTCTGAACCTTCTGGTGCCTAGTTGGAGTTTTTTTACCAAATTTGCCTCATCTTCTTTTGATATATAACCTGATTCCTTGTGTTATTCCTTTTATTTTCCTCTTGCAGCTGCTTTGAATGCAACTCCTATGATTTTTGAGGGACCTCCTTTTCTCATTTCAAAGGTTCTTAAAATCCCGTGGAGTTGTACAACAGTAAGGTTCTGCAGATCCTACTTTTCTTCAATTGCAGATATTTTGACTCGAATTTTGGATTTAGAGATCTCAATATTTTCTCTACTAAGGTTGAGTCTTTTATATCTTCACCCAGATTTCTCATACGATTCACAATCTCATCTACTCTTAGAAAGAAACTTGCAATACTTTTATCATTATGCATTTTGAGAGTTTCATATTGAATTCCAAGAGTTTAAAGTTTAGCACTTTTTACCTTGTCATCTCCTTCATAGCTCTGGATGATCTTGTCCCATATAGCCTTTGTTGAATTTAGCTGTTTGAATTTGATAAATTCTGATTCTGTCAGGCTTCCCAATAAGGCATTGACAACTTTTGCATTGGTTTCATATTTCTTCTTTTTTGCCTCATCTGTGGGAAGGCAGGCTGGATACTGATAATCTCCTTCAACGATTGCCCATACATATGCTCCAAGAGACTCTAGATAGGATCTTGTGCTTGTTTTCCAGAAAAATAGATTACTTCCGTTGAAGAGTGGTGGCATGATAGATTCTGTTCCTTCTTGACGGTTTATCTTGGTGGATATTCCTTCAAGCGATCAAGCTTATTCTGAAGAACTTGCTCTGATACCAATTGTTGAGAAAAATACTGAGGGGGGGTGAATCAGTATTTTAAGACAAACATAATTTTTTCTTCTATTCTGATTTCTGTACGCTACTTTCCTGAAGTAAACTTGCGTATGTACGTGACTTTTAAGCAAACAACTAGCGTATATCTAGTAAACTTATATTTCAGTTAAATCTTCATCTCGTTTGTCTTAAAATAGTATATCAGTGATTCATCAGACATTTGATAAGCAGTAAATAAGTGCTGTAAGAATAGAATAAGGCATCACACATAAGAAATACATATGAACACCAGGATTTAAGGTGGAAACCCAATGTGGGAGAAAACCACCACTGTTGTCGTCTTTGTGTTCAATTTTATTATTATGAAAAACTTCTTGCAATCTTGTACTGGCGCAGACTCATACCAGCACGCAGACACCCACTTGCAGAAGGCTACAACCTTCACTCATTCTCCACCATCTATTGGAAGGGAGCTCCAACCCCCTGATCTCATTTACCAACACCCACTGGAAGGGAGCTCTAGCCCCCTGATCTGATCACCAACTACTACTGGCAGGAAGCTTCAACTTCCTCATTGAAGACTCCAATCCTTAGCATCATCGTGGACCACGTTTCATAAATTTTCACACTGGATCCACCTGCTTCAACACATTACAACCTATAGGCCACTTTTTATCAAATTTTCAGCCTAGACCCACTACCATCATTTAAGCCTAATACCATATATCAAAACTGAAACTGATCACTGTACCAAATCATTCAACCAATCACTGAATCAAATAACCAATGAGAACCAATCCATCGCTAAACCAAACCACCACTTAACCAACCACCAACTCAAATCAACCAACCTCTTCTTACACATTCAATACAGTTAGATCTCTGTAACTAGAACATCAGTACTGGACCCAAAACATTGCATCAACCTACTGAATCAATTCAACTTAGACATCATTATTAAGCCCATATCTGTTGAGATTTGTGGATTGTTGGGGTAGCTTCGAATGTGCTCTAGCTCCCAAAATTTGTGGACTGTCTAGAGTACATGAGATCTCCAAGACCCAGAGAGGGATTTGAGAAATTCCATCCAGTTTGGGAGATAATTAATTAATAAATATATTTATTCAAGGACCCTAAGTCTAACTTAGGAAAATTAAAATATTAAAGGTAATTAATTTAAATATGTGATGGAAATGACTTAAGTCACACAGATCAAGCTTTGTTTTAATCGTAGCCGTCGAATCAATATTAGATCACGATCGTTGGTTTCCCAATGAGAAAGTATATAGAAAAGGCTTGGGGTCAGTTGGAGAACACACACATGGAGGCAAAGCCTAGAGACTAAGCTGGAATTCTAGGGCAGGTTTGCTAAGAATTTCTTGAAGTGTTTCAGCTGCAGCTAGGGGTAGTATTGGTTAAGGGGATGGTCTGATTCCAGAGCCAAGAGTCAGCAAGAGGCAGAGAAGCAGCACCCAGGAGCAGCGTAGAGAAGCCGAGGCTACGCAGCAGCTGCGCAGCGCATAGGGTTTCAGCTGCTACGCAGACCCAGAAAGGGCAACACATAGGCAGCAGGAGGCCATCCAAGCTTACGCAGGGCCAACCAGGGCAGGGTAAGGACTGCATCACCCACTCTGTGTTGAAATTTTGTGTATTGGATTAGCATTAGATGTGCTCTAGCTCCCAAAATTTGTGGAGGGACTAGTGTACACCTGATCTACAAGACCCACAAAGGAATTTGGGAAATTTCATCTGGTTTGGGAGACATGCAATTAATTAATTATTTTAATGTATTTCCTAAGTCTAAACTTAGGAAAATTAAATAATTAAAGTTAATTAAATTAAACATGTAATGAAATTGTCTTAAGTCACACAGATTAAGCTTTCTTTTAATCTTAGCCATTGATTGAAGATGTAATCATGGCTGTTGGTTTCCCAACGAGAAAATTATAAAGGAAAGGCTTGGGGTCATTTGTAAAGATACACAGAGGCAGAGCACTGAAGCTAAGTTGAGATTCTAGGGCAGGGTTTGCTAAGAATTCTCAGAAGTGTTTCAGCTGCAGATGGGAGTTTAGGCAAAGGGGATGGTCTGATCCCAGTGCCTAGAATCAACAAGAGGCAGAGAGCAGCTTCCAGAGGCAGCGCAGAGAAGCAGGAGCAACAACAGCAGAGAGGGCAACAGTTGCGCAGCGCAAGGGCAACTTCAGCTATGCAGGTGCTACGCAGTCTCTCCCGGGGCAGCGTTGGGTAGCAGGAGACCCTTTGGGGTTACGCAGAGTCCCTTGAGGGTAGCGTAGGATCTGCGTCACCCATTTTGGGGTTATGCAACCCTCTCCAAGCCAACGTAGAGGGACGCAAAGGCTACAAAGGCTGATGCAGGGGCTTCAGGGGCAATGCTGGGGTTTCTAGGGCTAAGATTTGGCCGAGTCTTGTAAATCCTGTTTGAGGGTGTGGATCAGTCAATATTTTGGCTTCAGAACAGAAGGCTAGCTGTAGATTTGTATTTTTCTATGTCGGGTTTTCCAGATCTGGAACTCAGATTTGTTGTATTCAGAAAACACTTAATAGTAAACCCCTCCAGCAGCCAGAAGGCCGGTTTTCCCACATTGGGTTTTTCTGGAGACTATTGTCCAGAAATTACTTGTGTCACTTTGTCTATGTGTGCATGTACTCTTTTTCTAGATCTGAATCGGTGAAAGTCTATTATGTGTTTGCTTTGATATTAATATGAATTTTCAGCTTAATAACTTAATTAAGTAGGAGAAGCATAACCAGATCTAACGATAGATTTATGCATATGTAACATTCATAAATTTTCACATGGTGTCAGAGCGATTGCAGATCTAGCAGGGTCACTAGTAGAAGACTGGAGGATCTTGTTGCAGAAAGCAGCAAGAAGAGCAACAGCAGTAGCAGAAGGCCAGATCTGAAGGGACAATGCAGTGTCAGAGAAAGAAGAATCACGTAGAGGGCATGGTGATGCAGTCTTACGCTGTCTCCACATAGGCCCACGTACTTACTACGGAGAGGAAGTGCTGAGATTGTCTGAAGCCCACCAAGGTGACGCAGATCTGAAGCTGTCTAATCCAGAAGAACCTGAAGCAGAGTTGTAGAACTTCAAAAGGTGCCGGTGGTGTTAAGTTTTTGAAGTTTTCAAAATTATAGCCTAAGCTCTAGTGACAAAGAGCAGGAGGAGATCAACTTCTCAGAGGGTTTCTAGGCAAAGAAACCTGCAGATCGATTAGAGGATCGAAGGGAGTTGAATCATTGTTTGATTTAACAGATTTCCAAGAAGGGAAATTAGTTGTTAGAGGGAGCAGAAGGTGCCTGTTTCGCCAAGGACCTTAGATGTAGATCTCTAGCAGAGAGAAGAGGAGCTCCACAGATTTTTGAGTAGATGGCACCTCACGGACTGCGTGATCAGGATAGATTGAATAGCCTTTCCAACTTTGCAGTTTGGAAAGCTAGAATTTTGATAGTCTTAGAGGCATATCATCTAAGAGACCATGCAAAACAAGTCCTAGCCACGCCGACCGATGCAGATCTCCTGAGGAAGCATAATGAAGCTTAATAGTCAGTTTTCTTCGATGTAACTTGCCTTTCTTCAAGTATAGTGACTATAACGTAATCTGGTTTGGTCCTGTTGACCACTGGGGTTTCACCTGATGATAATGAGAAGTCTCCATGCCCAAGGATGAACCAGAAGACATTTGTACCATTAGATATCATTAGATATCATCAGTTCAACAGAGTTTTTGAACTCTACTTCTATTTCGCAACATCTTTCTCTGATGCACAGATTCGACGCCCTACGGGGAATTGTAATAAGTGATGCTAGTAATGATGAATTTGAGTTGGTATTGAGTCTGTAACAAGCCTAGGATGTTGGGACTCGATTAGCAAGAGTGTACACCTTGGAGTGTTTTTTTTACTTGGTTAATTATTCCTTCTTTTTAGCGGCGAATAATTTTCTAGGTTTTTTCACTCATTGCATTGCCCCAAAGCGGGGGTGAAGGCTTGAAGGTTGAGTCCCTGGCGCATCTTAGAGTCTAGAGTCGATGTCTATTACCATACTAGATCACGAAATTTTTTTTGTGGAATTTGGTTAGGTCTAATTAGTAAGTTTTTAATTTTTTAGATTTCCCGCAGGTCAAAAACTGCAATTAAATTTGTAATTGGATTGTAATAAGTGTTGTCTAGAGAAGTTGTATGGGTTATGACTAATCAAAATTACATCTCTCACCCTCAACTTTCTACTATGACACACTTTGACGGGTTAATAATGAGTTTTGGACTTTCAAAACCCACATTTCCTAAGTTTAGTGGAAATTGTTGCATTTAATTAGGTTAGAATTAAATAAAATAGAGAGAAATAAATTATTCCATGTGACAAAATGACGTGGAAATGACTTGGAAATTATCCTAAGTCAAAGGTTGAGTCAACGGACATGTGGAGGATGACTCAGCACTCTGCATCATTAATTCATCATTTATTTATGGAAAATCATATTTTCCAGAGACAAAGCAACATTTACACCAGTCGGGAAAAAATCCCGATTTTATCCCGACTTTTAAAAAAAATCCCGATTTTTTGCAGGTGCCGATAAAATCCCCCGATTTTTTCCTGATTTTTTGAAAGTTGAAAAAGTCGGGATTTAATCGTTATAATGCGGACTTTTTCCAAAAAATCGTGAGGGAGGTAATTTTTTTAATAATATATATATATATATTTTTTTAAATCGGGATTTTTTTGAAAAAATCAGGATTTTTTCCAAAAAGTCGGGATTTTTTCAAAATATGAATATTTTTGTATTTTTTTAGTTTTGCCGATTTTTTCGAAAAAATCCCGACTTTGCCGATTTAATCCCGACTTGAAGCCCTGCAGATTTAATCCCGACTCCGACTTTTTCCACATTGATTTACACTCAAGAAAAGTCAAATTTACTAGAGGCAGTTGAGCATCTACTGGATCGGTTGACTAAAGACCAAGTGGGGACGTCTTCTCATGAGCTATCTGGAGTGAAACAACACTCAACACTGCACTCAGAGGAAATAAGCTATTTGGACTACTCAGTCACTCAGAGCCACCACACAGTTCTCAGGGACCTACGCAAAAGATCACTGGGGTCAAGTACAGGTACGGTTTCAGTTGGTTCGAGTTTGCGGTCACAGACTCAGTGTAGCACAAGACTTCCTCTGGCTTATGGATGAGTTCACTAGATCATATGGGAATTCGATTTCCTCAGGTGTGCACAAAGAAATTCGATTTTGCTCTGGGTGTCTCAGTCTTCTTCATATGGAACTTGGCTTACCTTTACTCAGGTTTTGTTTCAAGTTCATTTCTCACATGCATTCGTCTTTGGGAATTGCTCCCAAATCTCTATATAACAAAGCCATCGGCTATTGTATTGTATCATGTTATGAGCTATTGGGTTTGAGGAAACTCTACCAATTTTGTATATCAATAAAATCAAGACTTTGGGGCTATTTAGCGGATGTTCTCTTGGCCTTATGAGGTGATTTCTTTCCATACTATTGCTATTGTATTTGAATTCGTTTACGTGTTTGATTAGTATTAGTTTACATTTGCCGTCTAGCTTGGATTGATGCGTGTAAGCTATCTTGCATGCATCATTGATTTTTAGAGTATTATTCTAGAAATTAGCTTTCCAAGACATTTTCGGAGAAATGTTTGGTTTATCTATTTCATTATGATGCTCTAATCCTTTTGCAGACTGATATTTGTTTAAGTGTGTAGGGAAGATCTATTCGTATTGTGTGCAGGAAATCTATCCAGGCGTGGGAGAAGTTTCAAATAGATTAACTCACTCCTAGATTCAAAACGATCCAAGACTCTGCTGTTTTCAACCCCAAGTTTTGCATCAAAGGAAGACAAAGAGGGAGTTTCTCATTCTCTAGCTACTTGATAATCTTTTTCCAATTCTAAAATCTAAAAATTTCCATTTGTAGAGCGTCTTAAAGTCATATTTGCTACTTCAAGAGCGTTTTTATAGACTAGGCAAGAATGGGGGTTCGCTCCCATTCCTTGGGCTAGTGCCTTTGTATATTAAGTTGTAATTTAGATCTTTTTTATTTCAGCGCAACGTTTCATTTTCTTTTGCTTCCCGCAAGCTTGAGTGTGAAAAGCGAGGAGCTTGAGGAAAATATGGAAAAAGGAAATTGATCCTCCTTGCATGCGAAGGCTGCTATTATTTCAAAATCGAGTTTTAGGGAGGCCGTAAGCAACTTTGGGACAACAACAAACTTGATCTTTGCCGTGGGTGTTGGAGCCTTGAAAAATTCATATTTTGAAGGTTTTCTCCATAAGTTGTGTTGTCAATTTTTTAAGAGGGGATTAAGCCTTTTTCCAAGCTCTTTATTTGTAGAAGGACCTCCTTTTGGGCAGCCTTTTTAAAGGCCATTTTCCTCACTTGTAATCAGTTATAAGATAACTTTTGTTGCTTGAGGGAGCTTGGGATATTTTTCCCATGGTATCCCCCTTCCTTGGTTGAAGAGGAAGGAATTTCTTGGGTGCATTGATTCATTTTTTAATTTGTGTTTTATGCATACTAATGAATTAACTAATGCACTCTACATCCATTTAACTAAATTTCCGTTAAATTAAACTTACATGCATGAGCTCCAATGCTACAAACTTGAGCAAAATCTCTTTTTATGTGTGAGCAATTTGCATGGTTGGAAAAATTCCATTAATTTAATGTTTATGCTTCATGCATGTTGAGGAACCCTTGAAACACCTTATTTTATAAGAACTTATCTCATTCTACTTGCCATTAAATGCTACAACACACATAAGTCTATTGTTTCTCTCGAATTTTGGTTTATTATTGCAAGTAAGCACCATCTCATCTCTTGTTGAAAATTTGCATGTATCATTTAAATGAGATTAATCAACATTCATTTCACATAAGTAACTCATTAAAACTTACATCCAACATAAGTTGGTTGTATAGACCTCTAGGGACCCTCTACTCCCCTATTGACTCCTCATTGTGAAATCCATATAATTTGGGCGAGAGTGAGGTCTGGAGATTGAAGAGTTGATTTGAAATATTTGTTGTAGAGTAAGTTTAACTAAAATGAACCAAAAGCACTCTTCATCACATTTCCTTTTTTATCGTTGTTGATCTCATGCAAGTAGTGTGATGCTTACTTTCTATATTTGCAAAGTTTAATTTCATCTTCAACATCTAAATTTTCGGTTGTTTCTGACAAGATATGTTTAAATGTTGTGATTTGGTTATCCTGTAATCATTTTTATCCTGCAAATATCTTGTGCTGACATCTCTTTGAGCATTATTCTTGAACACGTTATTTAAGGTGCTGATTGAATGGTTTGATATATTATTATTTCAAAGTTGCTCATAAAATGCTCATAAATGTTTAAAAGTAATCCAATTTCACTCTAACAATTCTTCTAAAAACTCAAAATCTTTATCTTAGTTTTTCTATTAGGGACCACCCCCCATAGCTAACTTAGGAGACAACTTAAACAGAGAGAGTCGGGAGTAGGTGACAGCCCCTTCTCTGAATTCCTTGCCACCAACCACACCTTGTAGGGTTGAAGGATTTTTCCATTAACTTGTAGGTAGGTGTAGGCGACAAGGAGGCGACAACAGGTCCTTGAAGTTTGTGGTGATTGAAGGCTTGCAATGTCCTTTGGTTTAGTTCCTTTGATACAAATTTGATTGATGGCAGGACTTAATTTTGATTGGCCTTGAGCTCATTATGTGCTCAGATATTTGGCTTATAATTAGCCTTACCAATGTATACTTATGGTTCAAAACTTTGAGGGAGGTTTGGCTCCTTTCCAGGGTGACAAAGTTTGCAGGATATGCTTATAATCCCAAACTCACACTGATATTTGCCCTTATGAGATACCCAAAACATAAATTTGATCCCTCCAAAAGTCTATACACTCCTAGACTTTAAAGCTCTGATATGACACCACAAATTCAGATCTTTTAATGGAGAATCCAGGCCTTCGCTCTAAGATACTTTGCCTCTGTTGTTTATGCTCAGATTTGTGGTATAGTTATTGTGGAGAGAGCAAGAATATGTGTCTAGATTTAAGTTCTCCTTGCCCTTAGTAATTCTGTCCTAGGTAGATATCCTTCTTTTCTTGATCTTAAGCCAATGTGACCTTCTTTCTGCCCTTATTTCAAATGAACCAAGCTCTGAAACCATGTTGACAAATCTAGGGCATCATGTATTTAACTTGATTTCTCTTCTATTATGACATTATCTTATGATGTTTCACTTGTTATATCTTCTTTCAATTTGTTACGTTCTTATCGTTAAGACTAATGCCAATCCATGAATATAACAAAAAAAGGGGGAACACAAGATATAGGCATACAACCAGGGAATATCATTTCTTTTTGAAGATTGTTTGAAAATATGAAAGCTTTTATATGCTATGCTACCAAAGTAACAAATTGAACAACCCGCAAATACACCACTTGAACAATTCTTTTACTTTTAATGCCGACTTATCAATTTTAAATATAAAGCAATGATTCTTGGGTATTGTTACACACCAAAAGTGGGTAACCCCAACTTAGAAAAAATTCTCCTCCTTTGGACAGCCAGCCAGCTTGCAGCCCTATATTTGCTAGGTATATGATGATATGCCACATTCGTCTGCCATTTGCACCGGTCAGACACCTCTCACTATTTTACATTTCTCTTAAAGGAAGGTGGATTTCCACATGGCGGGTACTTAAACCATTTTGTAGTCAAGTGATAATGTTTTGGGCATTCTAACATGGATTAAGGGGTGATCTAGATGATTGACTGGTCTTGATTGTAAACTTGTTCTCTCACCTCACCAAGGAAAAGTTGTTGATTTATGGTAGCATTGAGTGTGTACTAGCCTTGAGATTTTACATATAGGCTATGACTCATGTATTCCACAAGACCTAGAATGTGTTTTGGAAGATTCCTCTAAGAAATGATTTAATTAAATTAATTAATTATTTTTTTAATTGTTTCCTAAGTCTGAACTTAACTGATTAATTAAAGTGTATTAGTTGAATCAAGTGAGAATCTTCTAGATAAAGGTACAAATCAACTCTCAGTTAATCTTAGCTCTTGATTATGATTTAATCTTGGCCATTGATGAGTCAGTGAAAGATTATAAAGGAGAGTTCGATGGACATTTGGAATACACATCAGACGAAGAAAGAATCTAGAGATCTATTTCTTCTAGTGGAAGGAAGAATCGAAGTGATTCTCAATTGCAGAGAGGGGAAGGTGAAATCTTTAGGAGGAAGAGTTTATGAGGCCAAAAGAGTACAAGAAGAGAAGGAAGGAGGGAGCCACAATCAACAACGCAGTGATAGCCAAGCAACAGTTACACTAGGCCAGTGCAGAGTAGCAGAGGGAGTTTCGATTTCAGTTGGAGAGGCAGCTGAGGATTCATCCAGTCTTCGGAGGTCATTTCTGGAAGGGGAAGGCACTCTAGTCACACCTAGCAATGAGCACTGAAGCAGACACAACCAACAACAACAACAGTGGCATAGTGCCAGCGTGGGAGACGCAGTCACTGCGTAGAAATCGCGCAGAGGTACTCAGTGTGGGTGCAGGTAAGTGCTGGAACTTTGTGGTAGAGTGAGAATTGTCTCACTAGTCTGTTCTTATCAGATTTCTTCATGTGATTGATTGAGAATCACAATCACACATTTGTACTCAGAACTTCTGCATAATAATGAAACCCTCAGATCTGCTGCACTAGTTTTCCCGAGTTGGGTTTTTCCGTGGACAATTGTCCAAAAATAACGGTGTCTATGTGTGAATACTTGTGCTATTTCTTTCATGTTGTTTATTTTTTGTGAAGTTTGCAACATATTTTATTTTGATATTTAACACAGTGAAATGTTAAATAATTGTGTTAAGAATGCAATAGAAGAAATATAATCAGTAGCTGCAGTAGGATTCTACATTATAGAATTATCACATGGTATGAAAGCTGTCAAATCCAAAGGAAGCAGGGTCAATGTGTTGAAAAGTATAACTAGGTCGTTCATGTTGACTATGTAATTATATTCTTATATAAGGAAGAAGTAAAAAATAATAAGATGTATTTAAGAGTCATGTTCATGAAGGATCTAGTCAACAATATACTCCAAGATCTTGGCAAAATACCATGAAGAGATGACTCCCAAAAGATGCACTGAGATAATCTTATAAACAATGAATTATTTATTCTTCATGTCGGCCTATAATTAACGATGAAAGTCGGCTCCCTATTATGCTGACTGGTCGGCCTAAATGACAGTTAGATTGTCTATATAAATAACCTCTCTGCGACACATTTGAGGAGCAAGTTTTTCGGTGATTCAATCGACTATTTGCGGATTTGAGACAGGAAGAGCATATTGGTTTAAGGAATTGCGAATGTCTCTGAGAACATTCCAGCGTAATGAAGTTTGGTAAAAATACGAAGCAAAGTAGCGTTAAAGTATGTTAAGTTGCTAATCTGTTTGGAGAAGTGATTGTGGACGTGTCTGAAGTTTTACAGCGGTTAAGAGGAATGCGAATTCACTTGAAACCGAAGCAACTGAAGGATATAAATTGCAGAAGGAACTGAAGGTATAGAAACATAAAGGTATAGGCTGCGGAAGTAATTGAAGTCTACAAATTACAAAAGAAACATAAGAGTATAGATTGCGGGTTGATGAAGCCAGTTTGAGAAGAATACAATGCGGATACTTACAAAGGTTGCAGTGCAGATATCGCAAGGATTGTAATGAATTCTGAAGTGTAATGAAAGGAAGGTAAATCTGTGATTTACCTTCCTACAATAAAAGTATTACTTCTGCGTAAAAACACTTGTGTCATGTACATTTTGGTAATTGACTTGATGAAAGATTAACTAGGAAGAATACATAAGCAAATAAGCTCACAAGTAATTATCAAGAAGAGAATTTATAACCCCTTAAAATTCTCAACATGGTTTCAGAGCTAAGGTGAAAGTTAAGGAAGGGCATCAAATTCTCTGATATTTCGGGACGCAATTGCAGTCTGAATGTCACAGTTTACAATTCAGATCATCCTCAGAAAATCTCGGGCTAATTTCAGAAGTGTTTTTAGATCGGTGGAATCACAGCAATGCTCTCGGCATACCTAGTGCAGATGAGAGTGAAAATACTAAACAGGGTTTCGATGATATGTTACAGCTTGTTTCTATGCTACTTCAGGTCCAATCAACAGTGAAAGAATAACGATGCTACCTCAGTGACATTCCATAACAATGACACGTTTTGATGTTATATGTTGGTGCTGTCACATATAGTATTGGTGCTATCTTAAAGAAAAGATTTCAGTGACATAATAATACCTCGGTATTATGACAAGAAGTAAAAAGTGATCTCAGTGCTCTCACAAAATAAGGTCTTGGCAATATAACTGCAAGGAGGTCTAACGACAAATAAAATCTTGATACAATCTTAGTTACGTCATAAAGGAAAAAGGCTAGAAGACTAAAGGGAATTGCCATTAAGGCAAGATTACCTCTCATTAAAACAAGGATCCTCCCCTTGTCCTCAAAGAAGATCATCAAAAGAGAAAGCACTAACACATCTCTTTTCGACCGCCATCAAAGAAATCAAGCTGAGGACTTTATCTTCACTTATCAAGTAAGTATTTTTCATTCTATAATCAAATTTGGTTAAATGACTTTCTTTTTGCAGGGAGATCTATGAGCTGGTTGGGCTATCAAGAATCCTTGCATAAGGAGGATAGTCATAGTCCTCGAAGAAAGTAAAGTCATGGATAGTCTATAAAGGTCAAGATTTATCTGAATACATGGAAAGGGATAGAAGGGCTCAAAGGATTCTTATGGAATCAGTCAAAGTCCTTACATCCCTCTGTCTATGAAGAATTGGAGACATCAAGAGAATACATGATAAGCTGAAAGAACTATTCTATGCAATAAATAAGGTTATGTCACTTAGACCCGATTTTCACAAAATTGAGGTATCAAAGAATGAAGGGATATCCTCATAAGATCTCAACTGTGAGATCTGGAAAAGATGATAGACAAGAAAATGACCTCATTCAACTTGTGGTCTCTATGCTAGATGGAAAAAGACAAATCTAGGGCAAAAATGTTATAGGATAAAAGACTCAAACATTTGTTGAGGAAATGTGGAAAGACTTATGGACATTACAAGAAAGATGGTCCTAAAGGGACAATCCCAACATGAGAAAGAAAGGAAGCCCATATCATCGAAAAGAATGCAGGAAGTTGAAGAAAAGAAGTTCAAGGAAAATCATGCAAACTTATGAATAAGGAATTGATTTCTGTTGGATATATGATAGGAAGCAATGTAGCATCCTGATCTAAGCATGGCAGGAACTCCTAGTGAATCAGCTTTGGAAAAACCTCTTTGACAAACTTTAAGAAAGTAGTCATCAAAGAGAAAGGGTCATCATAGAAACATACTTCTGGGATGTGATGAGATATTGATGAAACAAGCCAAGGGAATGAAGCTATTCATTCCTAAAAATTGCTATAGGATGACTCAAGGGAAAAAGGGTAAAGAGGTATGGATATATTTATATACTAACATTGAATGTTGTGAAGTCGTGTCATATGGTTGCAGGTAATGAACGTTTGTATTTAAAAGTATGATCTATGGAGGAGTATCTCTCAGTACACGGACAAATGAAATCAACATAATATGTCCTCATGAAATATGAGGTGGTTGTATATGAACAAGAAACTAGAAAGGTTATAAGTCCCTAGAATGTGCAAAGAGGACGAGATCATGAAATGCAACCATGTCAAGATGTGACTAAGAGATCTCCTAGAAAGATATGTAAACTCTGACGGAATTTTGGTAAAGAAGAAGACCTTTGGCAAAAAGCATATCATTAGGAGATGTGTCAATCTGTATGAAGGAAGCCGATGCCTACAAGAAGATGTCATGGTGAAATATCATCACTAAGGTAACTTTCGTTCTAAAAGTTAATATGAATATGTTTATCTGGATGAATCTGTGCAGGGCTGCTAATCATGAGAAGGGATGTATGATCCTTGGAAATGATTCGAAAGCAGCATGACATAACCATGGACCAGATAAAGGAAGTCTGATGAATCACTCTGATAGCTGACATGACTCAGGATGGAAGTGATGGATGATTTGTGCCATATGAAGCTAAAAGTTGGAGATTCCTCAATATCGAAATCCATGACATCGAGAACAGGAATTCTTCATGAGCAACTGGGTGTCTCATCATTGCTGTTGGAGGTCCCTGATTAAGAGGGAGCCTAATGGTAAGTTTCTTACTTGGAAGAAACTTGGTAATTCCTAAGGATGAGCTTAGGTACATTCTTTGTATAAGAATGAGTACATTTCCTTGTGGAATAAGGTCCTCCCTGGGAGGGAGAGATAGACACATCATTCTGATCTTGGGAAGATAGAATGGAGGATTGGGTAATCATCTGGCATTCGATACTCTTTGAGAATGTGATAGTGCATTCAAGATAAGAGTAGTCGGGGACCGATATTCTTTGAGGGCTAGCTACCCAAGAGAAGAATAGTCCAGGAAGCTCATACTTTGGGAACACCCGAGTGGAGTATGTACCTTGGAGAGACAATGACGAAGGTGTCTATAAGTCACGTGTCTCGCCAGCATTGAAGCCCATTGTCTCGTTGAAGAGATGGGGCTGTTAGTCAAGGCCTTGCACTAGTAGAATGCTGGTTGAAATGATGCTATACAGATGTGATTACCAATCTGATTTTTCTTACGAGATTCTTCAGTTTAAAAGTAACCATGTACCTGTATTAATACCTCCCTAGTTAAGAGGGAGTGTTGAAAAGTATAACTAGGTCGGTCTTCATGTTGACTATGTAATTATATTCTTATGTAAAGAAGAAGTCAAAAATAATAAGATGTATTTAAGAGTCATGTTCATGAAGGATCTAGTCAACAATATACTCCAAGATCTTGGCAAAATACTGTGAAGAGATGACTCCCAAAAGATGCACTAAGATAATCTTATAAATGCTGAATTATCTATTCTTCATGTCGGGCTAATTAACCATGAAAGTCGACTCCCTATTATGCTGACTGGTCGGCCTAAAAGACAGTTAGACTGTCTATATAAATAACCTCTCTGCGGCACATTTGAGGAGCAAGTTTTTCGATGATTCAATTGACTGTCTGCGGATTTGAGACAGGAAGAGCAAATTGGTTTAAGGAATTGCGGATGTCTCTGAGAACATTCCAGCGTAATGAAGTTTGGTATAAATACGAAGCAAAGCAGCGTTAAAGTATGTTAAGTTGCAGATCTATTTGGAGAAGTGATTGTGGACTTGTTTGAAGTTGTACAATGATTAAGAGCAATGCGAATTCACTTGAAACAGAAGCAACTGAAGGATATAAATTGCAGAAGGAACTGAAGGTATAGAAACATAAAGGTATAGGCTGCGGAAATAATTGAAGTCTACAGATTACAAAAGAAACATAAGAGTATAGACTGCATGTTGATGAAGCCAGTTTGAGAAGAATCCAATGCGGATACTTACAAAGGTTGCAGTGCAGATATCGCAAGGATTGTAATGAATTCTGAAGTGTAATGAAAGGAAGGTAAATCTGTGATTTACCTTCCTACAATAAAAGTATTACTTCTGCGTAAAAATACTTGTGTCATGCACATTTTGGTAAATGACTTGATGAAATATTAACTAGGAAGAATACATAATCAAATAAGCTCACAAGTAATTATCAATAAGAGAATTTATAACCCCTTAAAATTCTCAACACAAAGAGTAGACTGTGCAAGCCAGAAGCTTTAGAAGAGATGCAACATAGGAAAAAGAAAGCACAAATAAGTATGGCAGACTTGGATGTTTTATCCTCTAGGTTAGAAGAGGATTGTGCATCCTTGTCAAGTTCAGCATATGCAGGAATCTGGTATATTGATAGTGTTAACACCCTAGTAATTTCTTAGGTCGTGGGATTTGGATTTATAGTTAAAGAAAACTAGGGGTAACCACAAACCTACTTTGGAAATCTAGGATCTAGCCTTCTTAAATTTCAGAGAGGGCTCTCTCTTTTAAATTTAACTTTGTTTTGAATTGATGTTTTAGGCTAGGTATGATTGGGCGCTTGGTTTTTTGTTTGGTAAGTTTGGTGGGAAATAAGATTACTTGGAGACAGATTAAGAGGAATCTACTAGTCCATTGGGCTATGGAGTCAAGATGTAGCAAGCAAGACTGGAAGGCAAGGCCAAAAGGATGCTAATGTACTCAGGGCAAGGTAGATAACCCTCAGAGATTTGAATAGTTTGATTGGATGAGATGGCTTGCTTTCGGGATAAAGGGCAATGAAGGATCCTTTGATCCGGAAAAAGAGGGAGAAGGCAGGGCTCAAACGGGACTAGGAGCAATTGAGGATTCCTAAGTCTGGAAATCAGCAGAAAACATTGAAATGATCAAGTAGTTAAGACAGGGAGTTTTTTCCACTTATCCTGAAATAATATTCCTAATTAACCATTTAGATTGAACAACATATATGAATTTGAATGAAACTTCAGAAGAGGAAACAATGACAGTAAGAAATCACTTTACTCATTAGCTTATCACATGAATCCTGAGTTATGAAGTCCAGATCGCTGTTGTCCAGAATGCTGCTATGAAATCAACACATGAGCCTCCAAAGTACCAGCAAAATCATCTATAATAATCTCAACAACTTTATTCCACCCTAAACACTTCATAAACTGAAGTATTTATACAAATATCCTAGAGACATCTAGGAATAACTCTAGGAAAATAAAATATCTTAACACAGTAAGAGGGACAACTGCTTAACAACTTAGCAAACTGTCCTTTTATTTAGAAAAAAATAGACCTAACATCATCTAATCAAAATAGTTTGTTGACTAGGTGTGCATGCTTGCTGACATATTTGGAAGATATTTGTTTATGGATTGCTTGACTGATACTCTTTCACTTTTCATCCTTTAATGCTGTTTTTCCTCTTGATACTCTCTCACGCTGCTTCCTTATTACTTTTACTACTGTAAGATAGAAAAAATCACAATAGTACAAATTTCTGATTGATTTCTTCTCGGATACTCTTTGACTCTGCTTATCTGTCACTTTACTGGTAGTAAAATGTAGAATTTACTATAGTAAAAATTGACTGATTGTTTCTGCTCAGATACACTTTGACCTTGTTACTTTGATCTGATACACTTTCAACTGCTACTTTTACCTCTTGACAACTGTAAGATAAAGTTTTCACTGTGGTAAAAACTGTCCCATCATTTCTTTGTCTTGCTTGAATTTTCCTTTCACCCTTTTACTACTGTAAAAGATTCATATCAGCAGTAAAAATCCAAAAATCAAATGAACTGTTTTTTATTCTTTTCCTCCTTACTTCACTGTTTTACCTGTACTTTTTCTGCTGTTTTGCTCTAATGTTGCTATAACAAATCTGTGAATTCCTGCCATTGCTGATCACTTGGTTTTTTCATACTTTTCAACTTCCGGTAACTTTTATTCTATAGAAAAAATAAGTTTTCAAAGTACTCCAATACAACTTTACCAGTTGGAAAACCTTGTGGCAGAGGCTTATTTATTTGTTCTTTGGCATGGGCCCTGATCTTCTTGTCATAATATTTTTGAACCATTAGCTTTTCATTAAAGCCATGAATGTCTGGGAGGCCTGCTTGTTTCAATATTGTGTATTTTCCAAAAACTTTGTTATTGACATATTCATGGCCTCATACTTTTCCTTCAAATTGTTCATCATATTCCTTTTATTTAGGACCTCTTTGATTTGAAGAATTGTTTCAGTTCTGTCTTGGATTTTCAATTCTTCAAGCTCCTCTCTGTTTTTGCTGTTTAAAAATGTAATAAGATTCAAAGCTTGAGATGGTTTGTTAGCTAGTTCTTCTTTTGTTTTCTGAATTTCTACCTGTGCTGCCTTAAGTAGATCTCTCTGCTCATATATGATTTGAATTGAAGGCCATTGTAGATGTATGCCTTGAATTATGTTTGTCCAAATATAGTTCTTGATGAAGGTCCCTTGTTCACTGAGATTTACTTGTTGCTGCAAGATCTTTACCTGTTCTTCAAGTCTTTTTGCTCTTTGTTCATGTCCCTTAGAGGTAATCAATGCATTTCTATTTGATGTTTCAAGAGTTTGAATGGTCTTTTTCAAATTGATTATCTCATTATTCTTTAGGGACATCTCCTCCATGGCCTTTACTATGTCAGCTGCTTCACCTGTTTGATGTACCTGTGTTATGGATGATCCTATGGCAGAAGTGTCTATAGATTGCACTGACATTGCAGTTTCTAGTGGCACTTTTGGGTCTAAATGCTCTGCCAATGTGAAAGGGACAGCTGTGCCAACTATAGGAATAACAATGGGAGTAGATTGCACATCAGCCTCTTTTACTGCTTCTTTTTCTTTTATAAGGATGTCCATCTGATCTTCCATCTCTTTGACTTGGTCAGTCAGTTTTAATATTAGCTTGGCCATTTCAGTTTTTTTTAGTTTGCTCTTGGAGGATTTCCTTTGCTTGAAGATGTTCATGTTGAGGAAGTTTTAACTGTTTCCTCAAGGCAGTGATATCATCATTCTTTTGCTTTATCAAGCTCTGAGCAACCTGTATGTTTGATGGATCTACTCCTATCTGAAGGACTAGATCTTCTAAGGACTTAATCCTTATTTCTTTTGCCTGTAAGGAGGCTTTGTCTAGCCTCATCTGGTCCTGCATATTAAAAATGGGGTTTTGCAATTGAATAATACTCCTGGTCTTATCCGCTATTTTTGAATATAGCATTTCAGATGTATGCCTATGAAGTTCAATTTGATCAAGCTCATGGATATTCTTTGAATCAACTTCAAAGTCTTTTTTGCTGTAGTCTGACACTGTCTTTGGATCTGCAACCTTTGGCTGGAGGTAAGACATGATCATTTTATTAGTAGAATAATCAAATGCCTGTCCTTGTTACCCGACTTTTCTTCTAGGAATTGTGAGTAAATTTCTCTTTTGATCTCCTCATTTTTCTCCTTTATTTGTTTGTACCCTTGTTTGATATCTGAATTTGCTGCTTTGGAGGAAGAGGGAATTTCAATATCAACGTGTTTTTCAATTATTTGCTTGCCCTTCTTATCTGCTAAAATCTGTTCTTTTCCAATTTCTGTCAAAACTTCATCAACTATCACAGTGGCCTCTTGATTTGTTGACTGATCATCATTTATTCCCTGATCATTTGTGTCATCTATTTCCATTATTTTTTCTTTCTCAACGACAGTCATTTTTGCCCTTTTGTTGTAAATAATCTTGAATTTGTTTTCTGCAATGGTCTCTGCTGAATAGCCTTCTTCATCCCTGGTCCTTTTGTTTGAACATTCTAACTGTTTGGTGACTATTATAGTTTGTGAACTATCTGTCCTTTTCACTGTTTTTGTATCAGAAGTAGGATCTATCAATGTATTTTCCACCCATTCCATTTGATTGGAAAACTTCTCAATATGTGGTTTTGAGTCATGTATAAAAGGTTGAAGCTTGCATTTTACCCTTATAGCACTGAGGTAACCCTGGGGATCATAATTCCATTGAAAACTCTCTTGAAACTGATACTTTGATAATTGTCTGACTATTTCTTTCTCAGCGTTCCTATTGTTTACTATGAAAGGGCCAATCTGGCTCTTCAACTTGAACTGAGTCTTTTTCTTTGATGCCATAAAGTTTATAGCATTTGCATTTAAAACTTGTCTCAAATATTCCAATGCAAAAACCCTGATGGTTAAAAATTTAGGTAACTTATATGGGGACAAATTTGTTCCAAAGATTCTTAATTCTGTGTGTCTCTGATATAAGTACCAGTGTCCTACTTTGCATTGTTCAGATAGCTGTAATATTCTCTTCATTTCTTCACTCACTTTGGGCTGTTCAGATTTGTAAATCAAATTCATGCAAGTCCTGATGAATAAGTCTGAAAACTGTTTATAACTGAATTCATTTCCTTCCTTTCTGAGCAAAGATGTCCAAAATATCACTGATAGACGCTGGCCCTCTACATCCATCTTTTGTAAAGCAATGGGAAAATGCTCAGCTTGGAAAAATAGAAACAAATGGAATAGATAAGATGAATATCTGAAAACTCCTCCATTGGGAAATTTGGTCAATTGGTAATGTATGCTATCAGCAATGAATCTAACAAAATCAAAGATCATGGCAGGAGGCTGCCCCGGGGATAATGTAGAAGGGAAACCAAGTATAGATGCATCAATAAATTCATCATTAAAATATCCTAGAATGAAGGATAACATTGAGATCACTTGTCTAGATGCTTCAGGAAAATCAGAAGTAGAATAAGGAGGATTAACCTTAGGGATTTCTACATATTCAGGCATGAAATTCTGAAAGACTGAAAACTTTTTAGGGATCTCCAACTCTAGGTATCACTGAGTTAACTCTTCAATTGACAAGGGCACTACTCCAGGATCAAGCTTCAACTGAAGCATTTCATTTATGGATTCTGCTGTGATGGAAAACATAATTTTTCTATCTTTGTTTACCATGGCTCTCTGATCAGGAACATAATACATTTGACATAGTCTAACCAAGTCTTGGGCTGGATGAGTAACAAGAACTACATACTTGGGCAAATCGGATTCCCAAATAGGTATGTCATCTTGATTTTTATTCAAAAATTTATCATAACACCAGTTATGAATCTCAAGAAGATTGAATTCTACCACTGTATCAGCAATCTTGTAATCTAAATCAGTCAAAGGAATGTTTTCTTCAGAGGATACAGGTGGTTGGAGAGGTCTAACAACTTCAGTTGAATCAGCTGTTAAAGCAGGAGTTGGCTTGTTGATCTTCGAGGATTCAGGCTTGGGAAGCTTGGCTGTTACAGGCTTTGAGGCTTTGGGACCTCCAGACTTGGGTGTAATTTGTTTTTTAGTCATCTTGTTACAACTAAAGCAAGTTTAAACTGTTTGCTATAGTTGATTTTCACAACCAAAGGGAAATTGAGTAATTTTTGGGAAAAAGATTATTTGCAAAAGGTAATTATTTACTCAATTTAGGCCTTATCAGGAAAAGCTAGTATAAGACAAAAAACATGGTTTCTTGAATAGAAAAACTGCAGAACAAAGGTCTTTTGATGAATCAATAGGATTTTGAGCTTATTCTGTACTTAGAATTAGTCTTTTCAGTAAAAAGATGATGCAAACTGAGGGTTTTGACTAAAAAGGGGTTACAGACGAATTTAGGCTTCCCAGAGAAATTTTGCCAGGGTTTGGCTTGTTTGTAGGCACTTTTCAAACCATTGATTCATTTTAATTTAGTCTCCTTAGCTCACAGGTTTAGATTTAAAAGTTTTTTGCAGGTTAAAATACTGAGAAATACCTCTTTTGCAGGTATTTGGTGGTCGAAAAGGGCTTTCTGGTAGCTTCGGCTTGAATTTGGATTCAGTGGTTCAACAAAAGTCTTCAAGAATCTTTATATGCAGTTGTAGTGGTGAAATTCTGCTTATGGGCGAGAAATTGGGTAAATAGAGGCTCAAAATCCTTTAAACAGTCGGGGTGGAGGCTAAATCAGTGGGGAGCGTGAATAATACATATAACAATGATATAAAAGGTTTAAAGTTTTAACATAGATCACCATTAATATCATTTATTACAGGTTAAATCAAAAGGTGGGAGGTGGATTTGCGAAAACAACCAGTGGTTTTCGCGTTCCTTTTGGATGGTAAATGGTTTTAGCCATTTGGAACGCGATCAAATAATAATCCGACACGTAGCATAGGGTGGTTTGGTGAAACAACTTTTATCGCGCAACTTTTATAAAACATCTCACAATCAATTTCGGAGCACGAAACTGAACGCGCTTCGTTGGATCTGCTTTGTTTGAGCGAATGGTCAAGATATTTTGGAAAGGTGCGGCGAAAGGTGGGTGGGACTGGGCGGCTTCATATGCAATGGCACGGTGATAGATAACAAAACCTTTATGTAATATGCGATTATAACCAAAGTTTTATTTATGTATGGAAAGGTTTATATGCACGAGGGTAATGGTTTAATAGACATATACATATGTATAGTCCAAAGGGGTTTTATCGGGCAACTTAATATATATAAAGTGGGTTTATATATATGGTAAATGGTACATGGGGTGGGCTGTAAACCAAGGTTAGCTTATGTGTAGCATGAGGCTGGGTAAATAAACGGGAAAAACCAATGTTTATATAAGAAATGAACATCAGCTTTAACTTGATATTACCATGGTTAAGCTGTGTGGGATAGTAATGTTTTGTACAAAGGTGTATGGGGTGATGGGTAAGCAATGTTTTTCGCATTATTTTAAATACATAAGATATGTAAATAATACGTGCTTTTTCATATATTTTTTAGTTTTATTATATAGTTATTAGACTTTTTTGAATGGTCTAAAACTATTGGGGAGCGGGATATTTGAATATAGATAGTTTTATGACAAAGGGAGTTTATTTGTGGGCGTTTTATTTAAACATGTGGGATAATAGACTTGGCCAAATTTTATAATAGTGGGTTTTTTAAGGATATTTAGTAAAAGAGAATTATATTAATATGACAAAGGGGAAAGTGAATACTCAAAATACATAAATATAACTAATAAAAGTGAAAATTAAAGCAAAGCTTCATTATCATAACTTAATTACTTTTACTTAGAATATAATGTACTTTTGAGGGTTTTTATGCTTTATGAGATGTGGGTAGTTAATCAAATAAGGGCTTTATATATCATTAAGTAAAAATGAAGTCTTTACTTATGAAATTACATGGTGAAGAATGCATGAATGGCAGATGATGTGAATTTTGGGATTAACATAGAAATTTAACATTTTCAACTAGCCAGTCATTGAGCTTTGGGTCCGGTCCCAATAGAAGTCAGAGAAATGCTCTGAGCCTCTTTGACTGAAAGTTTATAATGTCAAATAGCTATAGGGAAGGGGAAATTAGTAATTGTAGCCCGGTGAAAGATATTTACAATGATTTTCCCACCTTCTTCTACCTACCCAATCTTTAATCTAACATTTTTTTCTTCCATTTGTGCAGGTGCATTTGAGCTGGCAACCTTGAACATTTTATTCTTTTGAAAGCAGTAAAAACTATTTAATTCTACCTTATTTCATCCAAGGACCCAGATTAAATTGTTGGGTTCCTTTTTACTCTATACCTATCTATTGAATTGTCAGGATTAAACTGTCTGATAACTCTTTATTCTCTATTTAAAACAAGTAAATTGAAACATGATAAGTCAAGATTGAACAGTTCAACTCATCATGGATTATAGCATTTATTGACACTCTGCCATAATCAACTGCAAAAAGTAAAAAGTAGTGGCATTTAGACTTGCACACTTTCATATTTTATTCATCTTTTTTTGGGGTGTATTATTTTTTCTAAGTCCTTTGATTTTCTTTTAGAACTTTTTACCCTCTTTTTGATTTCTATTTTTTATTTTTCTTTTATTTTTACAAAATATGGGAAAACAACTTGCAGAAGGCAAAGTATGTACATATTTACAAGACTATCATTAGTCAATTCAAAATTATGAATCCTATATTTGTAGGACCCTAACAGATAGCGGGGCTTTAACTCATATGATTGGAGTATGAGGATATTTCTCGAGCTATACGGAGGAGCAAATGAACTTCCAAATCACTATGGGGAATAATACGAAATGCACTCCAATTGGGAGAGGAACCGTAGTTTTTCAGACGGAAGCCAAAACCAACATCAAGGTCATAGATGTACTACATGTGCCAGGGCTTGGGATGAATTTAATCTCAGTATCCCAGTTGCAGGACAAAGGGTACATCGTACACTTTATCGGGAAGAAGGCATATTTCAACCACCCAAGCTGGAAACAAACAAAACATATTGGAGTTAGGAGCAACAGATTATATAGTTTGCAGCTTGAATCTCCGATGGCACTAATCAATAGTAATCTTGAAGACAAGAAAGGGTTGAACGAACTTTGGCATAGAAGAATGAGGCACTTGCACCATGGTGTATTGAAGATGCTTAGAGAGACAGTTGCTGGGGTACCAGTTCTTAGCACAGAGCATGATGATGTATGTCGAGGATGAGTACTTGGGAAGTACGCTAAGGCAGCCTTTCCCAGAAGTGAGAACCGGGCAGCAAGCATATTAGGACTGATACACTCAGATATCTGTGGACCAATGTCCACTAACGCTCTCAGGGGTGGCAAATATTTTGTCACATTCATTGATGATCACTTCAAGAAGACCTGGATCTACTTCCTGAAGACAAAAGATGAAGTCTTTGAAAAGTTCAAAGAATTTAAGGCTCTTGTTGAAAATATGATGGGGAAGAAAATCAAGACATTGCGATCAAATAATGGTGGAGAATACATAGATGGAGACTTCACAGATTTCTGCGCAAAGGAGGGCATCAGGAGGGAGTGCACTGCGCCATACAATCCCGAACATAATGGTGTGGCAGAACGGAAAAACAGGACAATTGTAGGCGCAACCAAGGCCATGTTATTCGACGTTGGATTGCCCAGATATCTATGGGCAGAACCCTGCAACACAGAAGCGTACATCCACAACAAGACTCCTCATAGGGCATTGAGGAAGAGTACTCCTGAAGAAGTTTTCACAGGGAAGAAACTGGAGGTAGGGCACCTTCGGATATTTGGTAGCATGGCATACTGTCATGTACCAAGCAAGAAGAGAAGTAAGCTTGATCAAACTGTAGAAAGGGGGTATCTTTTAGGATACAATGAAACCTCCAAAGCATATAGGATCTATATTCCTAGCAGCAGGAAGGTTGTGATAAGACGCGATGTTAAGTTTATGGAGGATAGAGCTTTTCAGAAATCGCGTGATATGCCGGCTGAGGATCAAACTGCGGAAGTTCCCTTGGTCCAAGAGCAGCAGGGGCACCAAGAAGGATAGATAGAAAGACAGACTTTAGTACCCAGTACAGGTACTAACGTTTCCAAAGAAGATCCGGAGGATACTCAGTCTGAGGAATAGTCGGATCAGGAGGAAGAGTTGAGAGAGCAGCTTTCCACCAATGGTCGTATTAGCAGGGAGGCTCAGCAGATAGTGAGGGACGCAAAAAACTTCATTGGGACTCCCAGGAGTGGGAAGAGGCAGCGTGGACAACCTGACAGGTACCAGGCTTTGGTTGCTCAGGTAGAGGAACCCTCCAGCTTCTAGGAAGCTGTTCAACACCAGGTATGGGTAGATGCCATGATAGAGGAGTATGCTTCTATCATGACAAATGATGTTTGGGAAGTTGTGCCCAGACCTCAGAGTAGATCAGTTGTTGGATCACGATGGATCTACAAGATCAAATATGCTGCAGATGGTAGCGTAGAGAAATATAAGCTAGGTTCGTGGCAAAAGGGTATGCTCAGAAGGAAGGCATTGACTACCAAGAGACCTTCGCACCAGTTGCCAGATATACCTCCATCCTGACTGTCGTATCCTTAGCAGCGCAAATGAGATGGGAGATTCATCAAATGGATGTCAAGATAACGTTCTTGAATGGAGAGATTGAGGAAGAGGTATATATCGAACAACCAAAGGGTTTTGAGACTCATGAAAGGAAGTCTCATGTATGCAGATTGAAGAAGGCCCTGTATGGGTTCAAGCAGGCTCCGAGAGCATGGTATGGTCGAATAGATAGCTATTTGCAAAAAATGGGGTTTGTCAAGGGTGACATAGATCCCAATCTTTACTATTTGCTGGTAGAGAATGAGCCATTAGTATTAGTACTATATGTAGATGATCTGTTTCTCACTGGATCATCTAGGTTCATCAAAGATTGCAAACGAAATCTAGAAGTAGAATTCGACATGAAGGATTTGGGGTTGATGCATTACTTCCTAGGATTGGAGGTCTGTCATAAGAATGGAGATATCTTCACGGGACAGGGGAGGTATGCCATGGAAATTCTGAAGAGGTTCAAAATGCAGGATTGCAGGCCTATGGCCACACCCATGATCACCAATTGGAAAAAGATAGATGCATCAGAAGACGCAGAAGTAGACCCCACCTTATACAGATAGGTCATTGGGTCAGTAATGTATCTGGTTAACACCAGACCAGACATTCGCTTTGCTGTCAACACTCTTAGTCAGTTCATGGTGGAACTCAAAAGAGTCCATTGCGCAGCAGCAAGGCACATCTTGAGGTATGTGCGAGGAATAGTCAAATTTGGTATAAGGTATGGCCGAGGAGAGGATGTTAGACTCGGTGGATTCATAGACGCATATTGGGCAGGAAGCTTAGTGGACAGGAAAAGTACCTCTAGGTACTGTTTCAGCGTTGGATCAGGAATGGTGTCCTAGTGTAGCAGAAAATAGAAGTTAGTAGCATTGAGCACAGCTGAAGTAGAGTACATGGAAGCTAGTACAACTACATGTGAAACCATATGGCTTCAGGAACTTCTTGTGAGTCTATTCAGGAGCACGATGGAGTCGACTAGCGTTTACTGTGACAATCAGAGTTGTATCAAACTCTCTGAAAATCCAGTATTTCATGATTGGTCCAAACATATTGACATCATGTATCATTTTATCAGAGACTATGTTCAGCGTGGGGCAGGACAGCGCTAGTGCATTCCCATAGGAGAACAGACAACAAATATGCTCACTAAAGCTCTAGGGAGGATTAAGTTCACTCAGTTCAGAGAATAGTTGGGTATGACTGAAAATCCATTTCAGTAGTCAATGGGTCTTCATCGCAGTTGAAAGCGGGAGTTGCAGTACAGTGGCAGTTGGCAGCAGCATGCAGGGTCAGCAACAATTCAGATGCAGCAATTGAGCAGTGTTGGTGGACAACAGTGTCAGACATCAGCAGCTCAACAGTAGATGTTACAATATCCAGAGCAATACATTGTGTTGTATGTTAGAACACTTTCCTTCCTAAGAGGGAGTGTTGATTTATGGTAGCATCGAGTTTGTTCTAGCCTTGAGATTTTACATATAGGCTATGACTCATGTATTCCACTAGACCCAAAAAGTGTTTTGGAAGATTCCTCTCAGAAATGATTTAATTAAATTAATTAATTCTTTTTTTAATGGTTTCCTAAGTCTAAACTTAGGGAAACTGATTAATTAAAGTGTATTAGTTGAATCAAGTGAGAATCTTTAGAATCTTCTAGATAAAGGCACAAATCAACTCTCAGTTAATCTTAGCCCTTGATTATGATTTAATCTTGGCCATTGATGAGTCAGTGAAAGATTATAAAGGAGAGCTCAATGGGCATTTGGAAAACACATCAGACGGAGAAAGAATCTCGAGATCAATTTCTTCTAGTGGAAGGAAGAATCGAAGTGATTCTCAATTGCAGAGATGGGAAGGTGAAATCTTCAGGAGGAAGAGTTTTTGAAGCCAAGAGAGTACAGGAAGAGAAGGAAGGAGGGAGCCACAAGCAATAGCGCAGTGATAGTCAAGCAGCAGTTATGTTGGGCCAGCGCAGAGCAGCAGAGGGAGTTTCGATTTCAGTTGGAGAGGCAGCTGAGGATTCATCCAGTGTTCGGAGGTCATTTCTGGAAGGGGAAGATACTCTAGTCACACCCAGTAGTGAGCACTGAAGTAGACACAACCACCAGCAGTGCCAGTGTGGGAGACACAGTCACTGCGCAGAGCTACTCAGTGTGGGTGTAGGTCATTGCCGGAACTTCGTGGTAGAGTGAGAATTGTCTCACTAGTTTGTTCTTATCAGATTTCTTCATGTGATTGATTGAGAATCACAATCACACATTTGTACTCGGAACTTTTGCATAATAAAGAAACCCTCAGATCTGCTGCACCGGTTTTCCCGAGTTGGGTTTTTCCGGGGACAATTGTCCAAAAATAACGGTGTCTATGTGTGAATACTTGTGCTATGCTATTTCTTTCATGTTGTTTATTTTTTGTGAAGTCTGCAGCATATTTTATTTTGATATTTAACACAGTGAAATGTTAAATAATTGTGTTAAGAATGCAATAGAAGAAATATAATCAGTAGCTGCAGTAGGATTCTACATTATAGAATTTTCACAAAACTAATGTGTCTATTCAGCTGAGGCAAGGATGCAGAAGTCAACTGTTTCCTCTTTTCTTTCTACCATTTCTTTTGCTACACCATGCAACACCAAATGTTATGTATTCTGCTTAATTTATGCATAGGTTGTGAATGTGATCGAAACTGTAATTTATATGTAAGGCACGTACAGATAAGTTTATTTGATTTAGGACCATTTGAAGACGTTTAGATATATAATATTTTTTTGATAATACGAATTTAAAACTTTGTGAAAAAAATGGGATTGTTATCCTTTGGTTGAATGCCATCTAGAATGACATCTTTGTTTCTTTTGAAGATCAAATCCACTCAGGAAAAGGTTTCAGCTAGTCAAGAGGAAGAAACGCAAATCTGTAGCCACTCCTTCACTCTGGAAGATGATCTTGGCTATGTTTGCACACTATGTGGTCTCATTGGACGAAGTATTGAGACGATATTCGAATTCCATTGGTCAAAGGTAAGCTCTTTGTGTAACTGTCTAATTTGATTTGTGTTGTGTTCATATTTTGAAAAGGAACCGTCTAATTTGATTTGTGTTGTGTATGGGCATTCATATTTTATAAAGGATAGAGATAGTGACATCTGAGTTAGGAACATCGAAACGATGACAATAGAGAGAGAAAAAAAGGAGGTATAACATCCTCGACAAAAATCCCAAATTTGCTGACTGATATTAAACAGACTATCTATTTGAAGAAGCTATATCAGATGCTTTACCATTACAATCGGGATCCGCATCAAAGAAGCCACTTATAATTGTCTGCAAGAGTGTTTGCTTCCTAGTTTAGGGATATATTAGAAATTTTGACAGGCATTAATCTCTTACAGTGTATCTACACATATACACGTGGACAACACAGATGGAGCTGTGATGGTATTTCCTACACTTTCAGTCTTAAATCAATTCAAAATGAGGGGCTTTTGACACAGATAAGGGTCCATTTGTATACAACCATTTAGGTTACTCGTTCACTCAATTATTTAGGACTGCCTAATGTCCTCTCCATAATGATGAACTCCCGACTGACTTACCTTTCATTAATAAAGTAATATAGAAACATCATCAATGTCTAATTGTTATTCCATCAATAACGTGTATAAGTCATGACTAAAAGGCAAAATACATCATTGTGATTTTTTGGGATTTAACAATCTTAGGAAAACAAAACTGTCATTATTTGTTGTTAGAGAATGTGTATTTAAAACCGCCTTGTATAACTCTATTTGATATCCCCTCTTGATGATTCATTCGGCAGTAGACAAGATATCATTGTAATTAAGGGGGCCCCTGTACCCTCGACTTCAGTTTGTGGTTCTAACAGCAGATTTTATTTCGTAGTCCCTCTGACCAACTTTAGTCTTTAGTGCACATTAATATAAATTTCATTACATTTCTATTATTGTTTGACATGGTCTATTGATTGTATTTCATTTCCTTCACCTACCTTGAGTCTACATCTTTTACATGCCTGGGACTAAAGTAAGTGTGGGTGCACAATTGCATGGTCATTTGCAAATGCATATATGATTACATAATCCTGTAAAACATGGTTTAAAACATTTTAATTGCATTTGTGCAGGCTCGGAAAGCAGCAAAACATTCCAGGCATGCCACTAACAGGGACTTGGGGACTATTTTAGGGATCAACAATGCAGAATCATTTAACTACAAAAGCTCGGAGCAGGGAATCCCTGTAATGAAACTTGTTTTGCATCCCCGTCTGAGAAAACATATGAAATCACACCAGATTGACGGGTTTAACTTCTTGCAAAAGAACCTTATAGCTGAAGAACCTGGTGGTTGCATTTTGGCACATGCACCAGGAACAGGGAAGACCTTCCTTATGATAAGCTTTATTCAAAGCTTTTTGACCAAGTACCCAGAAGAAAGACCACTTGTTGTATCTCCCAAAAGCATTTTGGGTTCATGGATGAAAGAGTTCAAAAAATGGGGGGTGGAGGAGATTCCTGTTCATAACCTATATGATATAGCGAATAAGGCAGAAACGCTGAGATACAATCAGCTTCAGACGTTGAGAGAATGGAAAGAGAAGAAGAGTATTCTCCTTGTAAGTTATTCACAGTTCGCAAGTATAGTTTGTGAAAAGTCAGAAAATCAAACGACAGAATGTTGCCAGCAAATTTTACTTGAAGGGCCAGGATTGTTGGTCTTAGATGAGGGGCATTTCCCCCGAAACAAGGACACCAACATACTCCATGCTCTTTCTCAAATACATACAAGAAGACGGGTGTTGTTGTCAGGCACCCTCTTTCAGAACAATTTTAAGGAACTCTTCAATCTTTTGAGGCTGGTAAGGCCTAATATTTTAGATTTGAATTCTTTTCAAGCCTTCTTCAGCCGGCTGATCAGTATTATTACTGCAACAGAAAAACATCCGAAATTAATGTACCGAGGGCATGTTCAAGATACGGTGGAGAGAATCTTCTCTGAAGTGCTGGGTTATGCTCTACAAAGTAGCACTGAGGAAGTTAAATCGTCCACCCTACATGATCTCCAAGAACTAACATCATTATTTGTCCATTATTATAAAGGAGATGTACTCGAAGATTTGCCTGGACTTGTTGATTTCACTGTAATGTTGAATCTAAATGATAAACAGAGAGGAGCATTGGGCAAGGTACAACACTTTGCAGGAAATAGAATGACTAGAGATATAATGTCTTCAGCAGTCTGCATACATCCTTCACTTGAAGGAGAGAATCCTTCAGGATGGTTGGAGTCCGACGTGACTAATATTGGGATTACTCTTACCAATATTAATGCAGATCCAAATGATGGAGTCAAAACGAAGTTTGTCCTTGACATTTTGTCCCTCTGTGAGACAAATAAGGAGAAACTATTAGTTTTCAGTCAGTATCTTCCCCCTCTAACTTTATTAGAAAAGATGTTAATGGAAAAGAAAAACTGGAGCAAAGGTTCCGAAATATTAAGACTTGATGGTAACACTCATGTAGAACTCAGGGAAAATATTATTGAACAATTTAACCAGGCTTCAGATTCAAAGGTTCTTTTTGCCTCTATTAGGGCATGTGGAGAGGGCATTTGTCTCACAGGTGCTAGTAGGGTTATCATCTTGGACACTCCTTGGAATCCATCAATCACTAGACAGGCAATCAGTAGGGCTTACAGAATTGGGCAGAAAAGGAAGGTATTTGCATATCGTTTAGTTGCCGCAGGCACTTTGGAAGAAGAGATTAACCGAGCTTCCTTAAAAAAGGAACTCATGTCAAAGATGCTTTTTGAGGGAAATGGCCAACATAACAACTCCGTCTCACTTCTGTCCGAGGTAAATGTAGATGAATGTGAAGATATGTTCTTTCAAGGAAATAGTCCATTAAAGGAGAACCTCCAGGCCCTGTACAGACATAAATTAGAATAAATTGTAGTGTTATATTTGCTGCGTGTGCATAACAGTTGAATGTTGAGAGGATTGCTGTCTCAAACTTTACATTGTCCATAATTTTTCTTTTTGGAGAAATTGTGCTGAAGTTTACGTCTCTCATATATTTAGAAGCTCTCTTTTCTCCTCTCCACAAGGGCTTAAGCGGATGATGAGCAAAATTTAGTTTGACAACTGTAGCTGATACAAAGGAACTTACCTTCAATGGGGACTGTGATATCCCAAATAATTGGGTTACTTGCTATGGAATTAATTTCTGGTGACATCTCTATCAGCTGAAAGTATAATAATTTTGGCTCAGAAAGAAATTCGGCTTGAGCATTAGATACAAATGATAAGCCACTGGTTTGCATTTTTTGAAATTTGGATTTTGGGAGTAGACTGCGCGAGGAGGGATGTCCTGGCTTGAGAAGCTTTGGGACGAAGAAATTAATTTATGCATACTATGAACTATGAAATGGGTAAATTTTCCAATTTTCCCTCGTATTACTTTTGTATGATATATGCGATGAAAAATCAGTGTTCGAGTATCAACTGATTTCTCCAAAATAATCAAAAAGGATTTGGAAAATTGGGAATTTTGTTCATAGATTAAGGTTTTAAATTATTTGACCATGCACCCGGTCATTTGGATTCGAACAGACTTGGATGCATATAATGGTATTTGTAATATATTTGGTATCGAATATAGACTTGTGATGAATCGCCCATTCTATTTCTTTTTGGGTATAATATATTCTTTTTATTCTTTTTGTTTATGATTCAAATTTTATTACATATATATATAGAGAGAGAGAAGTATAACACGCTTGCAAGAATATTCTAGTTGTATTTGAACTAGCATGTTCTATTTTTAAACATAAACTACTCTCTTTCACATAACATTTACTTTCTACTATGTTCTGTTCCTTTCTAGTGCTCCTTCCATATTGAATTTGCTCCAAACATTTTTTAAAACATTTATGGTGGGAATTCAGGATTGTTGCTTTGAAGTTTCCGAAGGATGATTTTCAATTGCAGGTGGCTTTAAACATTTATTTCTACATATATCGAATTATTATCTCAATCCTTTATTCTGGCTTTTACGTGGCAATCGATTTCAATGCTACACGATTCGCTTACTATTGCAAAATAATAAATTTGAGCTGTTTGAAGTTGTATTTTTGTCGTTTCATTTTCCATCTGTATAACTGAGTGTGTTTGAAGGTTTTGATCTGATGATCATGTAAAGCGACTTATGATATAAATTTCTTGATTGTAAGATGATGAAAAATGTGTATGCTCTGGTGGCGACTTATGATATAGGTTTCTTTATTGTAAGATGATGAAAAGCATGTATGTTCTGGTGGCCAAAGTATGGGAGGATTATTTTTGGCCTAATGAAATACATTTTCAGATAGAGTGCGTTACTCTCATGACCATCTCCCTCTTCTCTCTGTCAAAATAAACACGTTTTTGGTGAATGCTGAAATTAGCACGCCAAAGCAAATATTGAAGTTTTTTATGATGAGCACTTTTGTTTGATCGTTCGTTTACATGGTGTTGGAATTAATAAAACTGTTTCCTTTGACAGTTATTCAGGGTGTTGGAATTAGTACACCTGTACGTCCTAAATTTAATCGTGCGTCTGTTTGTCAATGAATGGATGGGTAGGGCCAATGATGAAGACTGGCAGATCATTAAATTACGATATCACATGATGAATTTGCCCTAATAAACGCGGCGCGGCTGCATCCTGGAATACGTATAACAATGATACAACTTCATGTATTCCCACAACTGAGTCATTGCATACCAATCACAGGTATTGTAAATAAGCTCATTAGGTGGCACAAATTACACGTATGACAATGATACAACTTCATGTATACCCACCCACAACTCAGTCGTTGTATACCAATCACAGGTATTGTAAACAAGTTCATTAGGTGACACAACTTACAATTGCATAATGTGTACAGATAATTCAGTGTATTAAGCACAAAAATGATTATGGTATATCACAGAAATGATACAAATGACACTAGGTTCGAATGGACAGGAGGTCAGGTTAGAGGGCAAGATACTAAAGCGCTAAGAGAATTTAATGTTGATCATGAAGAGAAATATAACGTTAATGATAATGTAAGCTTCAATATAATGTTGATCACGAATAATGGTATTGTAAGATGTGAAAGGGTATTATTCAATATATGAATGTAAGATGTGAGAGGGTATTATTCAATATATGAAAATGAGGGAAAATTATTTGAGAATGATGGTATGTTAATGAGAAAGTAAGATGCTAGAAAATTTATGCGAGGAAAGTGGAAAGTGAATACATGAAAGTGAATAGAAAGTGAATACACGACGTGAGATATGATAAAATTATTTTAGAGGGAACTTGTGAGATATGATAAAATTATTTTAGAGGGTACTTGGAAAGTGAATAGAAAGTGAATACATGATGTGAGATATGATAAAATTATTTTAGAGGGTACTTTTCTGAGGTCATGTTGATGAGAAATGTTATTAGAGTGATAGTATGATATTAGAGAAATGTTATTAGAGTGATAATATGATATTATTTAATATAAAATGTAGAGTGATAGTATGATGTTATTTAATATAAAAATATTTAAAGAAAAATAAGTAAAAAAAATTGATAATGGTGGTTAACAATATTCTGCAATTAAATGGAGAAAATATTGAATATGAAAATAAAAGGCAACATTTGAAGAGGTAATGGAGAAAATATTGAATATGAAAATAAAAGGGAAATATTTGAAGAGGTAATATTGAATGTGAAAATAAAAGGGAAATATTTGAAGAGGTAATATTGAATATGAAAATAAAAGGGAAACATTTGAAGAGGTAATGGAGAAAATATTGAATATGAAAATAAAATGGAAACATTTGAAGAGGTAAGATGTGAGAGAAGGTATTACTGAATATATAAAAATGCAGAGAAAATAATTTACAGAGGAGTGATGGTATACTAATCCTCAATGGTGTACTAATCCTCAAGTAAAATGTGAGAGATGGTATTATTCAAAATATAAAAATAGGAGTCATTTGGAAAAGAGAGTGACTTTATTTTTCAACATATGAAAAATAATAGAAAATCATTTGAAAAGAATGGAAAATGGTGGTAATCATTGTGTAATTAAAAAAAACCTATATATAAAATTTAATGGAAATTAGAGAAGATGGATAATGGTGGTGTTATTGTTGAACTCTTTGTACTGTAATTTGAGTTTACATGCATTTAATGTTTTGAGGTTAATAAATGATTAATGAATGTTTATTTAAAAAAGAAAAGAAAAGAGGTTCTTACATTGATTGACCCCTCCTATAGAATAAACATAAATTTAATGATTGGTATCATAGCAGGTTCCTTTGGAAATAGTTTAACCACTAGAAAATAGATTTCAAGGTCACAGAAAAGAGGTTCTTACATTGATTGACTCCTCCTATAGAATAAACACAAGTTTAACGATTGGTATCAGAGCAGGGTCCTTTGGAAATAGTTTAACCACTAGAAAGTATATTTCAAGGTCACACATGGGCGATCAAAAACGTTTTTCGACAAATAATAGTCCATTGTTTGATAGAACAAACTATGCATTCTCAAGTATAAAGATGTGGACTTATCTAATGGCTCTTGGGTTTGATATTTGACAATCAATTGTGACTAATTATACAACCCAAAACCTCCTCCAATAGATACGATCAGGAAGCATGCTAGTGAACATAATGCAAAACCCATGAATGCTATTTTGTGGTCTATCAAAATCAGTTGTCAAGGGGATGCATTATGAATTGGTAAAAAAAATTCGGGACAAATTTTATGACATCTATAAAGGCAATGACAAGGCGAAGAAGAATATGCTCCAAATTGATAGAAGATAGTTCGAGAACTTGAAAATGAAAGACGAAGAAAATGTTGCAGCTTATTGTTATTTATAAAAATAAAAAAACAAATATATTAATTATGTAAATACATTAATTTTGTAAAGGGGCATGATAAAAAATCATGACCCCTTGTTATTGAAGAACCCAAGGCTATAATCAAGCTAGGGCCTTCATTGCAAAAATAATATATATATATATATATATATATATATATATATATATTCAAATTTGTTCTATAACATCTAGTATTAGAGCTCTCGACCTCAAGAGTGATCGTCCTGCTAGTGAGGGTCTTGACAAAAATCCATAGATTGAAATTAGAGTTGATTTAATACATGTTAAAGAAATATAATGTTTATTGCAAGAGAATTAAATCATATCAAAGTTGTTCTACCCACTTAGTTTTTCCTCACTATCTCAATGAATCCATCCATAACCATTGTGTTCCTTCTAGTTTCTCATTGTTGCTATCACTGTCCTTGTCCCTATTATAGTACATTGCACTTGTCGCCAAATTTCGCCGCTGTATAAATCTGATATTCGTGTTGCATGAAAACCATTCAACCCACTATGTTTTCCCCAGTCACCACATCGAATCCATTTGCAACTATTGTTGTCCATCCTTCGATGAGGGTGTGTCAGGGTATGTTGTACAACAACAGGGACATGGACAACAATGGTTGCAAATGGATTCGATGTGGTGACTAGGGAAAACATAGTGGGTTGAATGGTTGTCATGCGACACGAATATCAGATTTATACAGCTGTGAAATTTGGCGACAAGTGCAATGTACGATAATAGGGACAACAACAACGAGAAACTAGAAGGAACACAATGGTTATATATATATAGACACACACACACTAAGAAAAATAGTAATTAAATATTTAGCCAAGAAAGATTGAAAAACATTGCCATTCACTAGGATGTTGATTATGAATGAGTTTAGGACAAAGTTAGCTAAGATGAATAAATGACATGATGCACTCGAGGAGGAATTAAGGGAGAAGCACACATAGTTAGAAGCACAAATCAAGGAAAATGACAATGTGATACAACATGTTAAACTAGAGCTAAAAACATTGGTTGGAATAAATCATACTGAAATACAAAAAAGAAAATTCCTTATTAGAAAAGCTCGTACTCAGTCTTTCTCTATCACATAACACATTTGATCTAGAGAAAAATACTTTTGAGACCTCCAATTCACCTAACTCGCCTCATATACTAAACCCCCAGCTAAAAATACCTTAAACTATGCCTAATACTCGAACACCTAACTCGTCTCACATACCAAACCCCTAGCTAAATGTACCTCAAATTCCAATTAATATTCCAAATCCACAGTTAAATATACATATTCATGGTATGATGATCTTGAACTAATACCAACCATATAGCCAACCATTTTTTGCATATCCTCCCTAGGCTAAATTGGAATTGTAAAAAATCAACGGGAACGAAAAACACGGTATAGCCTAGTTCAACAAGACAAAAGAGTATTTCGAGATATACGACATTTATAATGATGATGAGAATATGATATATGCATCAATACAACTGTAAGAAGATGCATACAATTGGTACATGAGGTGGAAAAGATCAGCGTATGTAATAAGTTGGAACAAATTTAAGGATAAGTTCTTTGAATGATTTCAGAGCATCAAAGAAGAGGAATTTTATAGTAAACTCATCAGGTTGCAACAAGAAGGAAATATGGATGAATTCACATGTGAATAGGAACCACTGCTTACGAGAGTACCAAAATTATTAGCAGAACTTTTGGTTTGATCTTATTTCATTCAATTAAAAACACACATTCATAACAAGTTGGAGCTACATGATATTACAATGATGGAAAATGCAAATTACAAGGCAAAAGTTGTAGAAAAGAAGCTGGAACGATCTTCACTACAAAGATTTGATAAGGTTCACTCAAGGGGGAAGATTCCCCAAACTACCAAAGTAGAAAATACAAAATACCTTCCACCACATTTAAGAGGAAGACAATGTAATATAGAAATCCAACGAACAAAAGAACGAAAATGCAAACATTGTAGCAAAAAATGGGATACCATAAATAAATGTTTTGAAGGAAATAATACCAAAAATTTATATAAGTGTGAAGCGAAGGATGATTCATCTAATGGTGAATCAATTGTAGAAGAAGTTGGAGATTCTCAACAATATTCCCTAGACTTAGACAACGAGAATGTTCTGCAGGAATCATTATCAACCATGACAAGAATAACCCAACATTTACAATTTTGTTGACACAAATCTTGCAAAAAGGTTGATTCTTTTCACAAATCCAATGCTTAATATGAAAGTGGTGGTAGAAGATGGAAAGAAAATCAAAAGAGTAGGAAAATGTCACAAGGTTAAATTGTAAATTCAGTACTACAATTTAGGATCCCCATTTTACATCGTACCTCTTGGAGGATTTTATAAGGTCCTAGGTGTCCAATGGCTACAAACATTTGACACTTACTCCACCAACCATCAAAAACACTTCATAAATTTTAGATGGCAAGGAAAGAAATATAAATTATATGGTTTTCAACTTCCTCAAAATCAAATTGTATCATTCCATTATATATTGAAGTTGGTTAAAAATGGAGCACCAACATATAGAGTACAATTTCATCAAATGGAAATATTGACATTAGAATTTGTTATCAAAGAACCACTTAAGATCCAGGAGTTAATTTAAAAACATGAGAAAGTATTCGAAGATTTGCCTTTGGAGATTCCTCCTTAAAGAAAAATTGAGCACGTCATCAAAGTCAAAGAAGGATCAAATCATGTCAACATCAAACTATATCGGTACCCCCATCATAAAAAAAAATCGAAATTGAAATGATAGTCCAAGACCTACTAAAGTGCAGTATCATCACAAAAAGTAAAAGTCCTTATGCAACTCTTGTAGTCCTTGTTTGAATGATGGATATTTTAGGCTATACATTGATTACAAAGGATTGCATAAAATAACAATAAAAACCAAATTTCCTATTCCCTATATAGACAACATGTTGAATGAAGTATATGGAACTAAGTGTTTTTCTAAATTGGAGTTAAGATCAGGATATTACCAAATCAAAGTAAGATTGAAATATATGGAGAAGACTACCTTTTGAAACTCATGGTGGGCACTACAAATTCAAATTTATGCCATTCAGGTTAAATAATTCCCTAACCACCTTTCAGGAAACCATGAATGAAGTATTTCAATCCTACTTAAGGAAATTTGTGTTAGTCTTCTTTGACAACATTCTTATAAACATAGGATGAGCATCTGAAGCACTTGGAGCAAGTTCTCTCTCTTTAAAAAGAAAACAATTCTATGATAATGTCAAAATGTACCTTTGGAAATAAAAACGTAGAGTATCTGGGACATGTAATATCACATGAAGGAGTGAAGGTAGATCCAAACAAGATTAAAGCAATCACATAGTGGTCGATCCAACTAAGATTTCTAAACTGAGAAGATTTTTGGTGTTAACGAGATACTATCAAAGGTTTATTCAGAGATGTGCCCATGTAACTGTACTCCTAAAAAACCTTTAAAAAAATAACACATTATAGTGCGATGACAAGGAAGGGTGTTTCGAAACCTTAAAGGAAATTATGTTGACTATACCTATACTATCAACTCCAATTTTTTCAAAACCTTTTTGTAATCAAATGTGATGCTTCAGCTTTCGGAATAGGGGCAATGTTGATGTAGGATGGTCATCCTATAACATTGGAAAATAGGAAGATCAATAAAAGAGAATGCTTAAAATATACATACGATAAGGAAATGTTGATCATTATGCACACACTAGCCAAATGGAAACAATATATTTTGGGAAGTAAGTTTTTGATACGAACAAATCATAATAGTCTTCAACACCTTCTCTAGCAAAAAACACTTTGTAGAATACAACAAAAATGTATAAAAAAAATTGCTACTTTTGATATAAGAGGTACTACATAAGAAAGGAAAATAAAACATTACAACATATGCTCTCTCTGGTAAAGACGAAGAGTCTCCATCACGTATAGTCTTAGTTGTAGTTCAAGAATGACTCAATGAAATTTGAAGTGAGTATGCAAAATATCCAGAAACATGTGTTATAATCAATAGTCCTATTCAAGACTCAAAATTCAAATGGAAAAAATAATATTCTTTGGTAAAAATAAACAATTTACCTAAGCACAAAATTAAAATTTAAGCCCAAAATTTTCAAGGAATATCATGACTTGCTAGTAGTAAGAGGTGGGTTTCTTGAAAACATACTATAATGCACACTAATCATTTTTTTAGAAATGGATAAACAATGATATTAAAAAATATGTATCAAAGTGTGATCAATGCCAAAGAAATAAAAAATGAGAACATTAAGACCCTTAGATTGCTCCATCCCCTAAATATTCCAAACCAAAAGAGGAAATAAATATTGATGGACTACCCATGTTATATGGAAAGGACAGAATTCTCACAATAGTCAATAGACTCACCAAGTATGCACAATTCATGGGAATAAAGAAATCAAACTTTGTAAAACAAATTGTTGAAGTATTTTGCAAAAATGTCTACAAATTGCATCGATTTCCAAAATTAATTGTTAGCAATAGAGATGCAAATTTTAAAGGGAATTTCGAAAAGGTAGTTTTTAAATAGAGTGGAATATACCTCAAACATAATTTTTCAATAAATGTTTAGAGGCTTATCTTTGTTGTTGTATAACAAACAAACATAATAAGTGGTTTCATTGGTTACAATTTGTTGAATGGTGGTGCAACTCTAATTATTGGGGTTCATTTTGTTTTGGCATCACTTGGCTTAGTGGGGATTTTCTGAACCAATTTTGACTTAAAGGATCATCTTTTGTGTTTCATGTGGCATAGCGGGGGATTTACAACCCAAGCATTAAAGAAGATAAAAGGACACAACTCATGTGATTGTTCCATCCATGAATCAGAAAAAAAGCACAATTTGCAAGAAAGCTAAAAAGATGGCCTGACAATCACAAAGGTAAGCTACACTTCAAAATTTTTAATCATGATAGAGTAGGACATTTTCCTACTGAATGTCTACATGTAAAATGGGAAGACAATGATAAGGAAGAATAACATAATGATAAAAGAAAATGTGATAGAAAAAAAGAAAAAAGAAAAAAGAAAAAAGAAAAAAAGAGAGGATAACGATGAGTTTTTACTCTAGAGAGGACTATACCTTGTTTGAAGAAAGTGATGGATATGTTTATGATATTAAAAATAATAATTCCTTTTCATAGAAATGGAGACAGTCTATTGATAAATAAAATGAAGACATTGAGAGAAAAGAAGAAGAAGAAGAATAAGAAGAAAGAAATAAGAAAGAAAGAAAGAAATAAATAAGATAGAGTTTTTACTCTAGAGAGGCCCTATAGCTTATTTGAAGAAAGTGATGGATATGTTTATGATATTAAAAAAATAATTCCTCTTCATAGAAATGGAGACAAAGTCTACTGATAAATTATGAAGACATTCGAAAAAAAAAATGATGAGGAAGTGAATCTTGAGGTAGAACTCGTTGTGCCTTAGAAGAAATACACATGCTCAGGTAAAGAACAAATATTTACAGAAGGAGAAATTGCATAAATATGAAAAATGTTGATTTTTGTAGCTATGGCTAGTCTTCATAATTACTATTTACTATTTTAGCCATTCGAATATTTATGTAACATTAAATTCAAGACATGTTCTTCATGTCATTTTCAAAAGAAAGAAGTTGAATTTCTAAATTTGAGTTTTCGACCCCAAGAATGTCAAGTCAGCTCTCCTCAAAATCAAGTTGGGTTAACCCTTCAAACACACGAGTTCATGCAATCACTATATATACCCAATAGACTCCATCTATTGGGAGGAAATTCAGATTACTTCTATTCAAGTGAGGGTTTTCTTTTTTTTAAGTGAAGGAGGAGAAATATAAGGGCATATCTAGTTTAAAGGGAAGTCGAGAATACGGGCAAACTTGATTTCCAAAACAACAAGATGAAATTTCAGGGGGCCAAAATTTTAGGAGGCCGAATTTGTCTTTGGTTGACTAGGCTTGACCTGGGCATGCTTGTGGTCATTTTGAATTTTTGTTTACTAGAAGATCAAATTGTATCTCCTGTTGACTTGACTAATTTCTCTAAGGACAAGATTGTTGGGATTTCCCCCAATTGGGTTTTCCCAAGGTATAATTATGTGTCGCATGTGTTTGAATGTCTCTATATGATCCTAATATCATTTTTTTCTATTGTTGAGATCTTCTCTATAATTTCTATATGATGAATGTAAACATAAGAAAGATAAACATAAAAAATCATAAGAAGTAATTATCAGATTAGAAGATATTTGGAAACTAAACATGGTTTAAGAGATGGATGGAAGAGGAGCGTTATAGGAGTAGTCAAGAAAATACCTAATCTGAATCCTATAACCATACCTCAAAATAAAAATAAAAATCTAAAGGCAACTGAAGTCAACTCATGGTTATGAGGATCAAAGTCTTATTCTTTTAAGGGTTAGATTCTGTTGAAGAATGCAAAGCCTCAGTTCTGTTGCAAAGGGACGAAAGGCCTAAGGGATTATCTCAGTAAGGCCAAAAAGGCCTCAAGTTTAGTAATAGAGGGTCAAGAGGCCTTAGAGATGACCTTAGAAGATCTAAAATGTCTCAGACTAGAATACTTTAGTTAGTGGAAAAGACAATAGAATTGTCTTTTGTGCATGAGGTTTACTAAAATTTGTTTGCAAAAAGTTGATGGGGCCTAGCCCTTGAGACAAAAACTGCGCTAAAAAACTATGGAATAAGACTTAATACAGGTCTCAAATGATTACCATATAATCAACTATATCATTGACCACATTACAGATTCGATAATTATGAATTTATTTATCTCGATATTGGTGATTTCGTATGATATGTCGACAGATTTGTTTTTAATTCTCAATCCTTATCAATTAATTTCGTTTGTCCTTGTGACTAGCTTATGATTGATACCTGTCAGACTTTCTCGGAGTCTGTTCTCTCGCGCTGTATCAAACCCTAGCTCTATCAGCTATCACTCATTTTCATTTGTTCGAGTGCTGTGAGGGTTTTGTCTCTGTGTATTCTGATATTGTGAGGGTTTCGTGAGGGTTTTCTCTGCAATGCTTGACTCTCTTTTCACATTGCTTCTCCGTGGCAAGGATTTGCCAAGTCTTTTAATGGCGTTCAATAATTATTTGCAAAATGGTGATTCTTTGTTCTTTTTATTACTTACTGGTTCCTTCTATGCACTGTTCGACCCCATATTTATTTTTGGACTCCGCCTCCAGTTGTATTGTATTTTTAACTGATTCTTTCTGACACTTACAGGTCGAAATTCACCGGGGTTTTTCGACATTTGTCACAACTTAACTCGTCCTTCGAAAGGTAAGCTAACCGTCCATGATTCAGTGTTCTCAATGTTTTTATGAGACTCTAATGTCTTCGCTCCTCGTGAGCAAGACCTTGTGGATTTTCGACCAAAATCTTCTCTTCTGTTCGGTCTTTCTTTGTCCAGGTAAACTATACTCTGCGAACGCTCTTACTTTCTCTTGTTCTAACCTCAATGTTTGTTTTTAAGATGTCCGAGTACTAACCCTTGAAATCTTCGTTCGTTTGCAAGTGATTATAGATTCGGTCGCTTGAATCCTTTTAGCTTCCAGAATTATCGTCCCCAAAAAAAAATGAGTAGGGTCGCCTCCTTGTGTGTCTCTGTTAATTTGTGACTTAACTGGTTATAGAACAGGGTTTGAAAAAAGATGATTCCATGTTCAATCTTGTTCTACTTCTGCTTGTTCATTTGTTAGATTTGCCTTTTGGTTAAGGCGCTGTTAATTCAAGGTTTCGAAACCCCAAGCTCTAGACTTGGATATGTAAAGTTTCTTGTTTATAGTCCTTTGGGACTCTTCAGCAGAGACATTTTTTTATTTATATCAATGGAATTTCTTATTAAACTCTGTTCAAATGTAGAGAAAGTTGTAATACCTGGAAAGATTTATAATGCCTGTTAATTTCACGAAAGTATGTGAAGTTCTCTCGCTTGTATGAGCTTGCCGTAATCCTATGTTTCAACTCGTCGTATATTATGATTGCTCTGGTGCCTATGTTCAATGTTACTTCTGTGCGCCTTAATTACAATTTACCCTACACGATACAGTAAACAATATACAGAAAAAGTAGTATAACAATATTTGGCTGCAATTTAATCTCAGATGGTTTCTTGAAACAAAATATCTGTTTCGTTTTATTATTCTCTTTCTCTGTGTGTGATGGAAATCAACCCTCAGAATGTATTTTTTCCTCCCTTTTGTATCACTGTATGAAAATAGTTTTCGGTTTGAAACTGTTAACAATTATTATAGTTACATTCTTTACTTTTGTTCTTTTAATCTAAGAACGAATTTCAAATGCAAATTAAAAGAAAAATTTTAAGTGAAAACTACAGAACTTAATTAACTAAATCGGCCCTAATGATGGAATTCCTAAAATAAAATAAAATAAAATAAAAACCAGGTTCAATGACCTGTCAGCAATCAACTGTAACAGTAAGACAAACACCTGTCCTTTTTGTTTACCCTGAGCTGGATGCTCCTGCATCAAGCTCCTAGGGTAAAAAAAATTCATGGCTTCGTTCCATGAGATCCTCAACAGAATAGCCTACTCGTTGTATTTGCGCTGCGTCAAGCCTGAACTGTCCTCAATGGGACGGTTCTTCCACTTGACAAGGTACCGTAAGTACTCCTTCCTGTGAGTGTGCTTGGCTACCTGTGTGTCAAGAATGCTCTCGATCTCAAGGGGTTGCGCCATAGGCATTTGCCTCATCCAAGAACCACTTCCAAACTGGGTGTCCCGTTCTGGCCCTGCTACCCTGTCATCTTCAGGACTAGCAGTATATGGAAACAGATCTACCACATTGAAGATGGGCGATATGCCTATCCCTAGTGGCAGTTGTAATTCATAGGCACTGGCGGAAAATTTTCGAAGAATTTTACAGGGGCCAATCTTCTTAAACTTCAGCTTGTTATATTCACCCTTAGGAAAACGTTCTTTTCATAGATGTGCAAGAACTTCATCCCCTACATTAAATTGAACTTCCCGCCTCTTCAAATCTGCTTGCTGCTTGTATTTTTGACTGCTGTCCTACAATTTCAACTTCACCTGCTCATGTAAATCGCTCATTGCTTGGGCAAAATCTTCCCCGTCAACACTCCTTCTTTCCAACTTTCCCAAATCCCGCAGTTCATGCACTCCGCGAGGATGCATGCCATATAGAACCTGAAAAGGATTGTATCCGGTGCTGTGATTTGGTGAATCATTATAAGCAAATTCCTCTTGAGCAAGCACACAACCCCACGAATTTTCACCAATCAAACTTCGTAGCAGGTTTCCCAAGCTCCTGTTCACCACCTCCGTTTTCCCATCAGTCTGTGGGTGATATGCGGAGCTGAAATTCAACTGAGTGTCCAACTTCTTCCACAAGGTACACTAAAAATTTCCTGTGAATTTCATATCCTTGTCATAAATAATGGACCTTGGTAGGCCATGCAATTTGACGATCTCCGTGAAAAACAAGTGTGCTACGTGAGTGGCATCACTGGTTTTTCGACAAGGAATGAAATGTGCCATTTTAGAAAACCTGTCTACTACCACCATCACCGAGTCAAAATCTCGCTGCGTCCTGGGCAGACCCAAGACAAAGTCCAAGCTGACTGAGTCCCATGGTCTACTTGGAATAGGCAGTGGCGTATAAAGTCTTGTATTTTGGCTGTGTCCCTTCGCCAATTGGCACATTTTACATCTAGTCACATATTGCTGCACATCCCGTCACATCCTTGGCCAGTAATACAAATGTACGAGCTGTGATAAAGTCTTGTCTATGCCGAAATGTCCGGCTAGACCTCCACTGTGCTTCTCCTGAATAATGTTCTCCCTCATCGAACCATCGAGAATGCATAACTGTCCTCCTCTGAATAACAACCCTTCCTACAAATTTTAGTCCAGCCATGGACTATTGTTCCTCAACAAAGGGTTTTGACAGGCTTCATAAGCCTCTTTAAAATCTGCATCTTTCTGATACAAGTCCTTCAAATGCTCAAAACCCAGCACTTGTATCGTACTCTCCTCTAAGAGCAAAGCTCTTTTGCTCAACGCATCTGCCACCTTGTTGGCCTGTCCACTAATGTGTTTCAACAAAAATGTGAAACTATGAAAATACTCAACCCATTTTGCATGTTTATGGTTTAATTTGTGCTGCTGCATAATATACTGTAATGCAGAATTATCAGAAAATAAAACAAATTCGTTACCTAATAAATAGTGTCTCCAATGCTTCAGTGCTTGGACGACAGCATAATTTTTTTTATCATAGGATGAGTACTTTTGCCTGCTTTCATTCAACTTCTCACTGAAATAAGCGACCGACCTGTCCTCCTGGCTAAGTACTGCCCCAATGACTGTACCACTAGCATCACAACGAACTTGAAAATTTTTGTTAAAATTAGGCAACCTCAAAATCGGTCTTCTAGTGATCCTCTTCTTCAAAGCCTGAAAAATTCTCTCTGCTGCTTCTGTTCAACAGAAAGGTTGATTTTCCTTTTTGATTGTATCCAACATAGGTGCGCAGATTCCACTAAAATATTTGACAAATTTCCGATAAAAACTTGCCAACCCATGAAAAATTTGAATCTCAAACAGATTCTTTGGGGATGGCCAGCTAACAATAGCTGCAACTTTTTCTGGGTCCATCCTCAGCTCATTCTCTACAATCAAAAAACCAAAATAAACCAATTCCTTCTAAAAAAAAGTACATTTTTTTAGATTTATCAGCAACTTGTTCTGCTGCAATTTCTCGAACACACTTCGAACATGTCGAAAGTGTTCCTCCTTAGTCTTACTGAAAATCAAAATATCATCAAGATAAACAGTCACAAATTTCCCAATGAACTCTTTCAGCACTTCGTTCATCAGGAGCATAAATGTACTAGGGGCATTACTCAAACTGAATGGCATTACCAGCCACTCATACAACCCTTCATTTGTCTTGGAAAATGTTTTCCATTCATCCCCTTCTCGAATTCGAATATGGTGGTAACTGCTCTTCAGATCAATCTTTGAGAAGTATGCTGCTCCACTCAAGCAGTCCATCATGTCATCCATTCGTGGCAATGGAAAACTATGTCTAATAGTAATTTTATTGATAGCTCTCGAATCTGTACACATCCGCCATTCTCCACCTTTCTTAGGAGCTAAAACTGTTGGAACTGCACAGGGGCTCAAAATTTCCCTTATCAACCCTTTATCTAACAGTTCCTGTACATGCTTCCTAATTTCTTTATTGTCCTTAGGACTCATTCGGTATGCTGCCTTGTTTGGTAGACTAGTTCCTGGTATAAAATCAATATGATGACTGATACTTCTCTTAGGAGGCAACTCATCTGGTAAATCATCCACTATAATGTCACCAAACTCTTGCAACATATCTTGGATTTCTTCTTGTAGATCTGTAAATTTAGTATGCAATATCACTGTTTTTGGCCTCCTTACTACAACAAATTTGATTTCATTATCCTCGATCTGTTTTAAAAATTATTTTCCTCCCACCAACAATGCTTTGAATCCACTAGTTTTTGCTGTCTCTTCTTCCTTGATGGGTACAAGCGTATGTTTAATCCCATCCTTGACAAACTTGTAACAGTTTGTCTTCCCATCGTGCACCACTTTCCTGTGATACTGCCATGGTCTCCCTAACAGTATATGACACACGTCCATAGGCATAATATCACAAATAAATTTATCCTTATACCTGCCAATATGGAACTCAACTTCACACTGCTCATCAACTAACAGTTGATGTCCTTTCTGTAACCATGACACCTTGTAAGGAGTGGGGTGTTTCAGCTTCTTCAACCCCAATTTCTCCACCATTTATGTGGCTACTAAATTATCTGTACTTCCACAATTAATTATCAGTTTGCAGCATTTACCATGTGATTTGCAAACTGTCCGGAATAATGGTTTTCTTTGATCCGGTTCAAATCCCTCTTTTGTTGGTTTCAACAACACTTTATTCAGCACCAAGGCCTCCCCTGTCTCTAGTACATTCTCTACCTCCTGGGGTGGTGCTTCTGCTTCCTCCATCTCGGAAACATATGTTCCTCTACCTCTTGCCGGTTCACCCTCAGGACAGTCATAAGACTTGTGCCCCCAGTTATGGCACCTATAACACTGGATAACAACTCCTCTGCCTCTGCCATTACCTCTTCCACGCTGGTATGGCCTTCCCGCTCTAGTGTTATTGTCTCTTTCTGCTGTTCCTGGAGTCTTTGAACTACTGCCTTCATCACTAGGATTGGCAGCTCTACCTCTGCCATAGGCCCGTCCTTTCCCTCTGCCAGATCCTCCTCCTCTTCTGGCATTTTGCTTTCTGTTTATTTTCTCCTCTGCTTTTAAGGCACTCTGATATGCCTCATCTATAGTTCTAGGTGAAAGAATACTTATTTCATCTAGTATTTCCCACCTCAATCCATTCACAAAAATTTCTGTCTTTTCAGGGGTGTCTTCTATATAACCAACTCTCAAATTTACTCTATAGAATTCTTCAGTATATTCTTTTAAAGTTAACCCCTTTTGTTTCAGATTTCGTACCTGCCTGTACATCACAATCTGGTAATCTTTGGGTAAAAATTTACCCTTCAGTTTAGCCTCCATCCTAGCCCACTTCTTTATAGGTTGCTTATTCAACCTTTTCCTCTCTGCCTGGACACTATCCCACCATAAGGACGCATGTCTTTTCAACTTGGTGGCAACGAATTTCACTTTATTATCTTCGCTGATCTCCTCATAGTCAAAATATTTATTCAGCTCACTAAGCTAATCCAACAACACCTCTGCTGATAAATTTCCATCATAACTAGAAATCTCATGCTTTGGCTTACTACTTGATAACAAAACTGACCTCAACATTCTGAGTTTAGGTCCTTCTCCATCTGAACCATCTGTCGTTTCTGCAACTTCTTCATCACTGTCATCTCCTCCCTTAGGATCTCTTCTCCTTCCTACCTCTACTGCTGCCAAACGGGCATTCAAAATTCGTATCTCTTCCCGCAATCCTTCATCTGCTACTCTTCGAATAGCTCTTCCTCGACCTCATCGACTAACCTCCATTCCTTCTAACTCACAGCCTGCTCTGATGCCAAAATTGATGGGGCCTAGCCCTTGACAAAAAAACTGCGCTAAAAAACTATGGAATAAAACTTAATACAGGTCTCAAATTATTACCATATAATCAGCTATATCATTGACCACATTACAGATTCGATAATTATGAATTTATTTATCTCGATATTGGTGATTCCGTATGATACGTCGACAGATTTGTTTTTAATTATCAATCCTTATCAATTAATTTCATTTGTCCTTATGACTGGCTTATGATTGACACCTGTCAGACTTTCTCGGAGTCTATTCTCCCGTGCTATATCAAGGCCTAGCTCTATCAGCTATCACTCATTTTCATTTTTTCGAGTGCTGTGAGGGTTTTGTCTCTGTGTATTCTGATACTATGAGGGTTTTGTGAGGGTTTTCTCCGCAATGCTTGACTCTCTTTTCACATCGCTTCTCCGTGGCAAGGATTTGCCAAGTCTTTTAATGGCGTTCAACAGTTCTTTGCAAAATGGTGATTCTCTGTTCTTTTTATTACTTACTGGTTCCTTCTATGCAGTGTTTGGCCTGGCATTTGTTTTTGGACTCTGCCTCTAGTTCTCTTGTATTTTTAACTGATTATTTCTGACACTTACAGGTTGAAGTTCACTAGGGTTTTTCGACATTTTCCAGAACTCAACTCGTCCTTCGAAAGGTAAGCTAACCATCCATGATTCAGTGTTCTCAGTGCTTTTATGAGACTCTAATGTCTTCGCTCCTTGTGAGCACGTCCTTGTGGATTTTCGACCAAAATATTCTCTTCTGTTCGGTCTTTCTTTGTCCAGGTAAATTATACTCTACGAACGCTCTTACCTTCTCTTGTTCTGATCTTAATGTTTGTTTTTAAGATGTCCGAGTACTAACCCTTGAAATCTTCATTCGTTTGCAAGTGATTACAGATTCGGCCGCTTGAATCCTTCTAGCTTCCACAATCATCGTCCCCAAAAAAAAATGGGTAGGGTCGCCTCCTTGTGTGTCTCTGTTAATTTGTGACTTAACTGGTTATAGAACAGGGTTTGAAAAAAAATGATTCCGCGTTCAATCTTGTTCTACTTCCGCTTGTTCATTTGTTAGATTTGACTTTTGGTTAAGGCACTGTTAGTTCAGGGTTTCGAAACCCCAAGCTCTAGACTTGGATATGTAAAGTTTCTTGTTTATAGTCCTTCGGGACTCTTCAGCAGAGACATTTTTTTATTTATATCAATGGAATTTCTTATTAAACTCTGTTCAAATGTAGAGAAAGTTGTAATACCTGGAAAGATTTATAATGCCTATTAATTTTGCGAATGTATGTGAAGTTATCTCGATTGTATGAGCTTGCCGTAATCATATGCTTCAACTCGTCGTATATTATGATTGCTCCGGTGCTTGTGTTCAATGTTACTTCTGTGCGCCTTAATTACAATTTACCCTGCACGATACAGTAAACAATATAAAGAAAAAGTAGTATAACAATATTTGGTTGCAATTTAATATCATATGGTTTCTTGAAACAAAATCTCTGCTTCGTTTTATTATTCTCTTTCTCTCTGTGTGATGGAAATCAACCCTCAGAATGTATTTTTTCCTCCCTTTTGTAGCACTGTATGAAAACAGTTTTCGGTTTGAAACTGTTAACAGTTATTATAGTTACATTCTTGACTTTTGTTCTTTTAATCTAAGAACGAATTTCAAATGCAAATTAAAATAAAACTTTTAAGTGAAAACTACAGAACTTAATTAACTATTAGGCCCTAATGATGGAATTCCTAAAAAAAAAAAGAAAAGAAAAGAAGAAGAAGCCAGGTTCAATGACCTGTCAGCGATCAACTGTAACAGTAAGACAAACACCTGTCCTTTTTGTTTACCCTGAGCTGGATTCTCCTGCATCAAAAGTGGTTTTCAACCTTTTGATTATGGAAGGAACTATTCCTTCAGGTCAAGGAAAGGCGCCCCTATTAAAAAGGAATTTTACTGTTATTTCATGGTTAATAAAGTTCATTTCATGTGCCACAAACAAAATATGTAGTAAAGGACTCCGTTGCTACACAAAAAAAGAAGTACGCTAAAATTTGCTTGGAAGGTGTTAAGAAGAATGATCCTTAAATTATGAAGCTGTTGGAAATACCGAGAGGGGGGTGAATCAATATTTCTTTTCAATTGTTATTTTTACCAATTATATCACTTATATTTAGAATACAAATGAACAATAAGAATACATGCCTTTATTAATATTAATAAATTAAGTACAATATTTGTGTAGGGCTCCAACCCTAGATGAAGACACCAATATTCAATCTCCAAGTCTCTAACCTGTATTATGCCAAGCATCAACATGGACTTCATGAGGCTCCAAACTCTAGGGCTCCAAACCTATCTCCCAAGGCTCCAACCTTGTCACTTTGAGGCATCAACCTCTAGGGCTCCAACCCTATCTCTAGAACAGGCTCCAACGTGGTCTCTTGAGGACTACTATCTTATAGGGCTCCAACCCTATCTTCCAAGGCACCAACCTTGTCTCTATGAGGCTCCAACCTCTAGCTTCAATTCGTCAAGATATATTTGGTTATAATTCATGGCTCCCAATGCATTCTTCAACGAGCGCTAACAATCTTCAGTTATCCCCTCACTTATTCTCCACGTCACTTCATCAATGAAAACCTTGTTCTTCACATGAAGGTGTCTCCACTATTCTTCATGGTACCCAAAACAAAGATATTCAAGGTTACTTCATGATGACTAATGCATCATGGTATTCAAGATTATCTCCAATACCTTGAAAGTGTCTTCAATGGGTCATCAACAATGCTTCAATATGTCTTCAATAATTGCATCAAAAATATTCTTCAATGGCCTAAATTGTGTTCCAAGGTCTACTGCCTCAAGTCAACACAATCTTCTTCAAATACACTAGATGGTCTTCAAAGATGTTCAAGAGGACTTCAATAGATCTTCAACGCTGCTTCTACAAGGCTTCAAATCTTCTCAACAAGTCTACTCCAATAAGGTTAGTAGGAGGTCTTCCAAAAGTCTGCTCCCAAGAGGTCACTAGTCCTGTCTAAGAGTAAGCCCAAACTCCCATCTTAACTTTCAACTCAATAATTGTTCCAAATTTGAAAGGATTCAAGTGATTGACTGTTCTATTCTTTTAAGTGTAGCTACTATCCACAAGTCCTGTAGCTATCTCTTTTGTTCGAGGCTACTAAACGAAGGTCCGAACAACAATATATCAATACCACTGAGCTAGCTGAGGTATAGTTCAGACTTTAAAAAGAGATCTGAAGTACTGATCTGAGGGCATAGGTCTGAGATTTGGTGGATGATCACCACAGAACAAGTCTAAGTTCCTCCCAACAACAAGTTTATGGTACAAGTACCAAGCTACAAGGTTGTAATTCCAATAGGTTTGAAACAAAATCTGGTAGCCGATTATCTTCCTTAATGGGCTAGGGCTTAGGTATAGGCCTGCAATTACAGATTCTGAGCCACAACCACAGGTTTTTTTAAAGTGCTTCGAATCTACAACAAGTCTGAGTTTGCAATTAGTCTGAAATGCAAGTCTGTAACAGGTGGATTGCAGATTTGAATTACAGGGTTTAACAGGACGAATTGAAGAGCTTTAGAAGCTACTAGGAATCCCACGAAAATACTCCAGGTAATTACTTCAGAAACGAATTTGTATCTTCTGTATGTCTGATCTGAATTTTCTTGACCGAACTATGATGAAATGGATGAGTTCTATTGGGTATTTATAGTTGTTTCCACCTACGAAAATATGTGTTTGTTCGTGAAGGAGAGCCGACCTATATACTGGAGCTAACATGTATGTATTAATATGTCTATTATGTAAATTCAATTTTAGGCCGACCTGTGTGCAATTTCGTGCCAATATTTTACTTGTTGAACGGAAGACATTTTTAAATACTTTTAAGTGAAAATGTGAAGTTGGGTTACACTTTTTGCCCTTTTTTGAGAAAATAATATCATTTTTTTTTTCTTTTCTTAAACTTTCTACAAGCTAAAACAATTTTTCTGTTTACAATTTCATTTTGCGATAAAAATAAAATTTGTTAGAGATTTTATTAACTTTCTATTACTTATTTTTTGGAATTTGTTTATACACATTTGATATGTCAACTTAGCGTATCTTTGAGTGTGTGTTCTTTAACAATCAAAGGATTCATAAAAAGTCGTGTTCAAATGCATTGGTGTATTCTATGAAAACTTTGTGTTTTTGAGAAACAAAATGTGTTACAACAATTTAGACAGAGTCTACTTCCTTTTCGTTATATTTACGAAACCAACTGATGCATATCATAATTACTAGAATTTTTTGAACTGATTCAATATGAAAAAACTGCATATTTTGAATATGTTTCGGCTCGCACAAAATTTCTCAACATATAAGTTATAAACTAAAAATCTAAAAACTACCTTTTACAGACGATGGACCAATGTAATGTACCATATTTTTTTCAATTTTTTTACAATGTATTTTGGAAGATCCAAAATATTAGTTTCACTGAATCATAATGACCTTCAGAAATTGTTTACACCTGTTTTATTACAAAATTAATTAAAATTAGTAAACATTTATGAAATTTCATAAAAGTTATATTTCTTGAAAGTAGATTGAATTCTGCAAATGGTTGTCTTGGTTCCGACAGTTAATTGATAAATTTTGATGGAGTTTAATCAGTCCAAAGTTGAAGAAATGTGTTCAGATCTCGGCTCTATGTAATTGTAGACGTGTTAGTTCGGCTGAACTTTTAGAAAAAGTTCAGCCGAATTGTTTTTTTGTCCCGACGTCCCATCAAGTCTAACGACACAAAAGTTCGACCGAAGTTTTTACAAAAGTTCAGCCGAGCTTTTAATTTACTTTACGTCGGCCGGAAAATTCAACGAAGCCCCTCGAAAAAACACATTTCGCGGCAATATAAATAGGCATAAACAGATTCATTATTTTTGCATAATTTCACATATTTCTTCAATTGGTCTGATTTTGCAAAGGATTTTTTTTGGGCTTAATTTTCAAAGGACTCTTTTTGGCTTAGCATTCAAAGGACATTTTTTGGAGGTATGTGACACAATTTTTGGATGCTTTTTGGGCTTAATTTCCAAGAACATTTTTTTGAAGGTATTTTGTTTTTAGAGGTTTTGGGCTTAATTTTCAAAAGACATTTTTTTGGAGGTATTTTGTTTTTAGAGGTTTTGGGCTTAATTTTCAAAAGACATTTTTTGGACTTTCTTTGGGCTTAATTTCGAAAGGACTCTTTTTAGGCTTAATATTCAAAGAAAATTTTTTGGAGGTATTTTTTAAAGTGATATTTTTTAGAGGCTTTTTGGGCTTAATTTTCAAAGGACATTGTTTGGAGGTATTTTTTTTTAGAGACATTTGTTTTAGAGGTTTTTGGACTTAATTTTCAAAGGACATTTTTTGGAGGTATTTTTTTGGGGCTTAATTTTCAATGGACACTTTTTGGAGGTATTTTTTGAAGTGACATTTTTTTAGAGTACGTGTTTTGGGTTGAAGTAAATCTTTTATAATGATTTTTTAAAATGAATTTTTGTCTATCTTTTTAAATAATTTTTTTTTGCAGGACTTGGAAGGAAATATTTTGAGCTTCATTTCATTTTTAGAAGATATTTTTTTCTCAGATTTTTTAAAGTAAGTGTTTTGGATTAAAGTATATCTTTTGTGCAAAATTTTTAAAATGAGTTCTTTTTTTTAAATTAAATCTTTTGTGATGCTTTTTTAATTGGGTTTTTATCTAAATTTTTGAAGGAATTTTTTTGAACTTCATACTCAATTATCATGGGAAATCGAAGGAATTGCAAGAGAAAATATGATCGAACAGGATACCCTGAGGAACGTAGAGAACAAGGGAGAGAATATCGTAATAAAAAAGAGAAGAACACTCAAATATTGAAAGGGAAAATCAACCTCAACTAGAAGTTGAAGCAAGGATGTAAATGTAAATATTATAAATTTAATATTTAAATTTTCGTAGTGTAAATTGTGAAGCTTAATTTTTATTTGATGGACTAATTTGGAAAATATTTTGCAATGTAAATGGAGACAAATATTCCTCAAAAAATTGATGATGAGATACAAAATTTTGAAAGAAAAAGTGAAAGAGATATTGAACCAATGATTGAAGATGGTGAAAATTTTGAAAGAAATTCAAGTGAAGAAATTGAATCACTATATATATATATATATATATATATATATATATATATATATATATATATATATATATATATATATGTTGAACACATGCACATAGTATTGAAATTATACACAGTTATTAATTTGGTTATTTATTGAATATGTAAACTTATTATGTACTATTAATTCGAATATGTACAAATGAAATGAATATTGATGATGAGATGTTGAAAAATGTTGACACTCACACATATGGAGATAAAAATGCTGACCATGCTATACGATATCACGTTAATCACATTTTTGATTTGTTCTTCATAAAGGAAATTGTGCCAGTTCAAGCCCAATTGTTGAAAGGTCTCTTAACATTAAGGAAATTAAAAGAAGCTACGACTTTATTGGGTATTCGGAAATCAACAAAAGATAAAAAAAAATTAAGGAAAATGTGAAACAAATTATAAATAGTTCTATAAATTCAATTAGAATATCTAGACAGAAAAATGTTTTAGATGTAAGTAGAGCAATACATATAGCAGTGGTTTCATCAAGTACTAAAGAGAATTGCTTGGTAAAATCTATGGCACGAGAATTAGGAACCTCCCGAAAGACTTTGCACAAACATCGAAAATTTCAGTTGCAAGTAGATGTAAATGATGAACTCGCTTGTTGGATAGCTATTTGTAGGCAACCATACAAAGATAGACTTGGAGAAAATGTTAAAAAAATAATATATGAATATTGGATGAAAAATTCACATGTTTCACCAAAAGCAAGGGATGTGATGCGAAGAAGAATAACACAGAATTAGTATGAAGAACATCCAAATCATTTATTGTACACCACTCAGATAGAGTTGTTCAACAAGTTCAAAGAAGAGAATCGTGAAATTGATGTCTCAATCAGTGCTTTTTTGCAACAAAAACCATGGTATGTAAAACCTATCACCGTACACGACACTTGCTGTTGTCGTTATCATGTGGAATTTCAGTTATATTATGACACATTCCTTAATTTTGGTAAAATTTTTGGAAATATTCACCTCCTCCTTCCACTATCTATGATTTCATATCTCAAATTCTATGTGGAAGAGAAAGCCATGAATTATTTTACCAAAAGAAATATGTTGGTGGTAAAAAATGTGATGATTGTGGAAATTTGACTAAATTTTAAAACAAATATCATACTGATATAAATGATCATCATTATCCAACATGAAAGTGAAATGGAAGAGATATGAATATATCCATACATAGATTCAAGGTTCAAGAGCTAAAAGAATTGATTTACAAGAAGAAGAAATTTTTGTGATATATTTTTTGAGAAATTTTGAGGCAGAAATTTGTAAATACACGAAGCATTCCCCATAGAGCTCGATGGCAGGACTTGCAATTCAAAAAATCCCGTGAATTTTTTCCACTGGGGACCATTTTGTCAGTAATTGATTTTGCAAAAAACTACACATTTGTTCCAAAAAAGGAAATTCAGAGTGAATACTATCATTCTGACCAAGTCTCCATGCTCGTCCATATTCTATATAGACACGTTGAACAAAATGTTGATCATATAGAAAGCACCCGTGAAAATCGACATGTTATTAAAGAATACCACTTTTATATCAGTGATGATCGTACACATGATACATATTTTGTACAACACTGTTTTGGAAAGATTTATGACTCCTTGAAGAGACATGGAATAAAAATCAATGAACATTGGATATGGTCATATGGATGTGTAGGTCAATTCAAATCTTCACAATCATTCTTTTGGTTGTGTCCTCTTCATATGAAAACCTGCATTTTACATTGTTGGAATTTCTTTGAGATTGGTCATGGAAAAGGAGAACATGACGGTGTAGGGGCATGCATAAAATGAGCACTTCGAAGATATCAAATGGACCCCTCTGCAAACCGACTTGTCTCAGCTAAAGAAGTTGTTCAATGGTTCATCGCTACACTAGGCCATGAGACTAACCGATCAAGGGAAGTGCGAAGGTACATTCAATTTGAATTTTATTGGATTTCTAATTTTAATCAGTGTACATTTATCAAAATGATTATCATTGATGGTATTTTTATATTATATTTAAATTCTTCTTTGAATTTTCCATATAGTTTTTTTTGGCATATTGGGGTCGAAGATGTAGATAGATTGATTGGAAATGACGTTGAAACAATAAAAGGGACTCGAAAATTGCATTCAATTAAAACAAAGTTGTCCACAAATGTGTTTGCATTGGATAAAAGAAAATATTCTTGTTTTTGTCATGTTTGCATAGACAACATAGAATCCAATGATGTTTGTGAAAACAAAATGTATATAAAATATTGGCAACATACATAGCGAAATACAAAGGGGAAAATGTCTGTTGCAAGGTTTGAAGAAATGCAATCAGAGGAGACTACAATATCATCTGATGGTGATTGAGTTTCTGATCTTATTAGAGAAGGTAACATTTCAATTGCTTTCAAATGATAGAGATATAGAAATAGATAATAAAATCAAGTACATGTATGTTAATTTTAAAGTCAATTATGATCTAAATTGAAATACATAAGTTTGTTTTATTGTGCAAGAGATGTTTTTGCTGTAATTGCACCTACTATGAACGATGAAAATGTGAAGTATTATTTGATGCGTTGCACTAAATGAAAGATGAAATTATTAGACAACTATAATGATCACGGGTTTACATATGACATAGGGTCTATTATACTGAAAGGTTATTTTTTTAGACAAACTAATCAAAGTGGGGATTTTGTTTACTTTCAAGACTATGAACATGATGTCATAAGTTGTCAATACAGTCACTTGGTGTGTGCATCACACATAAAGTTGATAGAAGTTCAATCAAAGAAAAAAATGAAAATTAAGAAATGGAAAATATCGAAATCCAATCATGAACGGATCATTGAAGATGGCATTCCATTGGAATTTTTTTGATTTAACTACCCAACAATTTCTTCTCTTTGGATTCATGTTTTAGAACTTCCAAAACTCAACTAAAAATTGAACTGCCTCTTTATGTTATCTGTGGAAGTGTTTGCACATGTACATTGTTTTGGTACATGCACACGAGTAATTTATACATGTGTACACATACACATGTCTAGATTATCTGGTCTAAATGATTTCATACATTCTCTGGTACAATTTTTCATTATGTCATTATTGCAAAATGTACATATCTATGTATCTAGCATAGTTGATATAATGCAAATTTGAAGTTGCACGATTTATTTTTAGATGTGTGTGTCTATTAGAAGTAAATTATAATAATCTTTCTTGAATAAAAAATGTGTGGCACGTGTTTTGTAATTTCCAGTTTACTATCAACTGAAAGTAGCTTTTCTATGTGCATTGATGAAAAATGTTGCACGTACTAGAAATAAATGTTCTAGAATGCAATTTTAAAATTTTATGATTGTTTGACACATCTAAGAAGACCTAGAATCTTATGATTTTTTTTAGATATATATACATCGATATGTATTGTACTTCAATCGTTTTAACATATATTCAAACATGTACTTAAATCATTTCTATGTACATATATTCATGTGAATTTTGTTTTTTTTTGTAAAATGACAACTTGAATTTTAAAAACAAAACATTATATCACAATCACATGCCAAATGTAGTTCAACCATCTAAAACTTGAGTTTTAAAAACAAAACATTATATCACAACATTACTGAACACATGCCAAATGTAGTTCAACTATCCAATAAAAACAAAACATTATATCAGAATCACATGCCAAATGTAGTTCAACCATCCGAAACTTGAGTTTTAAAAACAAAACAAATTATATCACAACATTACTTCACTTACAAAATGTAGTTCAACTATCCAACAAAAACAAAACATTATATCACAATCACTTGCCAAATGTAGTTCAACCATCCAAAACTTGAGTTTTAAAATCAAAACATTATATCGCAACATTACTTCACATGCCAAATGTAGTTCAACAATCCAAAACTTGAGTTTTAAAAACAAAACATTAAATATCACAACATGTGATCACATGCCAAATGTAGTTCAACTATCCAAAATATGGTTTGTAATTAGATATTTCCATCTAGAGAGATTCATTTTATATTTTTAACAAGTTTATAAAACGACAACTTAAATTTTAAAAACAAAACATTATATCATAATCACATGACAAATGTAGTTTAACCATCTAAAATATACACATTGTGAAAATGCAATTTGAAATTTCCATCTAGAGATTCATTTTATATTTAAAAAATTAAATGACAACTTGAATTTTAAAAACAAAACATTATATCTTAAAACAAAACATTCTATCACAACATGTGATTACATGCCAAATGTAATTCAACTAGATCCAAAAATACACATGTACATTTACATGGTTTAAAAAATAAAATGAGAACTTGAGTTTTAAAAACAAAACATTATATATATCACAACATGTGATCAAATGCCAAATGTAACTATCCAAAATTTAAAATCATTCTTGACAGGAGTAAATGTAGTTTAAAACTATATATCTAAACAATAAAATATGTCAAAAATTTGTATCTCACACATGAACAATAAAAGTATATATATATAGTTCAATGCATAGCATATTACAAATATCAAGTTATATATAGAAAAGTAAATATATGACTGCATCAAGATAAGACTATATATAAAAAAGTAAATTTAAGACTAGATCTATCAAATATAATGTTGCACACATGTGCATCATCCATAAAAAATAGATGGATCTAGTGTCACTCCCAACAAAGTCCTGATCCTTGAGCTATCCTGTGAAGCATGGGGAACCTGTACACAATGTGTACAACCATTAAAATTTAATGTTTTAAAATTGAATGAGAATATAGAACTTCATGTAAAAAAAATAATGAAAAAAAAAATTATGCAATACTTCATGAGGTTCCCTCTCCATTGTGTTTGTTGCTCGTCCATTAAAACTTCCTCCACAGGAACATCTTCCACAGTAAACTGTACAATATACATGTACAAGTATATATATATATATATATTTCAAATAAGAATGCATATATAAACTAATTTTCAATAATATTAAAAAAAAGTTAGACAACTTGTTCAGATGGTTCAAATGGTGTGGATGTCCCTCTCTCCATCATACACTCCGTCGCTAGAGTCCATGAAGAAGGGAAATCATCTCTAGGAACCTAAAATTCAAAAATTTTAAAAGTATAAAATAACTCAAGATCTAAATCTCAATTTATAATAAAAATTTTGAACTTTAATTTATAACTTATAACTTAAACATATATTTAAGTGAAAAATTGAATACTTGTGATGGTGGATCTGGCACATCTACTAAGGGTGGCTCCGAAAGAAAATCTCCAAAAACCCAAAATTCAAAAAAATTAAAATAACTCAAGATCTAGAGATCTCATTTATCAATGGAACTTTTGAGCTGGAATATATAACTTAAAAACATATTTAAAAGTGAAAAATTGTTCATACTTGTGATGGTGGATTTGGCACATCTCCCAAGGAATAAGAATGTGCCGCCATCCCCAAAACATCGGACATAATAAGAATATGTTAACATTTAATTATATATACATGTACATGTGTGCTCAATTATTTATTTTAAAAATATGTCATCATGTTTCGATATATATAATAATAGATAAAAAATAATTGTACATCATCATGTTCACTTAAAAAACGCTAACATTTTCCAACATATCTTGATGGTGAGAACCATCTTGATTGTGTGATTGATGGTGAGACCCATCTTGATTGTGTGAACCGGAGGCTCCAACTGTGATATTAACATCATCTTCTTTCATCAAGCGTGACTAATGCAAATGGTGTTAACATATAATGATACATTTTTTTTAGATTAATGTATATAAATAAATGTATGTATATATGTATTTATTAAAAATTGTACATGTTTTAAAATAATCACCCTAACCATTAACAAATACCGATCTCATGCCCTTTTGCTCATGAATAATTAGGTCCTGCCAACCATTGCAACAATTCTTTGCATATTTTCTGAGATCTTCAACACTCATGTTGTCTATATCTTCATCTGTATAATATTCAAAATTAGCGCGTGCATTTTCACGTGCTCTTTGTCGATTCAGACAAACATCAACTCCACCCAATCCACTCTGAACATTGTCAATGATGGCATCCATTGCTTCTCGAATAATTTGAGAAGTGGCATCCATCTCTGACCACAAATTTTTGACACAAAGAGGCCGACTAACCAATGATGGCTCAGGGCGAGGCAACTCAGCATCACATGTAGTGCCCCTATGGTAACACAATCGACCTTTCCCAGGACCAAAAAATTCAGAGGGAAGGTCATTATAATTTGGTTTTATTCCTAAAAATAATTTTGCAAAATAAAGCGGAACCTCGTCGTTCCATGGGAGTCTTCCATAGGAAGAAAGGTGCCTATCATACAAATAGCCAACTATATTAGGTTTCTTGAAATATTGCACCTTTAGCATCTTTCTTTTCAACCCTTCTTTGAAATTAAACATAGACTTGGCCATTTATGTTGTAACTCTTTGTTTAACAACCTCCCATGTATCAGGACCCATCACTGTTTCCTTTCTTTTTCTCATCACTTCTACAAAAGTATCAGTGGTTGGCCCAAGTTTTAAGTACACATCTATTAGTTCGCTTAAAGAGTGAGTAACTATTTTCAAGCTTTGTCGACTCTCAGCAGTGAGTTTCAAAGATACAAGATCTCTCTTCAATTTTGAATGAAGATGTTGACACCTTTGTAAGGTGCATTGCTGCATGTTTGATTCCCAAGGTATATCATAAATGTCAGACGAATAAGTCGTGGTTGGTGTACAACCTTCTTCTTGAATGACAAGTTCTGTCCTACGTATTTTTTGAGCAACATTTGGAGCAACATTTTCACCCTCTGCATCAATATATAATTTATTTATTTTTATTTTTTATTTTTTTTTATTTTTATTTTTATATTAAAAAAACATGTAAAAATTTTGTACAAATTGAATGAAAATAATATTTAGATTGATGGTCACCTCAATATGGTTGGATAGCATCTTGCCCACTCTAAGACTGTTGAGAACCAGAATGACCACCGATTGGTTGATAACCAACATAACCATCCATTGATTTGCCTCTGGGGGAATGCATATCACCACCTTCATGCAATTTGCCACCACCTATTGATGGCCCTCCAAGGGAATGTGTACCACCACCAACCTCACGAGACAAGATGGAAGCTTCATAAAAAATATGAATTTATAATCAATTCAAAAATACATTCATACATATACATACATGTACATATTCATTGATTAAATTGCATGAACCATATCACGATTGGATGAACTATGGCCACATGAACCATGGCCATGCTCGATTGATGGAGTAGACACCCTTGTCCTCCTGCCTCCTAAAAAATAAAAAATGAAAGTTATTAACAACTAATTTAACTCATAAAATTGATAAAATATCAATTCCATATGTACACACATGTATGTATGGAGATAAGACTATATTTAAATACCATAAACATCCCTCGATCCATGACCCCCTTCTCTCGTAGAGAAATGGGATTCTAATGATCTCCATCTTTCATCCTCCATGATATATATGATATATCTACAGTGGACATTTACAATTATTTTTAAATTACTATTTAAAATAAATTCAAAATAAATTTCAAAAAATTAATGTGATTTAGTGTACACAAATTATGTAAAACACAACTTTCAAAGCACTAATTGATGTGTGAAACTCAATTTAAGCAAAAATTTTATAAAAATGTTAAGTTCACCAAGTTGCACTTTACATGGTGGGAGCACACTTGGTATATAATTGAAAAAAACACATGGCCATTAAAAAATATGCGTGAAACTTCATTTAAACAAAAATTTGTTGAAGTTCTCACATTTTAATTTTATAAAAATGTGAAGTTCGCCTAGTAGAAAATGTGAAGTTCACCAATTTGCAAATGTGAATTTCACCAAGTTGCGCTTTACATGGTGGGAGCACACTTGGTATATAATTGAAAAAAACACATGGTCATTAAAAAAGACGCATTTATAAGTAAAAAACATACACAAATCAAAGATATGTTACAATGTCCATCAATAAATTCTAAAGGAGAGTGTCTCAACACTAATTCATCTTTGAGAGATGAATCTTGAATTTTTGAAGAAGAGCATCTCAAAACTAATTCATCTTTGAGAGATGAATCTTGAATTGAAATTGCCCCGTATAATACTAATTCATATATTAATTCATCTTTGATAGATGAATTAATTGGCATTTCTCCACACAATAGATCACCAGACATCTTATTAACATTTGTACAATGTCTTATACTAAAAAATTGAAATTGGCAAACAATATTGTTTGCTTTTCCATGCATATGTTTTAGCCTCTCCTTCTTAACTTGATACACACCTTTCATTTGGTTGCACACAAGTTTAGAATTGGTGAAAACTACAATTCCATTTCATCCATACTCCCTAGCTGTTCCCAAGCCTTCTATCAATGCATATAATATGCCTCGTTGTTTGTTGTTCTCCTCAGTATATTCATTTTCCTTTGGAGGACCTTGCTAGTCGTAATATTGCAAAGCACATATGTAATCATTGATTTCCTTGGATTGGGATAGCAAGAAACATCTATGCATAATGTCCATTTTTCAACCATATTTAGTTGGTTTTTTTATCCCTGAAAAAATAAATTCAATAAAATATATTAAATTAACATTTATTGCAAATGCATGGGAGAAATGATATGTGTATGGTTTTCCTTAAAGTTTGCCTTAAATTTTATGGGAGAAATCACATCTAGAAATGACATGCCTTAAATATTGCCTTGCCTAGAGTTTAAGGGAGAAATGATATGTACATGGTTCTACAAACACTAGAAAATTATGCCTTAAAGTTTATCGAAGAAATGACATGTACACGGTTATCCTTAAAGTTTTGCTTGAGTTTATGGGAGAAATGGGAGAAATCACATCCTTAAAGTTTGCCTTGATTTTATTGGAGAAATGACATGTATGTACATGGTTATCCTTAAAGTTTTCCTTAAAATTTATGGAGAAATGACATAGAAATGACATGTACATGGTTATCCTTAAAGTTTTCCTTGAGTTTATGGGAGAAATGACATGTATGTACATGCTTATCCTTAAAGTTTTCCTTAAAGTTTATGGGAGAAATGACATAGAAATGACATGTACATGGTTATATCCTTAAAGTTTGCCTTGAGTTTATGGGAGAAATGGGAGAAACAACATGTATGTACATGGTTATCTTTAAAGTTTGCCATAAAGTTTATGGGAGATATGACATAGAAATGATAGGTACATGGTTCCAAAAACACTAGCAAATGCCTTCAAGTTTATGGGAGAAATGGCATGTACAGAAATGGATATTACAATGAAGAACTTCTATTTAGGTATGTTCCAAAGATTCACAGTAGGGGCATTTAATGGATATGTCACCTTTGAGAAAGGATGCGATCCAAAGGCTACCTGGCCATTTATAGACTCTGCCTTTAGAAATTGTAGAAGTTAACACTCAACAGATAGACTCAAATCCTATGGAAGTTCAACCACTTTAGGTTCGCTTTTTAGGCCTTAAATTTTGCCTTGAATTAATGGGATAAAGCCTTGAGTTTGTGGGAGAAATGACATGTGCATGGTTTGCCTTAGAGTTTATGGTAGAAATCACATCTAGAAATGGCATGCCTTAAAGTTTGCCTTTACTAGAGTTTAAGGAGAAATGACATGTACATGGTTTGCCTTAAAGTTTTCCTTATATTTTATGGGAGAAATGACATAGAAATAATAGAGAAATGACATAGAAATGACATGCCTTAAAGTTTGCCTAAAATTTTATGGGAGAAATGACACATGTGTATGGGAAAAATGACACATGTACACGGTTTTTGCCTTAAAGTGGTAGTGGTTTGCCCTTACTAAAACAACTAGTGGTGGTGGTTGATGAAGTTATGTAAAAAGTCACACCTTGATGATTTTGTGGGAGAAATGACATGTACATGGTTTGCAAAATTATTTTATGCACTTACTAAAACAACTAGTGGTAGTGGTTGATGAAGTTATGTCAAAAGTCACACCTTGATGATTTTGTGGGAGAAATGACATGTACATGGTTTGAAAAATTATTTTATCCACCTACTAAAATAACTATTGGTAGTGGTTGATGAAGTTATGTAAAAATTCACACCTTGATGAGTTTGTGGGAGAAATGACATGTACATGGTTTTCCTTAAAGTTTAGGTTGCCTTAAAGTTGATGGGAGAAATCACATATAGAAACCTTTACTTTGACATCTATAAATAGGCTAAGAACATTAAAAAAGAATTTTAAACAATAATTAGTTATGTCCTTAATAAGAAGTATGACTTAGCACCTAACAGATTGTCTAATAATTTATAATAATGTCATTTTTGGCTTGTATAATATCATTCATCCTTGGAATGTACAAGAATTTTACAACTTGAACATCAACCTACACTATCATCATATCACTGTACATAATCTAGATTAGTAATATCCATTACATCATAAAACACTCCACTTTTAACATTTTCCAAAATTAGAAGCATCATGGAAGGTGTAAATTTAGGTACATTAATAAAAAATAGTTCTAGCATCAACATAAACCTATAGTAGAATTATGGTAAGAAGCCAAGGGTCTTTATTACTCGAATAATCCATTTATATCAATCATTCCTATTAACATCATGCCTCCTGTTAGTCATCAGTATTTTTCACTATCTTTAGATGACTATAGAATGGTTATAGCTTTCTGAAAACAATATTCCTTGAATATATTGAGTTTCAGAAATCTCACTACCTTCATTATCCTTATAAACCTATTTTCACTATTCCTCAGTTGGTCTTCCCAAAGCCACCCTGTTTCTCTTAGAAGACTCATTATGGGCTTATGCCTCCCATTTTCATCCTTCTTTCCTGCCTATAGCCTCATTTCCCTATTTTCCCTTGTCAATAAACTCCATCCTCCCTCTAGGGTTTCTTGTTTCTAACTAATTCCCATGTCCTTTTGGGCATAATACCTATGACCATGCTCTGTTTTCACTTGAAAATATCTAAAGTCAAATTTCGGTCAAAATCAGGTCAAAGGACACCCCCATTAGGTCGTTAGGGTTTTACATTTTTTAAGGTTAACCTTGGATGTTTCAGGCACTGATTTTCCTTTGCTAGAATCTGGCTCAGATGTAACAGAAAGTAAAGACATGTTTATTCAAGAAAGACCTAAAATTTCGAAGGAGGATTATCTTCTCAGTTCAAAACCTGCAAGTGAGAAAAATGGAAAAAGTTTAGCACTTCTGCAGGAGTGTTGAAAGATTTATCAGTAGAAGGTATTGATGATGTATATTGTTTAATATTGAATGAAAACAATGTATAACAAAGGAAAGGGGAACAAATTTGTCTTATATATGACTAGGGTTTATAAACTGGTTAGTCCATTTGAGTGCCAAAGTAGTGATCACTTGCATAAAATGACATGGAGGAATCACACAAGGCCAAACATGAAGAAAGTATATTAGAAAAGATTGATGGAATATGGAAAAAGGTGAGGTGAATTGGACATAAATGAATGAACTTGAAAGGGCTATAGAGAACTTAAAAGAAAACACTGATGATCGCTGTAAAGAACTGCATGCACTTAGGGTTTTGAAAAAGGTGGCCAGAAGAGATGGAAAAGTTAAGTTAAAACTTATGGTGGAAACTATAGAAGATTTTGACACTATAAAAAAATTCCTCATTAGAAAAGCTCGTACTCAGTCTTTCTCTATCACATAACACATCCGATCCAGAGAAAAATACTTTTGAGACCTCTAATTCACCTAACTCGCCTCATATACCAAATCCCCAGCTAAACACACCTTAAACTATGCCTAATACTCGAACACCTAACTCGTCTCACATACCAAACCCCTAGCTAATTGTACCTCAAATTCCAATTAATATTCCAAATACACAGTTAAATATACATATTCATGGTATGATGATCTTGAACTAATACCAACCATATAGCCAACCTTTTTTTGCATATCCTCCCCAAGTTAAATTGGAATTGTAAAAAATCGACAGGAATGAAAAACAAGGTATGGCCTAGTTCAACAAGACAAAAGAGTATTTCGAGATATATGACATTTATAATGATGATGAGAATATGATATATGCATCAATATAACTATAAGAAGATGCATACAATTGGTACATGAGGTGGAAAATATCAGCGTATGTAATAAGTTGGAACAAATTTAAGGACAAGTTCTTTAAATGATTTCAGGGCATCAAAGAAGAGGATTTTACACTAAACTCATCAGGTTGAAACAACAAGGAAATATGGATGAATTCACATGTGAATAGGAACCACTGCCTACGAGAGTACCAAAATTATTAGCAGAAATTTTGGTTTGATCTTATATCATTCAATTAAAAACACACATTCATAACAAGTTGAAGCTACATGATATTACAATGATGGAAAATGAAAATTACAAGGAAAAAGTTGTAGAAAAGAAGCTGGAACAATCATCACTACAAAGATTCGATAAGGTTTACTCAAGGGGGGAGATTCCCCAAACTACCAAACTAGAAAATACAAAATACCTTCCACCACATTTAAGAGGAAGACAATGTAATATAGAAATCCAACGAACAAAACAACGAAAATGCAAACAGTGTAGCAAAAAATGGGATCCCATAAATAAATGTTTTGAAGGAAATAATATCAAAAATTTATAGAAGTGTGAAGCAAAGGATGATTCAAATAATGGTGAATCAATTGTAGAAGAAGTTGGGGATTCTCAACAATATTCCCCAAACTCAGACAACGAGAGTGTTCTACAGGAATCATTATCAACCATGACAAGAATAACCAAACACTTACAATTTTGTTGACACAAATCTTGCAAAAATGTTGAATCTTTTCACAAATCCAATGCTTAATATGAAAGTGGTGGTAGAAGATGGAAAGAAAATCAAAAGAGTAGGAAAATGTCATAAGGTTAAATTGAAAATGCAGTACTACAATTTATAATCCCCATTTTACATCGTACCTCTTGGAGGATTTTATAAGGTCCTAGGTGTCCAATGGCTACAAACATTACACACTTACTCCACCAACCATCAAAAACACTTTATAAATTTTAGATGGAAAGGAGAGAATAAATTTTAGATGGAAAGGAGAGAAATATAAATTATATGGTTTTCAACCACCTCAAAATCAAATTGTATCATTCCATTATATGTTGAAGTTGGTTAAAAATGAAGCACCAACATATATAGTACAATGTCATCAAATGGAAATATTTAAATTAGAATTTGTTAGCAAAGAACCACTTAAGATCCAGGAGTTAATTGAAAAACATGAGAAAGTATTCGAAGATTTTCCCTTGGAGATTCCTACTTAAAGAGAAATTGAGCACGTCATCAAAGTCAAAGAAGGATCAAATCATGTCAACATCAAATATATCGGTACCCCCATCATTAAAAAAAAACCGAAATTGAAATGATAGTCCAAGACCTACTAAAGTGCAGTATCATCACAAAAAGTAGAAGTCCTTATGCAACTCTTGTATTCCTTGTTTGAATGATGGATATTTTAGGCTATACATGGATTACAAAGGATTGCATAAAATAACAATAAAAATCAAATTTCTTATTCCCTATATAGACAACATGTTGAATGAAGTACATGGAACTAAGTGTTTTTCTAAATTGGAGTTAAGATCAGGATATTACCAAATCAAAGTAAGATTGAAATATATGGAGAAGACTACCTTTGAAACTCATGGTGGGTACTACAAATTCAAATTTATGCCATCTATGTTAAATAATTCCCTAACCACCTTTTAGGAAACCATGAATGAAGTATTTCAACCCTACCCACAGAAATTTGTGTTAGTCTTCTTTGAAAAAATTCTTATAAACTTGGGATGAGCATTTGAAGCACTTGGAGAAAGTTTTATCTCTTCTAAAAAAAACAATTTTACGATAATGTCAAAATGTACCTTTGGAAATGAAAACGTAGAGTATCTGGGACATGTAATATCACATGAAGGAGTGAAGGTAGATCCAAACAAGATTAAAGCAATCACATAGTGGCCAAGCAAACTAAGAATTCTAAACTGAGAAGATTTTTGGTGTTAACAAGATACTATCAAAGGTTTATTCAGAGATGTGCTCATGCAGCCGCACTCATAAAAAAACTTTAGAAAAATAACACATTATAATGGGATGACAAGGAAGGGTGTTTCGAAACCTTAAGGGAAATTATGTCCACTATACCTATACTATCAACTCCAATTTTTTCAAAACATTTTGTAATCAAATGTGATGCTTCAGGTTTCAGAATAGGGGCAATCTTGATGTAGGATGGTCATCCTATAACATTTGAAAATAGGAAGATCAACAAAAGAGAATGATTAAAATATAAATATGAAAAGGAAATGTTGGTCATTATGCACACACTAGCTAAATGGAAACGATATATTTTGGGAAGTAAGTTTTTGATACGAACATATCATAATAGTCTTCAACACCTTCTCTAGCAAAAAACACTTTTTAGAATACAAAAAAAATGTATCGAAAAAATTGCTAATTTTGATATAAGAGGTACTACATAAGAAAGGAAAATAAAACATAACAACATATGCTCTCTCTGGCAAAGACGAAGAGTCTCCATCACTTATAGTTTTAGTTGTAGTTCAAGAATGACTCAATGAAATTTGAAGTGAGTATGTAAAATATCCAGAAACATGTGTTATAATTAATAGTCCTATTCAAGACTCAAAATTCAAATGGAAAAAATGGTATTCTTTGGTAAAAATAAAAAATTTACCTAAGCACAAAATTAAAATTTAAGCCCAAAATTTTCAAGAAATCTCATGACTCGCTAGTAGTAAGACATGTGGGTTTCTTGAAAACATAATATAATGCACACCGATCATTTTTTTAGAAATGGATAAGTAATAATATTAAAAAATACGTATCAAAGTGTGACCAATGCCAAAGAAATAAAAAATGAGAACATTAAGACCCTTAGATTGCTCCATCCCCTAAATATTCCAAACCAATAGTGGAAATAAATATTGATGGAATATCCATGTTAAATGGAAAGGACAAAATTCTCTCAATAGTCAATAGACTTACGAAGTATGCACAATTCATGGGAATAAAGAAATCAAACTTTGTAAAACAATTTGTTGAAGTATTTTGCGAAAATGTCTACAAATTGCATGGATTTCCAAAATTAATTGTTAGCAATAGAGATGCAAATTTTAAAGTGAATTTCTTAAAGGAAGTTTTCAAATAAAGTGGAATATACCTCAACATGAGTTTAGCTTGTCATTTGCAAACAAACGATCAAACAAAATTTTTCAATAAATGTTTCGAGGCTTATATTTGTTGTTGTATAACAAAAAACATAATAAGTGGTTTCATTGGTTACAATTTTTTTAATGGTGGTGCAACTCTAATTATTGGGGTTCATTTTTTTTTGGCATGACTTGGCTTAGTGGGGGTTTTCTGAACCAATTTTGACTTAAAGGATCATATTTTGTGTTTCATGTGGCATAGCGGGGGTTTTACGACCCAAGAATTAAAGAAGATAAAAGGACACAACTCATGTGATTGTTCCATCCATGAATCAGGAAAAAAATAAGAAGCACAATTTGCGAGAAAGCTAAAAAGATGGTCTGACAATTACAAAGGTAAGCTACCCTTTAAAATTTTTAATCATTATAGAGTAGGACATTTTCCTACTAAATGTATACATGTAAAATGGGAAGACAATGATAAGGAAGAATAACATAATGATAAAAGCAAATGTGATAGACCAAAAAAAAAAAAAAAAAAAAAAAAAACATACTAAAAAGATGAGTTTTTACTCTAGAGAGGACTATAGCTTGTTTGAAGAAAATGATGGATATGTTTATGATATTAAAGATAATAATTCCTCTTCATAGAAATGGAGTCAGTCTATTGATAAATAAAATGAAGACATTGAGAGAAAAGAAGAAGAAGAAGAAGAAGATATAGTTTTTTCTCTAGAGAGGCCCTATAGCTTGTTTGAAGAAAGTGATGGATATGTTGATGATATTATAATTCCTCTTCATAGAAATGGAGACAAATTCTATTGATAAATAATATGAAGACATTCAGAATAATAATAATAATAATAATAAAATAAAATAAAAATAAATAAATAAATAACTGAAATAAAAAAATAAAAAATAAAATAAAATAAAATAAATAAAATAAAAGTTAAGAAGAAAAATACATTGATGAGGAAGTGAATCTTGAAGTAGAACTCGTTGTGCCTTAGAATAAATACACATGCTTAGGGAAAGAAAAAATATTTACAGAAGGACCAACTGCAGAAATATGAAAAGTGTTGATTTTTGTAGCTATGTCTAGTCTTCATAATTACTATTTTAGCCATCCAAATATTTATGTAACATTAAATTTAAGACATGTTCTTCATGTCATTTTCAAAAGAAAGAAGTTGAATTTCTAAATTTGAGTTTTCGGCCCCAAGAATGTCAAGTCAGCCCTCCTCAAAATCAAGTTGGGTTGACCCTTTAAACACACGGGTTCATGCAATCACTATATATACCCAATAGGCTCCATCTATTGGGAGGAAATTCAGATTACTTCTGTTCAAGTGAGGGTTCGCTTTTGTTTAAGTGAAGGAGGAGAAATACAAGGGCATATCAAGTTTAAATGGCAAGTTGAGAATCTGGGCAAATTTGATTTCCAAAACAACAAGATGAATTTCAGGGGGCCAAAATTTTAGGAGGCTGATATTTTAGGAGGCCGAATTTGTCTTTGGTTGACTAGGCTTGACCTGGGCATGTTTGTGGTCATTTTGAATTTTTTTTTACTAGAAGATCAAATTGTATCTCTTGTTGACTTGAATAATTTCTCTAAGGACAAGATTGTTGGGATTTCCTCCAATTGGGTTTTCCCAGGGTAGAATTATGTATCTCATGTGTTTGAATGTCTCTATATGATCCTAATAGAAATTTTTATTCTATTGTTGAGATCTTCTGTATAATTTCTATATGATGAATGTAAACATAAGAAAGATAAACATAAAAAATCATAAGAAGTAATTATCAGATTAGAATATATTTGGAAAATAAACATGGTTTCAGAGATGGATGGAAGAGGAGCGTTATAGTAGTAGTCAAGAAAATATCTAATCCGAATCCTATAACCATACCTCAAAATAAAAATAAAAATCTAAAGGCAACTGAAGTCAACTCATGGTTCTAAGGATCAAAGTCTTATTCTTTTAAGGGTCAGATTCTGTTGAAGAACGAAAAGACTCAGTCTAGTTGCAAAGGGATGAAAGGCCTAAGGGCTTATCTCAGTAAGGCTAAAAATGCCTCAGGTTTAGTAATAGAGGGCCGAGAGGCCTTAGAGATGACGATCTAAAATGTCTCAGACCAGAATACTTTAGTTAGTGGAAAAGACAATAGCATTGTCTTTTGTGCATGAGGTCTACTAAAATTTGTTTGCAAAAAGTGGTTTGCAACCTTTTGATTATGGAAGGAACTATTCCTTCAGGTCAAGGAAAGGCACCCCTATTAAAAAGGAATTTACGGTTATTTCATGGTTAATAAAGTTCATTTCATGTGTCACAAACAAAATATGTAATAAAGGACTCCGTTGCTACACAACAAAAGAAGTATGCTAAAATCTGCTTGGAAGGTGTCAAGAAGAATGATCCTTAAATTATGAAGCTGTTGGAAATACCGAGAGGGTGGTGAATCAATATTTATTTTCAATTGTTATTTTTACCAATTAGATCACTTATATTTAGAATACAAATGAACAATAAGAATAAATGCTTTTATTAATATTAATAAATTAAGTACAATATTTGTGTAGGGATCCAACCCTAGATGAAGACACCAATATTCAACCTCCCAGTCGCTAACCTGTATTATGCCAAGCATCAACATGGACTTCACGAGGCTCCAAAATCTATTGCTCCAAACATATCTCCCAAGGCTCCAACCTTGTCACTTTGAGGCACCAACCTCTAGGGCTCCAACCCTATCTCTGGAACATGCTCCAACGTGGTCTCTTGAGGACTACTATCTTATAGAGCTCCAACCCAATCTTCCAAGGAACCAACCTTGTCTCTATGAGGCTCCAACCTCTAGCTTCAATTCGTCAAGATATATTTGGTTATACTTCATGGCTCCTAATGTATTCTTCAACGAGTGCTAAAAATCTTTAGTTATCCCCTCACTTATTCTCCACGTCACTTCATCAATGACAACCTTGTTCTTCACATGAAGGTGTCTCTACTATTCTTCATGGTACCCAAAACAAAGATCTTCAAGGTTACTTCATGATGACTAATGCATCATGGTCTTCAAAATTATCTCCAATACCTTCAAAGTGTCTTCAATGGGTCATCAACAATGCTTCAATATGTCTTCAATAATTGCCTAAAAAATATTCTTCAATGGCCTAATTTGTGTTCCAAGGTCCACTGCCTCAAGTCAACACAATCTTCTTCAAATACACTAGATGGTCTTCAAAGATGTTCAAGAGGACTTCAATAGATCTTCAAAATTGCTTCTACAAGGCTTCAAATCTTCTCAACAAATCTGCTCCAACAAGGTTAGTAGGAGGTCTTCCAAAATTCTACTCCGAAGAGGTCACTAGTCCTGTCTAAGAGTAAGCCCAAAACCCCCTCTTAACTTTCAACTCAATAATTGTTCTAGATTTGCAAGGATTCAAGTGATTGAATTTTCTATTCTTTTAAGTGTAGCTACTATCCACAAGTCCTGTAGCTATCTCTTTTGTCCGAGGCTGCTAAACAGAGGTCCGAACAACAATCTATCAATACCACTGAGCCAATTGAGGTATAATTCAGAATTTAACAAGAGATACAAAGTACTGATCTGAGGGCATAAGTCTGAGATTTTGTGGATGATCACCACAGAACAAGTCCAAGTTCCTCCCAACAACAATTTTTTGGTATAAGTACCAAGCTACAAGGTTGTAATTCCAATAGGTTTGAAACAAAATCCTGTAGCCGGTTATCTTCCTTAATGGGTCAGAGCTTAGGTACAGGCCCGCAATTACAAATTCTGAGCCACAGTCACATTTTTTTTTAAAGTGGTTTGAATCTACAACAAGTCTGAGTTTGCAATTAGTTTGAAATGCAAGTCTGTAACAAGTGGACTGCAGATTCGAATTGCAGGGTTTAACAACACTAATTGAAGAGCTTTAGAAGCTACCAGGAATCCCACGAAAATACTCCATGTAATTACTACAGAAACTAATTTTTATCTTTTGTATGTTTGATCTGAATTTTCTTGACCGAACTGTGATGAAATGGATGAATTCTATTGGGTATTTATACTTGTTTCCACCTACAAAAAAACGTGTCAGTTCGTGAAGAAGAGCCGACCTATATACTGGAGTCAACATGTATGTATTAAATTGTCTATTATGTAAATTCAATTTTAGGCCGACCCGTGTGCAATTTCGTGCCAATATTTTACTTGTTGAAATGGAAGACAATTTTAAATAGGGTGAAAATGTGAAGTTGGGTTACAATTTTTGCCCTTTTTTGAGAAAAAAATATCATTTTTTTCTATTCTTAAACTTTCTACAAGCTAAAGAATTTTTTTGTTTAGAATTTCATTTTGTGATAAAAATAAAAGTTGTCGGAAAATTTATTAACTTTCTATTACTTATATTTTGGAATTTTTTTATACACATTTGATATGTCAACTTAGTGTTTCTTTGAGTGCTTGTTCTTTAACAATCAAAGGATTCATAAAATTCATGTTCAAACGCGTTGGTGTATTCTTTGAAAACTTTGTGTTTTTGAGAAACAAAATGTGTTACAACAATCTAGACAGAATCTACTTCGTTTTCGTTATATTTACGAAACCAACTGATGCATATCATAATTACTAGAATTTTTTGAACTAATTCAATATGAAAAAACTGCATATTTTGAATATGTTTCAGCTCGCACAAAATTTCTCAACATATAAGTTATAAACATATTTTGAATATGTTTTGGCTTGCACAAAATTTCTGAAATGCAAGTCTGTAACAGGTGGATTGCAGATTCGAATTGCAGGGTTTAACAGGATGAATTGAAGAGCTTTAGAAGCTACCAGGAATCCCATGAAAATACTCCACGTAATTACTTCAGAAACTAATTTGTATCTTCTGTATGTCTGATCTGAATTTTCTTGACCGAACTGTGATGAAATGGATGAATTCTATTGGGTATTTATAGTTGTTTCCACCTACGAAAAGACGTGTCTGTTCGTGAAGGAGAGCCGACCTATATACTGGAGCCGACATGTATGTATTAAAATCTCTATTATGTAAATTCAATTTTAGGTCGACCTGTGTGCAATTTCATGCCAATATTTTACTTGTTGAACGTAAGACATTTTTAAATACTTTTAAGTGAAAATGTGAAGTTGGGTTACACTTTTTGCCCTTTTTTGAGAAAATAATATCATTTCTTTTTCTTTTCTTAAACTTTCTACATGCTAAAACAATTTTTCTATTTAGAATTTCATTTTGCGATTAAAAAAAAGTTGTTAGAAATTTTATTAACTTTCTATTACTTATTTTTTGGAATTTTTTTATACACATTTGATATGTCAACTTAGCGTTTCTTTGAGTGTGTGCTCTTTAACAATCAAAGGATTCATAAAAAGTCATGTTCCAACGCATTGGTGTATTCTATGAAAACTTTGTGTTTTTGAGAAACAAAATGTGTTACAACAATCTAGACAGAGTCTACTTCGTTTTCGTTATATTTACGAAAACAACTGATGCATATCATAATTACTAGAATTTTTTGAACTAATTCAATATGAAAAAACTGCATATTTTGAATATGTTTCGGCTCGCACAAAATTTTTCAACATATAAGTTATAAACTAAAAATCTAAAACTACCCATTACAAACGATGGACCAATGTAATGCACCATAATTTTTTAAAATTTTTTTACAGTGTATTTTGGAAGATACAAAATATTGATTTCACTGAATCATAATGACCTTCAGAAATTGTTTGCACCCATTTTATTACAGAATTAATTAAAATTAGTAAATATTTATGAAATTCCATAAAAGTTATATTTCCGGAAAGTAGATTGAATTCTGCAAATGCTTGTCTTAGTTCCGACAGTTAATTCATAAAGTTTCATGGAGTTTAATCAGTCCAAAGTTGAAGAAATGTGTTTAGATCTTGGCTCTACATAATTGTAGAATTGTTAGTTCGGTCGAACTTTTTTTTATTTTTTGTCCCAACGGCCCTTCAAGTATAACGACACAAAAGTTCGACCGAACTTTTAATTGACTTTACGTCGACCGGAAAATTCAATGAAGCCCCTCCAAAAAAAAATTTCACGGCAATATAAATAGGCATAAACGAATTCATTATTTTTGCATAATTTCACACATTTCTTCATTTGGTCTGATTTTGCAAAGGATTTTTTTTGGGCTTAATTTTTAGAGGACTCTTTTTGGCTTAACATTCAAAGGACATTTTTTGAAGGTATGTGATAGATTTTTGGATGCTTTTTGGGCTTAATTTCCAAGGACATTTTTTTGAAGGTATTTTGTTTTTAGAGGTTTTGGGCTTAATTTTCAAGGGACATTTTTTTGGAGGTATTTTGTTTTTACAGGTTTATGGGTTTAATTTTCAATAGACATTTTTTGGATTTTTTTTGGGCTTAATTTCGAAAGGACTCTTTTTAGGCTTAATATTCAAAGGACAGTTTTTGGAGGTCTTTTTTAAAGTGATATTTTTTAAGAGGCTTTTTGGGCTTAATTTTCAAAGGACATTGTTTGGAGGTATTTTTTTTAGAGACATTTGTTTTAGAGGTGTTACACCATTTTTTTGTCATCTAGCCTATTATCATTAGATGGACCCAAGTACAACATGTAAGACCAATTTTACCCTAAGTAAAATTGCTTTCACTATGTGAAATAACTTAGTAAAACACCTTTATTAAGTTGTTTATGGTCTAAACAGAAAACCCCAAAGGGAAATATTAAATAAATCTATATTTGTTTGATTTTCCTCATGGAATAATTAATTAAACAATAATTTAATTATTATTCCAGGTCATATTTAACCCAAAACAAGGAAATTAATTAGATAAATCCTTATTTATCTTATTATTTTCCAGGAATAATTATTTAAATATTATTTAAATAATATTCCTTGTTAAATATGACTAAATCATTTATAAATAATTAAATAAATCATTATTTATTTAATTATCATTCAACCACTTCCTTAAAATAATAAATAAATCATTTATTTATTTATTATTTATAAATAAAGGATTTGACCCAAGTCAAAATCCTTTTCCCTCCAACAAATATAATAAAATATTCTTAAAAGGTGGTTCTAGAATTTGGTTAATAATATTTTATTCATGCACCAAGTTCTAGACTACCCTAATATTTTGTTATAAATAGAAGGGTTTTCCCATTCATTTGTCACCTTTTGTTGCCTATTAGATCACTCTGGATCTATGCTCTTGGTCTGATTTTGAGCCATTATCATTGTCAAATTTTCTATTTGTGAGCTCCCTTTGAGTTCTATGTTTGTCTGGGTTTTCTTCACCAACAAGAGAGAGAAATGCTAGATCTGAAGCGCTGAGGACTTCTAAAGAACCCATCCCATTGAGGAGAATTGGAAACACCTTTCTTGTTTTCCTCTCAGGTGCCCTTAATATAAAAATTCTTTCAAATATATGGTTCTTGTCTTGTCTATTGGATGCATAGAGCAAAACTTTATTTTCACTGCTTAATGTCTTTTTATGCATAGATATGGATTGTACAGCATTTGTCTTGATCAACTAACTGCAGATTTGAAGATATTGGCAACCATATTTGATGTTAGGGCTATTTGTTATGTGTAGCTAAAGTGGTCTTTTTTCATACATTTCGACAAAAGATTCATACTAACAAGAGGTTTTTGGACTTAATTTTCAAAGGACATTTTTTGGAGGTATTTTTTAAAGTGACATTTTTTAAGAAGTTGGGCTTAATTTTCAATGGACATTGTTTGAAGGTATTTTTTAGGGGCTTAATTTTCAATGGAAAATTTTTGGAGGTATTTTTTGAAGAGAATTTTTTTTAGAATATGTGTTTTGGGTTGAAGTAAATCGTTTATAATGATTTTTTAAAATGAGTTTTTGTCTGACTTTTTATATGAAATTTTTTTGCAGGACTGGGAAGGAAATATTTTGAGCTTCATTTCATTTTTAGAAGACATTTTTTTCTTGGATTTTTTAAAGTAAGCGTTTTGGATTAAAGTATATATTTTGTGCAAAATTTTTAAAATGAGTTTTTTTTTTTTTTTAGAATTAAATCTTTTGTGATGCTTTTTTTAATTGGGGTTTCGTCTAAATTTTTGAAGGAAAATTTTTGAACTTCATACTCAATTATCATGGGAAATCGAAGGAATTGCAAGAGAAAATATGATCAAACAAGAGACCCTGAGGAACGTAGAGAACAGGGGAAAGAATATCTCAAAAAAAGAGAGAAGAATGCTCAAATATTGAAAGAGAAAATCAACCTCAACTAGAAGTTGAAGCAAGGATGTAAATGTAAATATTATAAATTTGATATTTAAATTTTCCTAGTGTAAATTGTGAAGCTTAATTTTTATTTGATGAACTAATTTGAAAAATATTTTGCAATGTAAATAGAGACAGATATTCCTCAAAACATTGATGATGAGATACAAAATTTTGAAAGAAAAAGTGAAAGAGATATTAAACCAATGATTGAAGATGGTGAAAACTTTGAAAGAATTTCAAGTGAAGAAATTGAATCACCAGGTATATATATATATATATATATATATGTTGAACACATGCACGTAGTATTGAAATTATACATATTTATTAATTTGGTTATTAATTGAATATGTAAACTTATTATGTACTATTAATTCGAATATGTACAAATGAAATGAATATCGATGATGAGATGTTAGAAAATGTTGACACTCACACATATGGAGATAAAAAAGCTAACCATGTTATACAATATCATGTTAATCACATTTTTGATTCGTTCTTCATAACGGAAATTGTGCCAGTTCAAGCACAATTGTTGAAAGGTCTCTTAACGTTAAGGAAATTAAAAGAAGCTACGAATTTATTGGGTATTTGAAAATAAACAAACGATAAAAAATAATGAAGGAAAATGTGATACAAAATATAAATAGTGCTATAATTCAATTAGAATATGTAGACAGAAAAATGTTTTAGATGCAAGTAGAGCAATTCATATGGCAGTGGTTTCATCAAGTACTAAAGAGAATCGCTTGGTAAAATATATGGCACGAGCATTAGGAAACTCATGAAAAACTTTGCACAAACATCGAAAATTTTGGTTGAAAATAGATGTAAATGATGAACTCACTTGCTGGATAGCTATTTGTAGGTAACCATACAAAGATAGACTTGGAGAAATTTTAAAAAAAATAATATATGAATATTGGATGAAAAATTCATGTGTTTCACCAAAATAAAGGGATGTGATGCGAAGAAGAATAGCATGAAATTAGTACGAAGAACATCCAAAACATTTATTGGACACCTCTCAGATAGAGTTGTTCAACAAGTTCAAAGAAGAGAATCGTGAAATTATGTCTCAATCAGTGCTTTTGTGCAACAAAAACCATGGTATGTAAAACCTATCACCGTACACGACACTTGCTATTTTCGTTATCATGTGGAATTTCAGTTATATTATGACACATTCCTTATTTTTGGTAAATTTTTTTGGAAAGATTCACCTCCTCCTTCCACTATCCATGATTTCATATCTCAAATTTTATGTGGAAGAGAAAGCCATGAATTATTTTACCAAAAGAAATGTGTTGGTGGTAAAAAATGCGATGATTGTGGAAATTTGACTAAATTTAGAAATAAATATCATACTGATATAAATGATCATCATTGTCCAACATGAAAGTGAAATGGAAGAGATATGAATATATCCATACATCGATTCAAGGTTCAAGAGCTAAAATAATTGATTTACAAGAAGAATAAATTTTTGCGATATAATTTTTGAGAGAGTTTGAGGAAGAAATTTATAAATACACAAGCATTCCCATAAAGCTTGATAGCAGGACTTGCAATTCAAAAAATCCCATGAATTTTTTCCACCAGGGACCATTTTGTCAGTAATTTATTTTGCATAAAACTACACATTTTTTGCACAAAAGGAAATTCAGAGTGAATACTATCATTTTGACCAAGTCTCCATGCTCGCCCATATTCTATATAGACATGCCGAACAAAATGTTGATCATATAGAAAGCACCAGTGAAAATCGACATGTTATTAAAGAATATCACTTTATATCAGTGACGATCATACACATGATACATATTTTGTACAACACTGTGTTGTAGCCTCTACAACACCCTCCAAAAATTCACCTTCTGAAAATTTTTAAGCCCCTGAGCATCGAAAAGGCTAGGTCAAAATCTATAGTTTAAATATTTTTCAGGAAATGTTAAGAGTCGCTGAGTCGCAGAATATGTTTTTTCCCAAATTTGTGACCTTGCGACCCTGCGACCTATCAGGTCGCTAGGTCGCCAAGTCGCAAATCTCTTTCAAGTTTCAAAATCACGACCTAGCGACCTTGCGACCCCGTGACCCTCCAGGTCACAAGGTCACAAGGTTGCGAGTTGGTGCCTCTCTTAAACACGGGACATTTGAGACCTAGTGACCTCATTAATTTCTCGCACGCACGACCCCTTTATAAATAGGAGGGTCGCTAGGTCGCATTTTTTTCACGCGACGGAGAGCGAAAAAACGCTTCTGACAGGCCAAATGGAGTGCGGTTTTCTCGGGTAAGTTGCCGTTTCCTCCTGATGTTTCCGTTTTTTACTTTTGTTGCCCTGTTCCCCTTACCTTAGCCCTTTTTAATCCTTTAGAGCCTTAGATGTTCCAAATTATCCAAACCCTATCTTTCTTACACATTTTTGTAATCAGAGTCACCCAGCCTTCCCTGTGTTTGTTTTTCTCCTAATACCCCTTCACCTCCATGTTTTGGATTGCTCACTCAGTCCTTGCAAAGTTTCAAGTTAAAAATAAATTTATTATATGAGGCAAAGGACCACGTCACCTTTTAAATCTCCCGGCGAGCCCTAGTGAGACCCCCGACCCTCGCGACCTCGCGACCCTTGCGACCCAGCGACCCCGATCGCTGAGTTGCCAAGTTGCAGCTTCACTCAAAACCGATGTTTGCGAGCCTTGTGACCGAGCGACCTGGTCGCCAAGTCGCAGGATCACACTCTTATGAACTGTTAAACCTTTATGACCCAGCGACCTTGCGACCTTGTCGCAGGGTTGCTACCTTCTGAAAGTTTAAACCTCTGCGACTCAATGACCTATCAACCCAGTCGCAAGTTGCTAGGTCACCCTTTCCTATCCTCAGTTGGGCAAAGTAAAAAAAAAAGCTGTACCTAGGCTTTTATTATTATGGCATCTGTCTTATCCTGGGACTGTTTTATGAGCATGTTGGGTGATTTCAAAGGAGAATTAGAGTGCGTCTCCATCTCTTCAGACTCGAGTGACATGGGACCTCCAACAGTTTGCAAGAAAAACAAGAGCCCAAAGATAGAAGACACAGAAATGGAAATACCAATGTATCCTCCCCCGATCTATAGGGAAATCGCATGCACATTTTCCAAAGGAGACGACATGAGTTGGTATCAAGTATACCAAGAATTCGCATGGACAGAATTCCCAGAGGACCTCCCCGACCGGAAAATATATGTACAGGTTAAAAGGTCGAAGCTTCACTATGCAGGTGCCCACCCTGCTATATTCCCATGCACAAAAGTCATTGAATGGATCATACAGAATATTGACTCGAAGAAGTGGGTAATTCGAGATTATGAGGGTAAAGGTTTTGCAACTCTAAAGGGCTCGGATGTTGAGTTTTATTACACGCTACTGGAACGAGAACAAACTTTCACAGAAGAATGGGCCACCACCCATGCGGTCGGCATAGCAGATACCTTGAGAGGGTGGTGGGAGGAACTCGAAAAGTTCAAGATGAAGAAGGATCAGGAGTATCCAGTGGCGGGCCTCAGAAAGGTATATAAGCTGGTGGTAGCTAAGCTTTGTAGGATATACGGTCATCTCGATGCCACCACTTTCAGTGGCACTTGGGTATCCCTGATGAAATATGTCACTGTGCATGGAAATCGTTTCAATTGGGCTAGCATGCTAGTGGCCTCTCTCAAGACAAACATATCCGTGGCACTGGCACCAGAGGAGGGATATTCGTCTGAATTTTACATGGCTTCCTACCTATTGGATGTAGTTTGTTCCTGGTGCCACTTTGAGGGATGGGCACACAACTGGGACCCGGAGCAGGCATGCCCAGTTCACATAGAAGTGCAGGTATTCTGGGACTCCAAGTACAAGCAGGATATAGAGTCAATTTCGCAACTTTTCATCCCTGCGCTCTATAGGAAATTTTTCAGTCAGGATACCCCATGCATGTCCTGGCGAGCCATGGAGACTTTAGTCAAGGTGGAACGTTGGTTTCCACTCGCAGATTATACCTTTATTCGAGTCTTTGGTTCATTCAAGACTCCCCATGCTCTGCCCCAATTCGTTATGGACAATATGCTTCTTCAGGAAGTATGTTATCAGATGACTTCCGGTTTCTCAAAGGTCCTGACTAAAGGTAAGAAAAATCCATGGCCTACACTGCCACTCACCATTGGTGCCTACACGGTCAAGGATTTCAGGGAGGTAGAGGCAGAAGCAGAACAAATGAAAGGTTTATACCTAGGGCCTTTGGATCATCGGACATACGATCCTGAGAGGATAGTCCCTGAACACTGCAAATGGGCCAAGTTCAAATGGAGCTACTAGAATACTGAATTCCCATATGAAGATGAGAAAAGGAACTGGTATAACGTGGATAGGGAACTTGCCCTGAGAGCATGGTTCGATCAGGAAGACCCCGATAATCATACTTTGGAGGAAAGAGCCCGCGAGCTGGGAGGTGCCTCTTCTTCCCAGGCCAAGAAGCCTCGAACCAGCATGGGCCACAACTCCACCACCCAACAGAAAGAACAATAAGCAAAATCTCAGCTGGAAGCTGAAAAGAAGGCAAAAGAAGATGAAGATAAGCATAGGAAAAACCTGAAAGCAGAATAGAGAAATAAATAGGCGGAGGATGCCCAGAAAAGGAAGGAAGAACAAGAAGCAAAGACATAAGCTGAACGATAGCTCAAGAAAGAGTTTGATCAGGTGGAGGTCGAACGCAAGAGAAAGGAAGAATAGGAAGCAAAGGCAAAAGCAGAGCACAGGTAGAAAGCAGAACAGGACAAGGCAGAGGCAGAGTGGCTTCGGAAATAGGAAGAAGAACAAAAGAGAAAAGAAGAGGAGGATCAAAGATAAAAAAACACCGAAACATCTTCTCCAGTAACAGGAGTACAAACTGAGCTACAACCCATCGAAGTACCTGTAATTAATACACGTTTTGCACTCTCCGAGCTAGGCTCCTCCGAAGGACAGGAAGAGGAGGTGTTCAACCTAACAAGACTCACTAATGATCAGTTCACCTTCAAAATCCAATAGGAAAAATGAATATTTCTAGCATGGAACCCTTCCGCCCCACTCACAGCCACGGCAGAAAAATATATAGTCCTGGACACTAGGACCAACCCAGTGATGATATCATCGGCCGACACTGCTTTTTCCGCAGCCACAGAAGAAAATGTGAGCCGGATGAGTAGGGAAATCCTTTCCCTACAAAATAGGCTGCAGGATTCTGAACAAAGGGAAGCAAGGGCAGAGCAAGAAAAGAGAGCATTAAGGGAAGAAATTAAACATCTCCAAGAAAAAAATACTGTTATTAACGAAGTACCACTCACCATCCAAAGAGAGTTGGCGACGCTGGAGATCACCATGAGGCAAGTTTTCGGGGAGATGTTCACTATAAAACAAATAGTTGCCCCCCTACTAAGAGCCCAAGTAGAGACAAAACAGAGGAGCGAACAACTGAAAGAGGCCTCCGTCGCTTTGGAAAGAATGATAGAATGGACAGGCCGGTACCCACAGGCTTTGGAAAACTTGCCCAAGAAAGATTGGATTCACACCTAGGATGCTAAGGTCCAAATCCGTATAAAGATACAATCCAAGGAAAAGTTATCTAAAGATCCAGAAAAGGTAATGACCACATACGAGCATTTGATCAGTGGCATCAACTCAATGCATGAGCTACACCAAATTCCATCTCTGGGTGCACTGAGCGAGGAGAAGACGTGGGGACAGATAGATCAGGAGATTCAAGCATTTCTACAACCTATCAGACAATCCACTACTACTCTTGATCTTGCCACACCGCAAGAGAACTTGGTTAAGTTTGTCATTACACCAGTTTGGATGTACACTAAACTGGCTTCTTTAGCCAACCTGGTCACACGTAAGAGAGAGATGTTGATTCTGAATGCCTTAGAGTTCCTGCACCGGTTAAGGGAAGAAGCTCCTCTAATCTCCCTGGTCGCTGCAGATTATCACGCATGGCAGAATTTCCTCAAGGAGCAACAAGTTTATGCCCACGACCTCGCAATCACGCGCACACTCCCATGATCAGATTGTAGGAGGTCATAGGTTGCACTGTCCAACTGGGTCGTAGGTCGCACTATCCAACTAGGTCGCAGGTCGCATCCTCCATTCAGGTTGCAAGGCAGCCCAACGGTTAGGAAGTCGGAAATTCGATAAGCCCAAAGGGCAAGTTTTGGCCTATAAAACTTCCTTCAGGAAAACTGGAAGGAAATTTTTTGTTTGGGACTCAAAGAGATATAGAGCATTGTATAGAAGGACTACAGACTTTTGAGTATGAATACAAGCATTTTTTAAACTCCATTTTTGGACCTGATGTTGGTGAATGGGTGAACACTATGAGTATTCTGTTTTCAGTTTCTAACATCTTTTGATTAATGAAACTGTGTCTCCAATTACATCATTTGTGCATTATAGCTTTCTAAACATGTGTTAATGATGCTAAGTTTATTTCTCTTTCTCAATGAATGTTAATAACTTTGTTTACTGACATTTATATTATCACCAAAACCATTTAAGGAAGTGAAGGGTGTTCTACCATAAAGAATTGTTTCTTCTGTGGTTAGAACAACGAAAAAGCATGACCCTAATGATGTGTTGTTGACAACATTTCGTTTGGCCCCATGCTTTATAATTCTGCTTGCTATGCATAGTGTTGTATGTTCATTTAATTCATCAATCATGTGTCTTGTATCATCCGAATAAGCATGTGTCCGCAGGTTTCCAGATTCCTATTGAGATCCAAGGAAAGGAGGATTAGGCGGTAGCTGGACCCACACCCCGGACGGGATCCCTATTTCAAACGATTTAGAGTCTAGTTGGGACTTTTTACCAGGGAGATCCCCTGCTATTGATCGGACAGATTTTCTCGTCAATAGAATTGGCACTAGAAGGAGGGCCTGAATGGCAGCCTCCCATCACATGAGTAATATTCCGTTACAAACTCCCCAAGGGGAGGTCATACATGATGAAACTGGTCCTCCCCCTTTAGAAGATGCCCAAGGGGAGGAAGCTCCTTATTATGAGGTTACCAGGTATCAGTTAAGAGTTCTGCGCCCGATTTCCCGCAACCTCATCAGAGATTTGCAAGTCACTCCAGTCATGAGTTTTATAACCCATACCAGACCCCTGTAGCTAACCTCACTCACAATGGTGCCCTTGTAAATACCCTGCCCCAATTGATAAATTTGATGGTTGAAGACCTAGAAATGACAGTTTACAATAATGAACCTATTACTGGGTTCCAAGGAGCAGAACAGGAAGGTCCTAACATGAATGGACCCCATGCCGACCATCAGCCTGACCAGACCCTAGATAACAAAAACCAAGTCCACCTTCCACCAGGGGGGGCGAGGGAAATAGAGGCCAAGGGAATAGAGGTCGGGGAAAAAAAGGCCGTGGCCAAGGTCACCATACCACCCACCGCCATGAAAACCAAAATAGAGCCACCATCTACAATTGGAGGAAACTTAGAAATATGGCAAACCGCGAGGGACATCAAGACGAGCACTCCCACCATGAAGGCGAAGCATCCGCGTTGGGTGAAGGAAGTGAATCTGAATTAGAAATAAGGCACCACGAGCATGCCAGGTGGGTACAACCGCTTGCTTGGATGGCCCAATCTCCATTAGACCTCTTGGGCCCCCTTCATGACATGCCTAGACACCCTAGAAAACACCTTCCCAAGTTTGACCCTGAGAAAGGCGCGCTGGCCAAAGATCACATAAGCAACTTCTACCTTTCACCTCAAATAATGAGAGTCCAAACAGATGATGTCGCTTGCCGTCTTTTTCCGCATACCCTTGAGAACAAAGCAGCCACCTGATATCGGTCTCTCCCAAGTGTTTCCATAACTTCATGGGATCAATTCTGTCGCACTTTCCTTCAGAATTTTTCAGAGGACAAGACCCCCTCCATGCTCCTCACAGAATTGAGTACACTCAAGTGCCAAAAGAAAGAGAAGGTCAGAGATTTTAATCAAATTTTTGCCACCATATTGAAAAAATTACCCCCCAACTTGGCATTGGATGTCTCCATCACCATAGACTACTACACAAAGGCTCTTCCCAGAGACATTGCCGTATTCGTAAAGCGCGAGGCTAGGGATACCCTTGCAGAAAATTATTCCACTTCCCTTGCTATAGAAAAGGACATGCTTTCCATAGGGGTCATCGACCATGAAGGTCGAGACGATCACAAACCCGCCTCGAAGAAGAACCAGTCTTTCACATTCAAAACCGGGGATAAGGACAAAGATACTTTCGACTTCGAAGGTATAGCAAAGTCCCTTAAGTTATTAACCAATGAATTCTCTGATCTAAAGAGAAAAGACATTGAACCTGCTACTAGCACCAAGACACAATTTTTTTTTTTTTTTTCAGAAAGAATACCCCCACAATCAGCCGCCCCCCATAAAATACAAATGCTGTTCTTAACGTGGAATAAATCAGAAAAGATAATTTTTGTTCTTTCCACCAGGCTGCCCACTCCGAGAAGACATGCCCCCAATGGATTGGCAGCATGATTGCGGTAGTGAATAAGCTCTTAGATGATCAAACCCTAGGGTAAACAGACGAATATGATGCCTCAGACAATGAAGACATCCTACCCCCAAACGAGGAAATAGGATCTATCGTCCTCGCGTTTGATGTGATCCATGGGGAAAGCACCCATACCATCACCGACATTAATGTGGCCGATGATCCTAAAGCCAAGCCTGTGCGAAAATATGGCCTAAGAAGCAAAGGACCGGTTCCTGAACAGTCCTTCAAAGAAAAGAGGAGGGCCTTCTTAAGGAAAATATTACCCCCAGGGAATGAGCACCAAGCTGCTATTCCTGAGAAGTTCGCTCCTAGCAACACTCGAACAAACCAAAAGAGAAAACTGCCGGTAGGGTCACCTAAAACCCCCACCGAGACTATTCCACACTCTGATTCTAATTACAACATTGTTGAGGACATGAAGAAAACCAGAGCCAACATCTCTCTCTATGAGCTCGCCCGCATCACCAACCAACGAGAGCTTATTCTCAAAGCCTTCGCCAACGCCTCAACAACCAAACCCGTGAGAAAAACATCTGCCCAAGCTAGTGCAAGCCTCCAATTTACCGTGAATTTCGTAAATGCGAACTCTAGGGGATCTACTCCTCCCTTTCTCCTGTCTTTTGAAATCTTTAACTTTAACGTTCTTAACTGCTTGGTCAACTCCGGCGCATCCACAAATGTCATGTCCTTGTCTGTCTGTAAAAATTTAAACATTCACCTGGAGAAAACTGATGCTAGGATTATTCAGCTCGACAGATCACAAGTGCCCACTGTAGGTGAAATAAATAATTTCATCATCCGCCTATCTTCCGACTCTAGAGTCCACTAGTGCATAGGCATAGTAGTTTTAGACATCCTGGAATCCTACGGTCTCTTATTGAGTAGGGACTGGTCCAGTGAGCTACAAGGGTACTTCGCTACCAATTGGTCTCACCTATGGCTTCCCTACAAAGGTCGAAACAACCAAATCAGAGTTGAGAGTGAACCTTATATGAAGCATACTGTGACCGACTTGGACGCTACCAATGAACCTTTCAGCTTTCCCCAAGAAGAGCTCAACATGTGTTTCTTAGAGGCCATCTTCGGATGTTACCATCCCCCTCAGTCCCCGGTAAACCCAGACGTCCAATCAGAGCTAATGCTCATCACTGAATACCAAGCTATACCCATCATAAACCAAACTGAAATCTCTCCCCAACCCACGGTTCTGGAGAAACCAGAAGACGATGTATGGACCTTGTATTATGTTGGCTCAAAGACTCATGACGGAGCAGGTGCAGGCTACATCTTGTTGGACCCCCAAAAGAACAAGTTTTTGATCTCATGCCGGCTAGAATTTCAATACACCAACAATACCGCCGAATATGAGGCCTTAGTACTTGGACTCAAAAAAGCATTGGACCTAAAGGTGAAATGCTTAAAGGTTATCGGAGATTCCGAAATCATCACCCGCCAGGTACACAATACCATACATTTCTTATCTCCGCACTTGAAATCTTACCAGCAAGAGGTATGGCGTCTAATTTCTACTTTTGATGCATTTGGTATTAAATCTATGCTTAGGATGCATAATACGACAGCTGATACTCTGGCTAACGCTGCTACTAGGTTCACCCCTCTAAGGGATAGTTTTTCTATTGAAATAGTGTATAAACCATCTGTGCCAGATAACATCACTAATTTACGAGTCTTTGATGATGACCAACAGATACTTGAATTCATGCTCAACACCGACGTGTTCAAAGACGCAGTGATAGAAGACACGGACCATGATCAAGCCTTGCAAGAAGAACAAGAAAAACACAAGGAAAATCCCATGCCCAAGGGAATAGTGTCGCTCGAAAAATTGTTTGATCTGCAGAACCGTTTCCGCGGACCTCCCAACACTAAAGTACAGAGCTCCACTCTGGCACATCGACATGTAAACTTAGGGACAAATAAGGACCCGAAGTTCGTCAACCTCGGGAAGGATTGTTCCGATCAAGAGAGGCAAGCTTTCACCGAATTATTTTGGAAATACCGAGATGTGTTCGCTTGGATGTATGATGAACTGCGTACTTATGACACTCGAATTATTCAGCATGTGATCCCTATGAAGGAAGGATTGAAGCCTTTTCAGCAAAAGCTGAGAAAAGTGCACCCTACATTGGAACCAATGATTCAGAAGGAACTTAAGAAGATTTTGGATGCACGCATAATCTTCAAAGTCCGACACTCCACTTGGGTATCAAATCTGGTTCCGGTACGGAAAAAATCCAGTGATATCCATTTGTGTGTGGATTTCTGAAATCTAAACAGAGCCTCACACGAAGATAACTACCTGGTTCCCCCTATGGAACAAATACTGCAAGCCGTATCTGGATTTGAGGTGTTCTACTTGTTGGATGGTTTTTCCGGGTATAACCAAGTATTGGTAGCTGAACCCGACAGATTAAAAACTATGTTTCGGACTAAATGGGGGACTTTCGCTTTTAGGTGCATGCCCTTCGGATTGATAAATGCTGGGGCTACATTCCAATGGGAAATGGACATTGCTTTCCGAGGTCTAATAGGACAAAGCATGGTAGTATACTTGGACGACGTCACCATGTTTTCAAAGCACAGAGGCGATCACCTACATCACCTCAGGAATATTTTCGAAAGATGAAAGAAGATGGTATCTCCCTCAACCCAAAGAAAAGTGTCTTCGCTATGTCCGAGGGAAATTTGCTGGGTCATATCATAACTAGGAACGGTATAATTGTAGATCCCGAGCGAGCGAAGGTCATCGCCCAGATTCCACCTCCTAGTAGCAAAAGGGCCATGCAATCCTTCCTTGGGAAAATCAACTTTGTACAAAAATTCATATTTAAATATTTTTCCCAAATAGTTAGGCCTTTGCAAGGTATGACTAAAAAGAACGCAAATTTCAAGTGGAATTCACCCGAGAAGGAAGCGTTCAATAAGATCAAGCAAGCCATCGCCGAAGCACCATCCCTTCAAAGCCCAGACTTCAGTAAAGGTTTCATCTTATATAATTTTGCTTCGTATTCATCACTCGCGGCCGTCCTCACACAGAAAGATGCTAACAACGATGAACGACCCATATCATTCATGAGTGTCGGTTTGCAAGGCGCTGAACTGAATTACCCCGAAATTGAAAAACAGGCCTACGCAGTATACAAAGCGGTCAAGCATTTCCGACCATACAACTTAAGAACCATGTCACAATGTTCATCCCCCACCCAGATTTTCGCTCACTTTTCGTGCAGTAAGAGCTGGGCGAAAGGCGAGGAAACTGGATGACATGTCTCCAAGAGTATGACTTGGAGTTCAAACCAGCACATACTGTCAAAGGTCAAGGACTCTGCCAAATGTAGAAATTTGCTGAATAATGATTAATTATCCACCGAGATTATCCCGATCACATATCAATTTTAATTCATATGCAACACATAATCTCTTCCACTCAGATCATCACACATGCGGAAATAAAACAAGCGATAGCACATCAATTCATCACACACATTAACACAGTATGTATGGGGAAATATTATAGCTGAAAACCCCGCAGCTATTGTGTATATTATAATGGAGAAAACATGTAATAAACTCAGTACAATAATCCTCACAAGTACTCAGTACTGTCTCATGAAGTTACACACAAACTAGCTTGGTTTTGAACAAGTCACAGGTTCAAAACACATCCACTAATTGCCTGCCTCTATTGCGCAATCATGGCCTGTCTAAATAGAGATCCAAGGTCTTAATCTCCTGCTTGACAAAGGTAACTTCTATCATGGGCACTGTCTCCAAGTAGAAAATATCATGCAATAACCCATGTCAACCGATAGGTTTACTCACCTTTTCATCTACCTCTTTCACTGGTCTCCACTGAACTGTCCATGCACTGTAGTGAACTGATGTGTTCTTGAGTTGAATAATGAGTTACTAATTAATGAATTAAATAATATTTAATTCATTCCACTCATTACTAGTTGATTAACTAGTTAAACTAATCTCAACCAGTTCAACTAAGTTAAACCGAACACACCTCCACTAGCTGTCTCATTAACTCCACCAAACTTCTGCCACTGAAGTCCTAACTGAAGTCAACCATGCATGAGCTCACCAAACCCTAGGAATAGCGTAATTCCTCTGTCAGATGCATGAGCCACTTCCAAGGCTCGAACTGAAGTGCTCCAAGAGAGTAAATTGAAGTTTAGAGTCCAAATATTATTAAGGGTAAATAATATTTGACTTCCCTATTTTTAGGATAGGCAGTCTAAATATAGACTTCGACCTATAGGTCAAAAAATAGAGGTCCATCTATTTTTACCAACATGACCAATACTCCAATAATAACATACTGCAACCCCTGGACCATGCTCCATATGTCTAAAAATAGACTTTGCGCCAAAATTTTCCTGCGGGCCCACTTAGTGAAGGCGACTTCATTTCACTAAGCTCCATCATCTTGCTGCATTTTCAACACCAAATGGCCGCGGTGGCTGAAAATTCACGTGGGGGTGAAGAAGAATGCTGGAAGCAAGAAATCGACATGTACCAGATTGACCACATGCCTCAGCAGGGAATCCCTTCTTGGTACTCCGACATTTTGGAATATTTAGCCCATGGTGTTATGGATCCTGTTTTAACTGCTCGACAGAAACACGCAATAAGGCTGAAAGCTGCATCCTACCAGTTAATACAAGGAAAAATTTTCAAGAAACATTACAATGGAGTCCTACTACGCTTCCTGGAACACAATGAAGCACAAAGTGTCCTAACCGAACTACACGATGGACCGACTGGAGGACATTATGTAGGTGATACCACTACCCACAAAATCATGCTCACTGGCTACTATTGGCCAACCCTCTTCAAGTATGCTCACGCATATGTCCGGAAGTGTGTTCAATGTCAAAAATTTTCCAACCAGGAAGCACGGTCGGCCATTCCATTACAGTCGGTGGCAGTAGAGGAACCTTTTCAACAATGGGGGTTGGACGTGATTGGAGAAATCTTACCACACTCCTCCAAGCAACACCGGTATATCCTCACCGCTACCGACTATTTCACCAGGTGGGCAGAAGAAATACCACTACACCAAATCAACGATCAAGAGGTAATAGAGTTTGTCACTCAGTGCATCATGACCAGGTTTGGCATTCCAACCTCCCTTGTTTTTGACAATGCAACTTATTTTTCGTCTTTCAAGTTGTATGATTTTTCTTTGGAAAATGGTATTGTACTTAAACACTCTGAAAACTATTACCCCCAAGGGAATGGGTTAGCCGAGTTGACTAATAAGAAACTTATCTGCATCATCAAGAAGACCCTGTTGTCCCACCAATGAAAATGGCATAACGCCCTCCATAACGCCCTTTGGGATGATCAAGTCACACCCAAATATTCTCTCGGCACCTCCCCATTTTTTCTTGTATATGGAAAAGAGGCCATCCTTCCTCCCCACCTATCTCTTCGAGCCCTCCAGTTGTCCCAAGAGACCCATGGCACCCCATGCCCCACCTTGCAAGCCTGGATCAACACATTATTGAAACTGGAGGAGGAAAGGCAAAAAGCCCGGGAAAAATTCACCATCCACCAAATTCGGATTAAGAGATGGTTTGACAGAAAGTCTGCCGGGAATAAAATTTTAGAATTAGGAGACCTTGTGCTTAAATGGGATAAAGCTCACAAGGAGAAAGGGAAACATTCCAAATTCCAAGCCCTTTGGACAGGTCCATTTCAGATTAAAGGGAAGCTAGGGTCCCACGCTTTCAGATTGCAAACTCTAGAGGGAAGAATCAAGGTCCTCTTGGTAAACGGGCACGACCTCAAGCACTACTTCACTTAACGGCCCTAGAAGGGCCGTCACCACCCCTGTAGCATATTTTTTTGTTTTCTGTTTAGTTTTCGGTTTTTTAGGTGTCCTTCTAAGAACTTCAAAAGGCGGAAGGCATTGTAGAAGTCGCACAATTGGCATGTTGTGCCAGGATCCGTGCTGATGAAAAGTATTTCCTGAAAATCACAAAAGGTGGCAGGAGCTTGTCTGTGATTCACACCCAAAGGTAAAACATGACCTAGTCTGGGCTACTAAGCGTAGATAGCTCACCTAGCAAGCTTGAAAGGGTTCTTGTGAAAATAAATTTGGTTAAAGCGAAAACTAGACTAGCGACTTAGCGACCTAGCGACTTTGCGACTTTGCGACTTTGCGACTAGCGACTAGCGACTTAGCGACCTAGCGACTTTGCGACCCCGCGACCCCGCGAGGTCGCGAGGTCGCGCCTCTCTTAAGCACGAGACATTTGCGACCTAGCGACCTCATTAATTTCTCGCACGCATGACCAATTTATAAATAGGAGGGTCGCTAGGTCGCATTTTGTTCACGTGACGAAGAGCGAAAAAACGCTTCTGACAGGCCAACTGGAGCACAGTTTTCTTGGGTAAGTTGCCGTTTCCTCCTGATGTTTCCATTTTTTCCTTTTGTTGCCATGTTACCCTTACCTTAGCCCTTTTTAAGCCACCCACAATTCCTCATTTATGATCCTTTAGAGCCTTAGATGTTCGAAATTATCCAAACCCTGCTCTTTCTTACACAGTTTTGTAATCAGAGTCACCCAGCCTCCCCTGTGTTTGTTTTTCTCCTAATACCCCTTCACCTCCATGTTTTGGGTTGCTCACTTAGTACTTGAATTGTTTGAAGTTAAAAATAAATTTATTATATGAGGCAAAGGACTGCGTCACCTTTTAAATATCCCGGCCAACCCTAGTGCGACCCCTGACCCTCGCGACCTCGCAACCCTTGCGACCCAACGACCCCGGTCGCTGAGTCGCCAAGTTGCAACTTCACTCAAAACCAATTTTTGTGATCCTTGCGACCTAGCGACCCGGTTGCCAAGTCACAGGATCACACTATTATGAAATTTTAAACCTTTGTGACCCAACGACTTCGCAACCTTGTCGCAGGGTCGCCTAGTCGCAGAGTCGCTACCTTCTGAAAGTTTAAACCTCTGCGACTCAGCAACCCAGTGACCCAGTCGCAAGTTGCTAGGTCGCCCTTTCCTATCCTTAGTTGGGAAAAGTACCAAAAAAATATGTACCTAGGCTTTTATTATTATGGCATCTGTCTTATCCTGGGATTGTTTTATGAACATGCCAGGTGATTTCGAAGCAGAGTTAGAGTGCGTCTCCATCTCTTCAGATCCAGCGACATGGGACCTTTGGTAGTTCGCAAGAAAAACAAGAGCCTAGAGATAGAATACACATAAAAGGAAATACCAATGTCTCCTCCCCCGATCTATAGGGACACCGCATGCACATTTTCCAAAGGAGACAACATGAGTTGGTATCAAGTATACCAATAATTTGCACGGCCAGAATTCCTAGAGGACCTCCTCGACTAACAAATATATTTACAGGTTAAAAGGTCGAAGCTTCACTATGCAGGTGCCCACCCTTCTATATTTGCATGCGCAGAAGTCATTGAATGGATCACACAGAATATCGACCCCAAGAAGTGGGTAATTCGAGATTATGAGGGTAAAGCTTTTGCAACTATAAAGGGCTCAGATGTTGAGTTTAATTACGCGTTGTCAGAACGAGAAAATACTTTCACAGAATAATGGGCCACCACCCATGCGGTCGCCATAGCAGATACCCTGAGAGGGTGGTGGGAGGAACCCGAAAAGTTCAAGATGAAGAAGGATCAGAAGTATCCAGTGGCGGGCCTCAGAAAGATATATAAGCTGGTGGCAGCTATGCTTTGTAGGATATACGGTCGTCCCAATGCCACCACTTTCAGTGGCACTTGGGTATCCTTGATGAACTATGTCACTATGTATGGCACTCGTTTCAATTGGACCAACATGCTAGTGGCATATCTCAAGACAAACATATCCGTAGCACTGGCACCAGAGGAGGGATATTCGTCTAAATTTTACATGGCTTCCTACCTATTGGATGTAGTTTGTTCCTGGTGCCACTTTGAGGGATGGGCGCACAACTGGGACCCGGAGCAGGCACGCCCAGCTCACTTAGAAGTGCAGGTATTCTGGGACTCCAAGTACAGGTAGGATATAGAGTCAATCTCGCAACTTTTCATCCTTGCGCTCTACAGGAAATTGTTCGGTCAGGATACCCCATGCATGTCCTGGTGAGCCATGGAGACATTAGTCAAGGTGGAACATTGGTTTCCACTCGAATATTATACCTTTATTCAAGTATTTGGTTCATTTCCCATGCTCTTCCTCGATTTGTTACAGACAAGATGCTTCTTCAGGAAGTATGTTATCAGATGACTTTCGGTTTCTCAAAGGTCCTGACTAAAGGTAAGAAAAAGCCATGGCCTATACTCCTGCTCACCATTGGTGCCTACACGGTCAAGGATTTCAGGGAGGTAGAGGCAGAAGCAGAAAAAATGAAGGTTTCTACCTAGGGCCTTTAGATCATCGGACATACGAACCTGAGAGGATAGTCCCTGACAACTGCAAACGGGCCAAGTTCAAATGGAGCTACCAGCATTCTGAACGCCCATATGAAGATGAGAAAAGGAACTGGTATAACAGGGATAGGGAACTTTCCCCAGGAGCATGGTTCGATCAGGAAGACCCCGATAATCATACTTTGGAGGAAAGATCTCGTGAGCTGGGAGGCGCCTCTTCTTCATAGGCCAAGAAGCCTCGAACCAGCACGGGCCACAACTCCACCACTCAACAGAATGAACAAGAAGAAAAAGCTCAGCTGGAAACTGAAAAGAAGGAAAAATAAGATGAAGATAAGCATAGGAAAAACTTGAATGTAGAATAGAGAAAGAAATAGGCAGAGGATGCCTAGAAAAGGAAGGAAGAACAAGAAGCAAAGACAAAAGCGGAACGATAGCTCAAGAAAGAGTTGGATCAGGTGGAGGCCGAATGCAAGAGAAAGGAAGAACAGGAAGCAGAGGTAGAAGCAGAGTGCCGGCAGAAAGCAGAAAAAGATAAGGCAGAGGCAGAGCGGCTTCGGAAAGAGGATGAAGAATGAAAGAGAAAAGAAGGAGAGGATCAAAGATCAAAAAACACTGAAACACCTCCTATAGTAATAGGAGTACAAACTGAGCTGCAGTCCATCGAAGTACCTATAATTAATACACATTTTGCACTCTCCGAGACAGGCTCCTCCGAAGGATAGGAAGAGGAGGTGTTCAACCTAGCAAGACTCACTTATGATTAGTTCACCTTCAAAATTTGACAGGAAAAAATAATATGTCTAGCACGGAACCCTTCCGCCCCACTCACAGCCACGACAAAAAAAGATATAGTTCTAGACACTAGGACCAACCCAGTGATGATAGCATCGACCGACACTGCTTTTTCCATGGCCACAAAAGAAAATGTGAGCCGGATGAGTAGGGAAATCCTTTCCCTACAAAATAGGCTGCAGGATTCTGAACAAAGGGAAGCAAGGGTGGAGCAAGAAAATAGAGCATTAAGGGAAGAAATTCAACAGCTCCAGGACAAAAATACTATTATTAACGAAGTATCGCTCACCGTCCAAAGAGAGTTGGCGATGCTGGAGATCACCATGAGGCAGGTTTGCGGGGATATGTTCACTATAAAACAAACAGTCGCCCCCCTACTATGAGCCCAAGTAGAGACAAAACAGAGGAGCGAACAACTGAAAGAGGCCACCTGTAATGTTCCTAAATTAGCTAAGCTAATTGGAACATTAGAATTTTGTTTTATTTTTCATGTTTATGAATAATAGACTAATGGAGGACATGAAACACTCCTTAGATTTAAAAATAAATACATGCTCAATGTGAACAGGGTTAAATATGAGCTGGTTGCATAAAAAACACTTGTGTGTGAACAAGGCTGAGCTATTTGACTGGGTCATCATGACCAAATCACAAGACAGTCCAGGTGCATTGAACCTCCTAAATGATTTGCGCAGTTCTAGAAGGTGCTTCTAAATGTGAAAGGGGCTAATTTAAGTGAAGTGGTTTAGGGTTTTTCACTTTCTCATTTTATAAAAGGGAAGGAGAGGGTTGATGAAAAGGTTGTTGATGATATTTCAAATTTGAGGTTGCTTGGGCAACTCGAGTTCTCTTGGATGTTTAGCCAAAGGGAAGAGGGTTTCCTGTTTAGGAATCCTCTCTCCTTCCCTGGAGTAGCTATTTGGAGGAGGATGTTCAGCTTTGTCCACTATCCGGCATTTGGCCAAGCTTCTACTTCCAACTGCAATGCACATCCTGTTGAGGGTTTGATTTCTTTTGTAAGCTGCAGCAAGTGGAGTCTAGATCTTTTCAGATCTAGAGCATTTCAATACTTCTTTTCAGTGGAGGAGGGTTCTAATCCATTGAAGGGTTGTATTGGAATATTGGATCTTCATTTTAGATCTTGGCATCAGGCCAATGTGTTATTCATGGTATACTGTGCAGTTCCTTCCCTAGATCTGCGTTATTGCTGAAGGAGCAGTGTTGCAGGGTTTTTGGCATCTCTATGGAGCTAGATCTCTGATGTGAAGGAAGCATCCTTGCATCAAGGGTGATTCATGGATTGGCCAACCAATACATGTCTATTTCATATCTGAAACACTCACTGAAGTATTTTCTTCAGAATTTCTGAATCATGCTGCAGTAAAATTCAGATCTGCTCCAACATTTTCTTGTATTGCTGAAATCCCCAAGGGGAATGAAATAAAGAGTCCTTTTGGCATTTTTATTTTTTATAGATCTATGTTTTCATGTAAATATCAGTTGTAAATATGTTACTTAATAAAAATACGCTTCAGCCTCCTGTCAATCACGCTGAAGATTTTTCTGGTTCATCTCCTATGTTGCAGCACCTCAATCTTGAGGGATTTTCTATGTAAAATGTTGTTTATTCTTGCTTAATGCTTATGCCATGTTAATAAAATAATTCTCTGATTTTTATTGCTGTTTTAAATCTTACACCTTCAGAAAATATGCTGCCCTTGCTTCAATAAATTTCTGCATCTTCCAAGTCATGGGAAATCAAGGATTTTCTTGACTAGTCGGAAAGGAGAAACTGTTTAACTTAACAAAACGCATTTTTTTTTGCTGAAATTCGACATGTAGATCCCACTTGACCTAATATAACATATACCAGAGCCATGACCCTTATTTTATGCAGATTTATGAATACACTCATTTTAGGGCAAAAATCATCACTTTTCCCCACCTTTTTGCCCATAAAAGCTGAGTAAAGGTTGCTGAAGTATTTGGAATGGGTTTCTGAGTGTTTTTAAACACTTATTATGATATTTGAAGCACACATTCCTGAAAAATGAGTTTTTCAGGCATGATTTGCTGAGAAATCCAGATTTGGAACATTACAGTGGTATCAGAGCATGATCTTTGGCTCAGCTTGTGGCTTCAAGCAAAAGTGATAAATCCCTGAAGCAGGAATATTTCAAGCTCTGTAGAAAGATTCTACAGATGGCCAGGTAGCCTCTGGATCTCATCCTTCCTTGTGAAGATGACATATCCCGTAAATGCCCCTGCAGTCAATCTCTGGAATAGAATCTTGATACTCCTGAAGAGGGAAATTTACAGCAGTATCAGAGAAGAGAAGAGAAAGAGATTAGAAAGCTGAAGGAGATGAGTTTTACCTCATCATATTTCAGATCCAGGAAGAGCCTCTTTAAAGAGGTTAGACAAAAGAAAGAAGGAGGAAGAAAATGAAACTCCTAGAGGGTTTCAAGAAGCGGAAAGTTGCAGTGAGACCTGCAGAAGGTTTCAAGAAGGAGAGGAAGATCCATGCACTTCATATCCTCACAAAGAAGGAGAGCATGGCTCCACCACTTGAAGGAGTGAAGGGCATTGAAGAAGATCTCAAGGAGATTGAGAAGGTGGAGACTTGTACCAGCACCGACACAACCTTGGAGAAGAAGCCTCCATGTTCAATGGAGGAAGAATACACAGTTGCAAAAGGAGTTCTTGCTTCTACATTTCACCAAGGTATGGTAAAAGATTCATCTGTTTTCATTTCAGCCCATTGCATGGAGAGATCTTCATTTCTATGTGCTGCTGATCTAGAACAACAAAATTGCACTGTGCTGTGCAAGAGCAGTAGGGAGGAATAAGATCTTCCCTTGGAGATATCAAGGGGGCTGAATTTCACAAGCCCTTGAGATGGAGAAGGTGCAAAAGCATGAGGATATCGAGAGAATATGGGGAAGAGAACCAATCTCATTCCTATCCATTGCAGAAGGTTGATGCACCTAAAGAGGTGATTGGATTGTGCAGTGGAAGCATGGAGGGTTTTCTCCATTCATGTATTTAGTCACCACTTGATGATGTCTCATTTCCTAGAGACATTGCACCAAGAAGGCCACTTGATCAGCAAGAAGAGGTGAAGGCTTCACATGGTGAGGCATTTCCTATTGATTTCAAGAAAGGTGGAGACCTTGGGAGATCTTGATGCAGCGCTGAGAGTCTTGGGTAGGCTCAAGGAGGAGAGAAGCAGTCTCTCAATATCATCCACACCCACTCTCATTTCAGTTTCTGTGTTGTGGCAGGAAAAGCAGGGGAAGGATGGCAGCCTTCCCACATCTACATTTGGCATGGGAGCTATGCATGCATATGAATCTTGGGAAGAATTATTACAGTCTTCTCTCTTCCCTTTGAGAATGGAAGGAGGCTCATCTATGAGCTACTCCCATTGCACGAGAAAAACTTGTGATAAGGGTGTTGATTATTTTGATTTATCTAATGTATACATGCACCCCTTAACCACATATATGGCAGGATACTTGCATCATGGAGCAACAAAGAGTATGGGCACATTGTGTTGGCATAACATTTTTCATGTCAAGCACCATGTTGTCACTACATGGATGGGATGGTGGAAGTATGAGAAAGAAACAAGGGATTTTGTTGCTTGGGATGTTCTTGAGAGAGCAAGGGAAGATTTTCTCTCGTAGTTTTCATGATGTTGCAGGAGTAGAAGATGGCACTATCATAGTGCAAAGGGGTCACTCCTTGGTCTTAGATGTTTCAGAAGGACTTTCTTCATGGGGAGGACTTCTCATTTGTAGCAGCATTATGGGAGATGCCTTTGACATTCGGCATGTCAAATATTGGAGTTTTTTGTTGATGGGAGCCTATTTACATAGGCCAACAGTGCTGTCACTGTGGAGCTGGGATTTATTGATGGAGTATTCCCAGGATCACTTCTCATTCAATGCACTTGGTGAGCAAAGAGGAGGTGAGGAAGATGATGTATTCTTCTTGTCTTGGGTTTCCAAACATGGAGAAGAGGATTTGCATGCAGAGCTTGGTTCATTTCTCTTCATGGGAGTGTGCCAAACTATTATTGAGGATTCTTTCATGAGTCCATGTATCTTCTTGCTTCCAACATATGGTGAGAGATTTTTATTGCATTCTCTTACCATTTCTTAGCAGTGCATTGCTCCACAAGCGGGCAAGCTATTTATTGAGCTCCATGAACTTCATTGGGCCAAATTGCATGATGGAGACAACCCTCTATTATGTGGCCTTGGTCAAAGATGTTTTCATTACATATGAGTTATCTTTATTTATATGATTAACCATGTCACAGGAAGCATTTTTCCATACAATTTTCTGAAGCAGCAGTTTGAAAAACTGCGCTGTGAGGACTTGGAAGACTGTTGGTACTCTCTTGCATTACATAGAACCTTCAGTATTTCCTTCATTATGGTGATGATCATGTTTTCAGTTGCTGATGTTGTTTCTATCTTGATGGGAGACATGATGTTGAGTAAGGAACATGGTTGGATGTGTCCTTTGGGAAGGAGATTCCCACATTTTCTACAACACATGTTCTAATGGGAACATGGAAAAATTGTGGCCACCATAGCCAAACACTTGTTTCTTTTGGAGGTGAGCCATGTGTGTGATCGAGTACCTCATGGTGATACTCTTCTATCCATCACATATGAGACATTTTGGGCTGATTGGTTTTACAACATTGGAGGGAGGAACTTTGCAGATCTAATCCTCATGATACCACTTGAGGGAAATGTCCTTGCAGCCCAAGATCAGTTTTCACTCTACACTTATCTTAAGTGGAGAGGATAACAGCGTGGGGTAGGCTATCTTGTCTACCATGTGCAAAATTTCAGCCCACCTATTTTGCAGGAGCTCAAGGTGGGGGAACATTTTCATAGAGTTGCCATGTCATGGGGTGACTCATTTTTGGTGGATGATTGCTTGAGGGTGGAGAAATCACATGGGGATGATATTTCCCAATACACTTCAGATTCCATGCCTCAAGGGAGCCTCTAGGCAACACCTTATTTCCTTCTTGAGTATTTGAATGTTTCATGTTGATAGCTATTCAGCTAACTTGCATGCTTGGGAGGGGCAATATGGAGATTCATTGTTGACACAACATCTCATTATTTGGAGGAGTTCATCATATGGGGATGCTACAGTAGGAGGAGGAGACATCTTTCAGTTCTATCCTTGGAGTTGCTTGAGGACAAGCAACATTTGGGAGGGGAGGATTGTCATGTTCCTAAATTAGCTAAGCTAATTGGAACATTAGAATTTTGTTTTATTTTTCATGTTTATGAATAATAGACTAATGGAGAACATGCAACACTCCTTAGATCTAAAAATAAATACATGCTCAATGTGAACAGGGTTAAATATGAGCTGGTTGCATAAAAACCACTTGTATGTGAACAGGGCTGAGCTATTTGACCGGGTCAACAGGGCCAAATCACAAGACAGTCCAGGTGCATTAAACCTCCTAAATGATCTGCACAGTTCTAGAAGGTGCTTCTAAATGTGAAAGGGGCTAATTCAAGTGAAGTGGTTTAGGGTTTTGCACTTCCTCATTTTATAAACAGGAAGGAGAGGGCTCATGAAAAGGTTGTTGATGATATTTCGAATTCGAGGTTGCTTGGGCAACTCGAGTTCTCTTGGCTGTTTAGCCAAAGGGAAGAGGGTTTCCTGTTTAGGAATCCTCTCTCCTTCCCTGAAGTAGCTCTTTGGAGGAGGATGTTCAACTTTGTCCACTATCCGGAATTTGGCCAAGCTTCTACTTCCAACTGAAATGCAGATCCCGTTGAGGGTTTGATTTCTTTTGTAAGCTGCAGCAAGTGGAGTCTAGATCTTTTCAGATCTAGAGCATTTCAGTACGTATTTTCAGTGGAGGAGGGTTCTAATCCATTTAAGGGCTGTATTGGAAGATTGGAGCTTCATTTTAGATCTTGGCATTAGGCCAATGTGTTCTTCATGCTATACTGCACAGTTCCTTCCCCATATCTGTGTTATTGCTGAAGGAGCAGTGTTGCAGGGTTTTTGGCATCTTTATGGAGCTAGATCTCTGATGTGAAGGAAGCATCCTTGCATCAAGGGTGATTCATGGATTGGCCAAAAAATACATGTCTATTTCAGATTTGAAACACTCACTGAAGTATTTGCTTCAGAATTTCTGAATCATGCTGCAGTAAAATTCAGATCTGCTCCGACATTTTCTTGTATTGCTGAAATCCCCAAGGGGAATGAAATAAAGAGTCCTTTGGGAATTTTGATTTGTTATAGATATCTGTTTTCATGTAAATATCAGTTGTATATCTGTAACTTAATAAAAATAATATTCAACCTCCTGTCAATCACGCTGAATATTTTTCTGGTTCATCTCCTATGTTGCAACACCTCAATCTTGAGGGATTTTCTATGTCAACTGTTGTTTATTCTTGCTTAATTATTATGCCATGTTCCTAAAATAATTCTCTAATTTTTCTTGCTGTTTTAAATCTTACACCTTCAGAAAATATGCTGCCCTTGCTTCAGTAAATCTCTGCATCTTCCAAGTCATGGGAAATCAGGGTTTTTCTTGACTAGTCGGGAAGGAGGAACTGTTTAACTTAGAAAAACACATTTTTTTTTAAAATTCTACATGTAGATCCCTCTTGATCTAATATAACATATCCCAGAGCCATGACCCTTATTTTTATGCAGATTTCTGAATACACTCATTTTAGGTCCAAAATCATCACTTTTCCCCACCTTTTTGCCTATAAAAGCCGAGTAAAGGTTGCTGAAGTATTTGGAATGGGTTTCTGAGTGTTTTTAAACACTTATTATGATATATGAAGCACACATTCCTGAAAAAGTCGTTTTTCAGGCATGATTTGCTGAGAAATCCAGATTTGGAACATTACACCTCCGCCGCTTTGGACAGAATGATAGAATGGACAGGCCGGTACCCATAGGTTCTGAAAAAATTTCCCAAGAAATACTGGATTCACACCCAGGATGCTAAGGTCCAAATCCGTATCAAGATGCAATCCAAGGAAAAGTTATCTAAAGATATAGAAAAGGTAATGATCGCATACGAGAATTTGATTAGTGGCATCGACTCAATGCATGAGCTACACCAAATTCCATCTCTAGGTGCACTGAGTGAGGAGAATATGTGGGGACAGATAGATCAGGAGATTCAAGCATTTCTACAACCTATCAGACAAGCCGCTACTACTCCTGATCTTGCCGCATCGCAAGAGAACTTGGTTAAGTTCGTCATTACACCAGTTTGGATCTACACTAAACTGGCTTCTTTAGCCAACCAGGTCACACTTAAGAGAGATGCACTGATTCCAAATACCTTAGAGTGCCTGCACCGGTTAAGGGAAGAAGCTCCTATAATCTCCCCAGTCACTACAGGTTATTGCACATGGCATAATTTCCTCAAGGAGCAACAAGTTGATGCCCCCGAACTCGTAATCACACGTACACTCCCATGATCAGATTGCAGGAGGTCGCAGGTCGCACTGTTCAACTGGGTCGCAAGTCGCACTGTCGAACTGGGTCGCAGGTCGCATCCTCCATTCAGGTAGCAAGGCAGCCCAATAGTTAGGAAGTCGAAAAGTCAGGAAGCCCAAAGGACAAGTTTTGGCCTATAAAACTTCCTTCGGGAAAATTAGAAGGACCTTTTTTGTTTGGGACTCAAAGAGATATAGAGCATTTTATAGAAGGACTACAGACTTTTGAGTATGAATACAATCATTTGTTAAACTCCATTTTTGGAACTGATGTTGGTGAATGTGTGAACACTATGAGTATTCTGTTTTCAGTTTCTAACATCTTTTGATTAATGAAACTGTGTCTCCAATTACATCATTTGTGCATTACAACTTTCTAAACATGTGTTAATGATGCTAAGTTTATTTCAATTTCTCAATGAATGTTAATAACTTTGTTTACTGACATTTATATTATCACCAAAACCAATTGAGGAAGTGAAGGGTGTTCTGCCATAAAGAATTATTTCTTCTATGGTTAGAACAACGAACAAGCATGACCCTAATGATGTGCTGTTGACAGCATTTCCTTTGGCCCCATGCTTTATAATTCAGCTTGCTATGCATAGTGTTGTATGTTCATTTAATTCATCAATCACGTGTCTTGTATCATCTGAATAAGCGTGTGTCCGCAGGTTTCCAGATTCCTACTGAGACCTAAGGAAAGGAGGATTAAGTGGTAGCTGGACCCACACCCCAGACGGGATCCCTATTTCAAACGATTTAGAGTCTAGTTGGGACTTTTTACCGGGGAGATGCCCTGCTGTTGATCAGACAAATTTTCCCGTCAACACACTGTTTTGGAAAGATTTATGACTCCTTGAAAATTTGTGGAATAAAACTCAATGAACATTGGATATGGTCATATGGAGGCGCAGGTCAATTCTCTTCACGATCATTCTTTTGGTTGTGTCCTCTTCATATGAAAACCTACATTAAACATTGTTGGAATTTCTTTGAGACTGGTCATGGAAAAGGAGAACATGACAGTGTAGGGGCATGCATAAAATGAGCACTTCGAAGATATCAAATGGACCCCTCTGTAAACCGACTTGTCTCAACTAAAGAAGTTGTTCAATGGTTCATCGCTACACTAGGCCATGAGACTAACCGATCAAGGGAAGTGCGAAGGTACATTCAATTTGAATTTTATTGGATTTCTAATTTTAATCAGTGTACATTTATCACAATGATTATCTTTGATGGTATTTTTATATCATATTTATATTCTTCTTTGAATTTTCCATATAGGTTTTTTTGGCATATTGGGGTCGAAGATGTAGATAGATCGATTGGAAATGACGTTGAAACAATAAAAGGGACTCGGAAATTGCATTCAATTAAAAAAAAGTTGTCCACAAATGTGTTTGCATTAGATAAAAGAAAATATTCTTGTTATTGTCATGTTTTCATAGACAACATAGAATCCAATGATGTTTGTGAAAACAAAATGTATTTAAAATATTGGCAACATATATAGCTAAATACAAAGGTGAAAATGTCTGTTGCAAGATTTGAAGAAATGCAATCAGAGGAGACTACAATATCATCTGATGGTGATCGAGTTTCTGATCTTGTTAGAGAAGGTAACATTTCAATTGCTTTCAAATGATAGAAATCTAGAAATAGATAATACAATCAAGTACATGTATGTTAATTTTAAAGTTAAATTTTCATGTTAATTATGATCTAAATTTAAATACATCAGTTTTTTTTATTGTGCAGGAGATGTTTTTGCTGTAATTGCACCTATTTTGAACGATGAAAATGTGAAGTATTATTTGATGCATTCCACTGAATGAAAGATGAAATTATTAGAAACTATAATGATCGGAGTTTTCATATGACAGAGGGTCTATTATACTAAAAGGTTATTTTTTCAAACAAACTAATCAAAGTGGGGATTTTGTTTACTTTCAAGACTATGAACCTGATGTCATAAGTTTTCAATATAGTCACTTGGTGTGTGCAACACGCATAAAGTTTATAGAAGTTCAATCAAAGAAAAAAATGAAAATTAAGAAATGGAAAATGTCAAAATCCGATCATGAACGGATCATTGAAGATGGCATTCCATTGGAATTCTTTTGATTGAACTACCCAACAATTTCGTCTCTTTGGATTCATGTTTAGAACTTCCAAAACTCAACTAAAAATTGAACTGCCTTTTTATGTTATCTGTGCAAGTGTTTGCACATGTACATTGTTTTGGTACATGCACACGACTAATTTATACATGTGTATACATACACAAGTCTAGATTATCTGGTCTAAACGATTTCATACATTCTCTGGTACAATTTGTCATAATGTCATTATTGCAAAATGTACATATCTGTGTATCTAGCATATTTAATATAATTCAAATTTGAAGTTGCACGATTTTGTTTTAGACGTGCATGTCTATTATAAGTAAATTATAATATTCATTCTTGAATGAAAAATGTGTGGTACATGTTTTGTAATTTCCAGTTTACTATCAACTGAAAGTAGCTTTTCTATGTGCATTGATGAAAAATGTTGCACGTACTGGATATATATGTTCTAGAATGTAATTTTAAAAATTTATGATTGTTTGACACATCTACGAAGACCTAGAATCTTATGATTTTTTTTAGATATATATACATCGATATGTATTGTACTTCAATCATTTTAACATATACTCAAACATGTACTTAAATCATTTCTATGTACAGATATTCATGTGAATTTTTTGTTTGTTTGTAAAATGACAACTTGAATTTTAAAAACAAAAATTATATCACAATCACATGCCAAATGTAGTTCAACCATCCAAAACTTGAGTTTTAAAAACAAAACATTATATCACAACATTACTGAACACATGCCAAATGTATTTCAACTATCCAATAAAAGTAAAACATTATATCACAATCACATGCCAAATGTAGTTCAACCATCCAAAACTTGAGTTTTAAAAACAAAAAAAATTATATCACAACATTACTTCACTTGCCAAATGTAGTTCAACTATCCAATAAAAACAAAACATTATATCACAATCACATGCCAAATGCAGTTCAACCATCCAAAACTTGAGTTTTAAAAACAAAACATTATATCAAAACATTACTTCACATGCCAAATGTAGTTCAACCATCAAAAACTTGAGTTTTGAAAACAAAACATTAAATATCACAACATGTGATCACATGCCAAATGTAGTTCAACTATCCAAAATATGGTTTATAATTCGATATTTCCATCTAGAGAGATTCATTTTATATTTTTAACAATTTTATAAAATGACAACTTGAATTTTAAAAACAAAGCATTATATCGCAATCACATGCCAAATGTAGTTCAACCATCCAAAATATACACATTGTGGAAATGTAATTTGAAATTTCCATCTAAAGATTCATTTTATATTTAACAAATAAGAAGACAACTTGAATTTAAAAAACAAAACATTATATCGTAAAACAAAACATTCTATCACAACATGTGATTACATGCCAAATGTAATTCAACTAGATCCAAAAATACACATGTACATGTACATGGTTTAAAAAATAAAATGAGAACTTAAGTTTTAAAAACAAAACATTATATATATCACAACATGTGATCACATGCCAAATGTAACTATCCAAAATTTAAAATCATTCTTGACAAGAGTAAATGTAGTTTACATCTATATATCCAAACAATAAAATATGTCCAAAATTTGTATCTCACACATGAATGATAAAAGTATATATATATATATATAGTTCAATGCATAGTACATTACAAGTATCAAGTTATATATAGAAAAGTAAATATATGACTGCATCTAGATAAGACTATATATAAAAAAGTAAATTTAAGACTAGATCTATCAAATATAATGTTGCACACATGTGCATCATCCATAAAATACAGATGGATCTAGTGTCACTCCCAAAAAAGTCCCGATCCTCGAGCTATCCTGTGAAGCATGGGGAACCTGTACACAATGTGTACAAACATTAAAATTTAATGTTTTAAAATTGAATGAGAATATAGAAATTCATGTAAAAAAAAAAAATGAAAAAAAAAATTATCCAATACTTCATGAGGTTCCCTCTCCATTGTGTTTGTTGCTCGTCCATTAAAACATATTCCATTGTAAACTGTACAATATACATGTATGAGTATATATATATATATATATATATATATATATATATATATATATATATATATATATATATATATATATATATATATATATATTTGAAATGAAAACGTATATAAACTAATTTTCAATAATATTAAAAAAAAGTTAGACAACTTGTTCAAATGGTGTGGATGTCTCTCTCTCCATCATACACTCCATCGCAGAGTCTATGGAGAAGGTAAATCATCCCCAGGAACCTAAAATTCAAAAATTTTAAAAGTATAAAATAACTCAACATCTAGATCTCAATTTATAATAAAAATTTTGAACTTCAATTTATAACTTATAACTTAAACATATATTTAAGTAAAAAGTTGAATACTTGTGATGGTGGATCTGGCACATCTCCTAAGGGTGGCTCCGAAAGAAAATCTCCAAAAACCTAAAATTCAAAAATTTTAAAATAACTCAAGATCTAGAGATATCATTTTTTAATGGAACTCTTGAGCTGAAATATATAACTTAAAAACATATTTAAAATGGAGAAATTGTTCATACTTGTGATGGTGGATTTGGCACATCTCCCAAGGAAGAAGAAGGTGCCGCCTTCCCAAAAACATCGGATGGAATAAAAATCTGTTAACATTTAATTATATATACATGTACATGTGTGCTCAATTATTTATTTTAAAAATATGTCATCATGTTTCGATATATATAATAATAGATAAAAAATAATTTTATATCATCATGTTCACTTAAAAAACACTAACATTTAACCAACATATCTTGATGGTGAGAACCATCTTGATTGTGTGATTGATGGTGAGACCCATCTTGATTGTGTGAACCGGAGGCTCCGACCATGATATTAACATCATCTTCTTTCATAAAGCGTGACTACTACAAATGGTGTTAACATATAATGATACATTTTTGTTAGATTAATGTATACAAATAAATGTATGTATATATGTATTTATTACAAATTTTACATGTGTTAAAATAATCACCCTAACCATTAACACATACCAATCCATGCCCTCTTGCTCATGAATAATTACGTCCTGCCAACCATTGAGACAATTCTTTGCATATTTTCTGAGATCTTCAACACTCATGTTGTCTATCTCTTCATCTGTATAATACACAAAATTAGCGCGTGCATTTTCACGTGCTCTTTGTCGATTCAGACAAACATCAACTCCACTCAGTCCACTCTGAACATTGTCAATTATGGCATCTCTTGCTTCTCGACTAATTTGAGAAGTGGCATCCATCTCTAACCGCAAAGTTTCGACACGAAGAAGTCGACTAAGCAATGATGGCTCAGGGTGAGGCAACTCAGCATCACGTGTAGTGCCCATACGGTCACACAATTGACCTTTCCTAGGACCAAAAAATTTAGAGGGAAGGTCATTATAATTGGGTTTCATTCCAAAAAATAATTCTGCATAAAATAATTTTGCAAAATCAAGCGGAACCTCATCGTTCCATGGGAGTCTTCCATAGGCAGCAAGGTGCCTATCATACAAATAGCCAACTATATTAGGGTGTTTGAAATATTGCACCTTTAGCATCTTTCTTTTCAACCCTTATTTGAAATTAAACATAGAATTGGCCATTTATGTTGTAACTCTTTGTTTAACAAACTCCCATGTATCGGGACCCATCACTGTTTCCTTTCTTTTTCTGATCACTTCAACAAAAGATCAGTGGTTGGCCCAAACTTTAGGTACACATCTACTAGGTCGCTTAAAGAGTGAGTAACTATTTCCAAGCTTTGTCGAATCTCAGCAGGGAGTTTCAAAGACACGAGATCTCTCTTCAATTTTTAATGAAGATGTTGACACCTTTGTAAGGTGCATTGCTGCATGTTTTATTCCTAAGGTATATCAAAAATGTTAGACGAATAATTCGTGGTTGATGTACAACCTTATTCTTGAGTGACGCGTTCATTCCTACGTCTTTTTCGAGTCAAATTTGGAGCAAAATTTTCACCCTCTGCATCAATATATAAAATTTTGTATATTAAAAAACATGTAAAAAAATTTATACAAATTGAATGAAAATAATATTTAGATTAATGGCCACCTCGATATGGTTGGCTAGCATCTTGCCCACCCTAAGACTATTGAGAACCAAAACGACCACCGATTGGTTAAGAACCAACACGACCATCCATTGATTGGCCTCTAGGGGAATGCATATCACCACCTTCATGCAGTTCGCCACCACTTATTGATGGCCCTGTAAGGGAATGTGTGTTGAAAAGTGCAACTAGGTCGGTATTCATGATGGATATGTAATTATGTATTTATGTATAGAAGATGTTAATGATAATAAATTGTATTTTTGGTATGCTTGTCTCATGGGTTCCATGAGCAATATTTTTATTATGTAGATAGACTTATTCTTGATGTATATTAGGTTTACGTCTTTTAGGAATAAATAATTTTAGGTGAAGGATTCAGTTTGTATTCCAAAGACCTTGAAAACCCTCATACAATGCTATAATCAAGTAAAGACAATGTGCTAAATTAACATCGCTTGGATAGTAAATACGAGTCATGTCAGCCTACATGATGTAATGAAGTTGGCCTAAACCATATTTGATGGTCGAACTAAAAGGTGAGAATTGCCCACTATATATAAGACAAGTCTACGGATAATTTGGTAAGAAAAGAAATGGAAATAACACACTATTAAATGCAGACTCTTTTATAGAGTACAGACTTACGGTTACCACAAAAAATACGGAGGATACACTTACGGAGTATCTGCAGTTATCACAACAGAGAAGGAGGATAAGTATACGAATATTTGCGGTTATCACAACAGAGACGAAGTAGATATTTATGAATACACTGTGGACACCACAGTTGAAGATTGTGTTAAGTAATTGCAGACACCACAGCAGAAGGGAATTGCGGAAACTATATTAAAGACAACGTGTTACAAAAGGATAGTGCGGAATCCACAACAAATTTCCGTGCAGAAATATATATACAAAGTGTGAATCAAAGACAACGACCTTAAAGAGAAGCAAGAGCAATAGTGAGGAAGGTAAATCCTTGGTTTACCTCCTCACAGTTCAAGTTATTTAAATACCAGTCTTGGGTCTTGATAATTGACTTGATGAAAGATTAACATAGCTAAAAGAAGAGAAGACATAAGAACGTTCACAAGTAATTATCAAGAAGAGAATTTTTATTAATCTATAGCCTCTCAAAATTCTCAACATGGTATCAGAGCTAAGGTGTTGAACATAAGGGCTGCTTGTCAAAAAAGACACTCAAAGAAGAAAAGACCAAAGTTTGGACTGGAAAGACAAACCAGTTTGCAAGAAAGACTATCCAACTATTTCATGCAAAAAGATCGACTCATTAATATTTGGTATCAAAAGATTTGCACTCAAAACATTGTTTGAAGGAAATCTCAACTTCTGAAGATACTCATTATAATCAAGGGTTCAAGAACAAAAACATTGAAGAAAGGAAACCCTTTACTTCATTCTCAATCACCATCAAGGAAGCTACAAGAAAATCCACTCAAGTAAGTATTCATGACCCTATCTATCAAGATGCCTTTTTGTAAAGAAAACAACAAGCTGGTTGGATCATCAAATTTCAGTGCACGGAAGAAGAGAACATACTTAAATTTATTTGAAGACGAAGTAATGGAATATATCAAAGGATCTACTATTCAACCTCCAAAATAATATACTTCAACCCATGCTAAGTACACGAAGGGATAAATTAGAGCCCAAATTGTTCTCATAGAATCCATCAAAGACTCTTTCATTCCCTATGTATCAAAACTAAAAACCACAAAAAAAATATATGAGAAATTGGTGGAACTATTCTCTGTGAGTACTACTGGATAAGCAATCTCTCTGAGACAAAAACTATACAAGATGAAATTATCAAGGGAAGCGAGAATCTCTCCATACTTTATGAGGATTTCTGAAATAAGAGATCAACTTTAGGAACTAGGAGAAGTGATGTTTGACACTGAGATGACAACAATGGTGTTGAATACTCTACTAGAGGAATGGGGAAGCTTTAAGTCTAGTCTATATGGGAAGAAAGAAGCCACTCCATTCCATGATTTATGGTCTCTATGTAAAATAGAGGAAACAAGACTAAAGGCCAAATTTGATACGGGACCAAGTGAAGAGAATCATGCCTTCGCAGCTTCATATAGGAAGAAAGGAAGATTCGAAAAATTTGGCCCTCAAAATAGAAGAATAAATATGGACAACGTGTGATGCTTTGGATGTGATGAAATTGGACATTATAAAAGAGATTTTCCTAAATCTGGAAAGGACAAGATGAAAAAGGAAGAAGCCCATGTCACTTATGAAAGAGAAGAACCTGACGCTAAAAGATCTAAGAAGGAGGAAGCAAGAGATCTCTATTATGATTGAGATCATCTTCCTCTGTAATTGATCTCTGATTAGTTATAAAATTGTATGATAGCATGTACATTAAGAAGCATCTCGATAAAAGCATGGAAGGAGCTCTCAGTGAAAAAGCTTCTAGAAAACCTCTCTACTAAAAATAAAGTAGTCATAAGATCAAGGGTCATCATGGAAACAAAATTTTGGAATTTAAGAGAAATTGCTATAGGATGACTCAAGGGAAAAATATATGAGGTATGTATATATTTATATGCTGACATTGGATGCTGTGATGACATGTCATGTGGTTGCAGGTAATGGACTTCTATAATTAGAAGTATGATCTATGGAAAAGTATCTTTCAATGCACGAACATATGAAATCAACATAATATGTCCTCATGGAATATGAGGTGGTTGTATATGAAAAAGAAACTAGAAAATTTGTACATTCCTGGGAATCAAGAATGCGCAGAAAGGAAGAGATAATGAAATGAAACCATGTCAAGAGGAAATTATCTTCCGGAGACCAAGAAGATGTGACTAAGAGATCTCCTAGGAAGATATGTATACTCTGATGAAAGTTTGGTAAAGAAGAAGACCCTTGGAAAACATATCATTAGGAGATGTGTCAATCTGTATGAAGGATGCCGATGCCTACAGGAAGATGCCATGGTGAAAGATCATCACTAAGGTAACTCTCATTCTAAAAGTTAATATGAATATATTTGTCTGGATGAATTTGTGCAAGGCTGCTAATCATGAGAAAGGATGTATGATCCTTGGAAATGATTCGAAGGAAAGCAACATGGCATAATAATGGACCAGGTAAAGGAAGCCTAATGAATCACTATATGATAGCTGACATGAATTAGGATGGAAGTGATGGATGATCTGTGTTTTATGAAGCTAAGAGTTGGATATTCCTCAATATCGAAATCCATGACATCGAGGATAGGAATTATTCATGAGCAACTAAGTGTCTCACCATTGTTGCTGGAGGTCACTGGTTAAGAGGGAGCCTGATGATAAGTATCTTACTTGGAAAAAACTTGGTAATTCCTAAGAATGAACTTAGGTACATTCCTTGTGTTGGAATGAGTACATTCTCTTGGGGAATAAGTTCTCCTTGGTTGAGAGGTAGAGATAGACACAAGGAAAAAATAACACAAGGAAACAATTTGAAAATTATAACACAAGGAAAAATAAAAATGTTTTATACTACAACACTTCCAATGAAATTCCTCTGTGACAACGGTATAAATTTTCGGGTTATTTTAAACAAATGAAACTTGTATGTAAATATTTATAATATTCGTTGTATGTTTTGTTAGTGTCAGCCTATACAGCCTGTCATCAGTGATCAAATGGGCTCTTACCATGTTTTGTTAGGGTTTCAAGTCAAATTGTTTTCATTTCAGTAGGTCTTCAAATAAAAATTCGATCACTGGGTATTAGGTCTAGGACTATCTTCCACTCCTTCCAAAATTTTCACATGCTCGTCCATGTCATCACTTAGCTAAATGAATCATCATTCAAATATCATCATCATCATTTCAGTCATCACCACCATGATTTAATTCAATTTAGAGTCTCCATTATGTCATTAGGATTTCAAGGTCACCAAAACTGTCATTTCATGCATAAAATCCGGCAATTGGAGGAGTGGTAATAGGCAATTTTACTCAATAAATTTGGTTTTCAAAAATGTAATTTTATGTTTCTATATGTAATAAGTACTTCATGTTCCTAAATCTACATTACAATGTTCCAAAAAGTCACAATGTTCTAAAAAGTCACAATAGTCCAAGGTTACAAAGTTCACAAATGAAAGTCATGCTTGGAAAAGACATGTGGGACCCATCATCACTCAAAAGGATTCATTTCATGTTTATAGAAAGGCCAAAAAGTCATAAGGATATTTCATTTGCACTCTTATGTCCTCTCATCATCGAGCTCATCCCTCATAGTGGCAAGAAAATCACGTTTTTACCCTCACATTGGCAAAAACCTCAGTTCGTTGCGCATACAGAACCTACACTGCGCATAGGAAGACTGTTGTAATATTCCCAAATTTTCACATGATATTTGGAATATTAGAGTACTTAATAAACTTAATTAATTAAATAAATAAAAGGGTGGAGGGACCCATAATCCTTAAAGATGAATAAAATCCACTTTTGATAATGTGTGTATGTGTATATTCTAGATCTAGATCTAAATCATGGAGTAGTGGAGCAGCTCCATTAATGATAAAGTAGTGGAGATCATGTCTCATTTATGAGATAGATCTGGAGGATGAAACAGTCAAATAAGATCATGGATCTTAAATATAAAATCATGAGGATCTTTGAAGAGGTCAACTATGAAAATAGTGTATTCAAAGCAAGATCATAAAGCACTTATGATAAGTTAGTGGAGGAAGTGATGCATTTAATGCACACATGATAGAGAGGGTGATCACCCCATGTGAACATGATGGAGGACATGGAGAAATAGCACAGTCAACCATGGAAACTTATGTCCACATGCACAACACAGTTATGGAGTGGGCCTAGGCTATGGAAGGCTCATGATCTATATAATGAAGGTGAAGGCACAATAGAAGGCAGATTTGGATACTTGGATTATTCTTGATCTGTTTAGATCTGGATTTGTCAGGTGACAATTCCATGCACTCTTATGTTGTTTAGATAAATTTTCAGTGCTGTTTAACATAGGGTGTTCTCAAGCGGGAATCCCACCCTTACCCATAGAGGACTTGTATGCCCACTCTGGGAAGGCCTTCTATTGAGCTCTATTCCTTATCAGGCATTGGTGCCATCTTTAGGAGGTTGTTTCTAGAATTCAGATAGGAAACCAATGGAGGATTCATCCTACCACTTGTTCTTCACATTCAGTCTTCCAGGAGCAGTAGATCTATATCCGAAATTCAGGCCATTGGGTTTTACCTCCATGCAGCAGCAGTCCCTTCAAGAATTGCGCAATCCAGTCCTGTATATCTATTGGAGAAAGGAAGTTTCCAGTATTTCGGCTGGAAATCCTGTGAGGGATCATCTCCCCACATTGGATCTATTTTTTCCATCACTCAGGACTTGATTTGACATATCTAACAGCAGACTATTGAGCCTCCCTCTCTTACAGTGCATTTTTCTGAAGTTGTTTTTCATCCAACAACTATTTTCAGTTTAGGAAATTGGAGGAGCTAGATCTTGAGCTTCTAGCCCAATGATCTAGTGAAGGGATCAACCCTTCTTGCATAGATCTGATTATGCATCATTGCAGCCATCATATCATCAGATTGTGCATCAGATTTGCATACACAACAATATATATGTGAAGCCCTAAGAGGGTGGTTTTCTTAGACTGACAGATCTGAGAAACCCTTTCTGGGTTATCTTGGGTATCCATCATAAAGCCCGGATCTCTGTTTTCAGCATCATCGGAGCTCCCATACTGCCTAGATCTAACTTTATATCTTTATGGAAGTTGTAGTCCCAACAGTTGCTGCAGGGACTACGTATTTTAACTTCCAGCAGTTACATAGTCCCTCTCGTGGGATCATTTTAGGGTCATTCTAGGCCATCTCTTTGGCTTGAGTGTCTCATATTTTGAGCACTGTTGTACTTGTTGTTCACCTCCCATATAATAAAATGGCTAAGATATTTCTGTGCATTTTGCTGTGTATTTAGATTTATTTTTTACTTTGTTTCAGTTCTTATATTGTGTTTCAGTATTAATGCATTATTCCATTTTTGGATATTACAACTGCACTGCGCATAAGAGGCTTTCGCTGCACCTAGGGCAAATTCTTGAAAAAGTCATTTTTATCAGTCAAATTTGGTTTTTGAAGGCCTCTCTTTAGCTATTTCAGTCTTCAAACCTCTTTAAAGGTAAGTTAAAGCATTCATACCCCCCTGGCATTGTTTTATCAAGACATTTTAATCAAAAACCTTTTCTCCTAGGGTTTATTATGAATTCATGGTCTTACTTCCCAAATGATAAAGAGTTGCATCAAACCCTATTTTTATTTCTCTTACACCTCTTTTTGAAGTTGATATATCACTTCCATCCACTACATAGCCATTTCCCTTCATTTCCATCACTTTCCCTATAAACCCTAGCTCAATTCTGCCAATTTGGGCAGTTTTTCTAGCTAGGACCGTGTTTTGCTATTTTCGACCCCCTCCCCTCACTTATTTCCTAAATATTCATTTTTACCTACTCACTAATATAACTCCACTACATTCCCTAAACCCCTTACATTCCCTCACACTCAAACCCTAGCTCCTATACCATCACCACTACCCTACGCTACATTTTTGGCAGCTCCCTAGACCTAGACCTATAATTAAATTCTCTAGGTCTATTCCAACCTTCCCTACCTCCCTTATCACTTCCCAAGCCTTCCTAACTCCTTTCCCCAGCTCCCTAAATTTTTCCATCCCTTTCTCCCTCTCCTAACCCCTCCATCCCACTCCTTTTCCACAATCCCATGTTTTGCACCATTAGGGTTTTCCCCTTGCAAATCACCTATGGAGGAAAATAAGAAGTACTATCACAAGGGAGGTCAGATTTCAAGGTATGAGCCCATAACCACATATGATCTGATGTCTACACCATCGGAAAAATAATGTTTTTAGAGAGTTGGACGTCTTCCTTTTTGTGAGCTAGTGGAGAGAGTCAAGTGCCATGCCACATTGACAATTTTTTTTGCCACTCAGCTCAAGAAAGACCAAGTCATCATTTTATGGGTAACATTCACTATATCCATTGATATGGTTTTATAGTTCACATGGATACCTAATCAAGGTGAGAAATGGTTCAAGAACCAAGACCTAAAGATTCAAAATTACAAACGCTAATCAAGTAGAAAGAGAAGGATAAGTTGGATTTGCTTATTGATTCATCCATGATAGCATAGCATACCATATTAGGTCTCCATGAAACAATTATGCAGAAATTTTTGGGAAATTTGGAGAAAATTTGGGAAATTTGAAAAAATCTTCAAAGGCACATTTTCCAAAAATGTCTTGTTTAGTCATATTTTGGCAGAACATATTGTGGCCAAAAAAAGATGAATTTTTGGAAATTGGAGGAGGTTTTGGTTCCTAATATACTAAAGTACAATAACCTATTTCATATTTTACACAGGCATTACAGAATGAGATATCCATTCACATCTTCATAGCCTATGTTTCTGACTGTGGAATGTATTGTTTAAGTCACCTTGTGTCAGAGACGATTGTGGACAATAAGAGAATCATATTTGGAAACTAGAGTAGTTTTGGGTTCCTAAAATTCCATAGAAAAATAACCTCTCTCAGTTTTTCAAAAGGTTTCATGGTTAGTGAGCTATCTCTCCATAATTGAGGCCTATTATTCCAGAAAACCCAAAAATTTGGCAATTTTGGCTATGTCCAGAAGCGCAGTGAGCTCACGCTGTGCTTCTTCCTCATGCCTCCAAATGGGATAAAATTTAAATTTCTAGAAATATAATGTCCTCCTCTCAAAACCCATTTTCTCATCTTTTTAATCCAGGGCTCTAATTTTGAGAAAAATGAGAAAAAGTGGCCAAAAATCAACATTCTACCTCCCTTTTCGACTTTCGTTGGGCACCTGGAGACACCTTGGGAAAATGGCCATATATTAGCAAAAAATGGGTCATTTTGGATGATAAAATACTATAAATACATATAAACTCTCACATATTTCCATAACAGGTCTCATATTTGAATTTGGACTTCAGAAAGGCACCTAAAAATGGTCTCCAACAGCTCACTGTGCATCTGCAATTTCTAATAAATTTTGATGAATTTTCACTATGTAATTTTTGGCAGTTTTTAGTTTGAATTTTGTAAAAGTAAAAAGGTAAAGGTAAATGAATGTAAGGGGTTAAAATTAAATGTAAATGGGTAAAATAGGGTTGATTAGGTGTATTATCCTCCATTTAATGCTTTGAGGAAATGTCTCATGATGGTTAGGAAAAGAAGGAATTGGTTGAGTAACCTCCCTTGTGTCTACCATACTTTGGATTGATACATGTATTTGGATTTTCTTGCTGGAAATTACACCTCAAAGGGAGGATTTTTACCTCAGTGACGGTATGAGGCACTTTTTAATCAGGTTCAAAGGTTGGATGTTGTAGAATTGAGCCTTGGACACTATTTTATTTGTGAATTTGGCAGGAACTAATAGACAGAATTGCAGCTATTGCGGTGGGATTCATGTGGTATGTGCTTTAGCAGTGTTTTTCCTTCTGTGATAATATGTTTTAATGTATTGTACCTTCCATTTCCATTTCCATGCTATATGTGTTTTTTTTCTAAGTTTGATAAGTAGAATTCATTGATTCAATACTCTATTTTGGAGAAGCTTTCACATTTTTTTTCATTTTCTTCTAATATAAATGAATTCATGAGATTCATACTCGTTTTGAAACCCTAAAAATCTACCCTATACACAAATATACCTCTAAAGTGATAAATTATGTGCCTACCTTGCCCCATTACATCTATGCAAATATGATTTTCAGAGCCCTGCCCTAGTCCTCCTAGACCCAAAACCACCATCCAACACAAAATCAAATAAACCAAACTTTAATCTATATATCTAGCCTAATATCTTTCATGATCCAGTCAATTGGTTGTGATCTCATTGAGAGATCCATCTCAACCTAGTATGGATAGAAACTAGGTCAAAGTGGTCTGTGGTTACCTTTGTTGGTCTCCTTTTCAACCTTCGGAGAACCGGGAGAGTGCTAACATTTTGACGTTGTTGTCAGGGAACGAAGTGAAAGATCTTCCCTGGGAAAGAACAACAAGGATCAGATCTGATTGCTGATGGTGAAAAATGATTAGGCACAAGGAGGCTATGCATTTTTCACCTAGTGACTCCAGTGTCGAAGAATCCAAAGGTTCAGAATTTTTATGGCGACTCCAATTTTCAAGAACCGATAGTCTGAAGAACTTCTTAGTGGCTTCATTGTTGTCAAAATAAATTCAACTGCTCGAAGGTATGTTCCTATGAATCAAGCTCATATTCCTAGTTTTCTGAATCAGATTCCTTGTATATATTGGCAAACATGACTGTCAAAGTTTAAAGTTTAGGACGGAGAAGATGCTAGTTTGAATTTGGTTAAATTTCATTTTCATATTCACAGACTAAAGATTGAGTTTCTTAAATATTGTCTGATGAAAATGTTCATGGCTACCTTGAAGGAAAAAGCGAGATCATGGTATGAGAGTCTATCATCTTCCAGTTTATATTCTCTGAAGGATTTTCATTCAGTTTTCTTTCAACGTTATTAAAGCTCTAATTCTTCCTTGTCGATGATTTATAGTTGTTGTGAGATTTCTGAAAATTTCATTGAGTTTTTTGAAAATTTGTATGGGGAGGAAGAGTGTCTAGATGATGAGATCATAGAAGCCCTTTATGATTTTTCCTCCCAACAAGAATCAATAGCTTCCTCCTTGGATGAAATAGAATCAGACCAAAAAATAGAAATGCCTATTCCTGATCCTGAAGATGAAAATCATCAAGCCAATGTTAACTTCTATAAAAGTCAGTTTTCTCCTTTGCCTGAAGATGAAATAGATCAACTCCTAAAAATTCATGTCACAACCCAAGCTAATGCAAGTTTGCATTGTTCACATATCCAAAGAATGTGTTAGTGAAACTTCTTCCATTATTGAAAATGAAAATATGAGTTTAAATGATGACAGTCATGAGACTGATGAAACTATACAAGAAGTTGTGGTGAGTAAGCCAATTTGTGATGATGTTTTCCTACAAAGAGATTAGCTTACAGGGACTATTTTCTTTCATGAAGAGGATAAGGATGTCATGTTTAACAATCTTGAAGAATGTTTTCTGTTCAAGGATGATTTAGACTCTGAATGGTAGGAGAATGAATCTGAGATAGATAGCATGCCATAGATAGAATCAAATTTGTTCATGCTTGAAGAATTTATAGCTGACACTCAGGTAGTAGAAATTCATACTTCCCTATGCCTTCCTATGGATCAAAAACCAAGTGTACTTACAGATCAAAATGAATGGACTACTTGTATTTTTGAAGATCCTTACATTGATTTGTTGCAACGAATAGGGATGATATATTTTCTTGAATTTATTGATCATGAGGACATTTTCAGTGGACACTTGGAGTGGACTTGGTTTTTTCTTTTTTGTCTTTTTTCTGTTTCTGCTTGCCTACTCGAGGAAACTACGAGCATGATTCAAGTTGTTAGGGTCCTATAATAATAGGGTTCATAATTTTTTAATTGGCTTTGATAGTCTTGTAAATATGTACATACCTTTCTTTCTGCAAGTTGTTTTCCCATATTTGAAAATAATAAAAATGAAAAGAGGGTAAAGTCCTATAAGAAATATCAAAAAAATTCGAAAATAATAGACTCCAAAAGAAAAAAGAGATAAAAATAAGACCTGAAAATGAGCAAGTCAAAATGCCACTACTGTTTACTTTTACCGCAAGAATAATGATTGTGTGCAGACTGTCCAAAATTCCATAATCCATGATCAGTTAAATAGCTTAATCTTAACTTTTCATGCTTTGAATTTCATGTCTTAGACAAAGAATAAATATATGTCAAACAGTTTAAACTTGACAAATCAGTAGATAGTTAGAGAATAAATAAGGAGCTCAACAATTTAATCGGAGCCTTCGGATGAAATAAGGTTAGACTTAAATAGTTTTTATGCTTTGAAGGAAAAATGGATTTAGGGTTGCAAGCTTAAATGTACCCATGCAAATAAAGTAAAAATTGTTAGAATAATGATGGGTAGGTAGAAAGAAGTTGTGCAAGACATGTAATAAAGCATCATCGGGCAAGTTACTAATTTCCCCTCCCCCACAATGATCCAATATTCTAAACCTTCAGTTAAATAGGCTCAGAGCATTTCTCTGACTTCTATTGGGACCGGACCCAAGGCTTAATAACTGATTGGTTAAAAATATTGGATTCCCTACATGAAAACCCATTTCATCAACATATTCACTCTTTTCCAAGAAATACAAAGCCTTTTCCTAAGTAAAAAACCTTTTTTCTTAGAAAAAGTAAAATCCCCCTTAATTAATTTCAGTTTCATCCAAAAACACTCAAAAAACCTACAAAATACATTTTATCCTAAGTTTATGTGTAAAAAGAAAAATGGGATAATTTTATGCTAAAATGTCTATTTACACTTTACTTAGTTTAAACTCTGTGTATTTTGATTCATTTCATCTCATTTCATATTAATTTCTAACCTAAAGTATTAAATCCCTTTATAATACCCTTCCTGTAATTTATTAAATCCATCATTTAAATATCCAAAAAAACCCCCTTTTTTAATGTTAACCAATGGTTTATATATCCCATGTGTCGAAATAAACCCAGCCATATTCCCCATAGGTTAAACATTATATCATATAAATTAAATCCTGCTTCCAAATGTTTATAAAACACATGTAAATGTTTTATATGCCATGTATTATATATCTCGCGCCATTGGCTATTAAACATTTTTTAATGTTTTATTTGACCATATAAACATTACCCCTCCAATCAAATAATACATAGTTTTACGTTCAAAACTATGTTTTAAACGATAAAATTAACCCTGCCACAACATACAAAAGACCTGGGCCCACGCCCCACCGCTGAGAAACTCCAAAATAAATCTCCACTATTTGCATATATCCTCCCAGATCCGACGATCCAAAATGAATATCGCATCTTAAACTGCGCGATCAAAACCCATTTCAAAATCTGCGAAATGGATGGTTTTCCATCCTTCTCTCTCCTCCACGCGGCAACAACTTATTGGATTGCATTTGATCCAATCAAACCACTTACCTCCCAAAACCACATGATAACCACCTCCGGTTTTCCGCCTTTGAAGACCAAAACCGCCCTCTGTTTCGACATGACTACTATTAAATGCATAACTCTTTTGACCTAAAAACCATATAAACCTCCATACTGCGCTATCAAAGCCTTTTCTGCGTTATTGTCGTGCGTTCATTCCGACTAAAGAAGAAGACCTGTACACCAATTTATGCCCATAAAATCAGAGAAAGCCCCGCATTTGCTGTCAAGATTACTGGAAAGCTTCCAGATTGTTTGCAGAGACTTTCAAAAGCTACTAGAAACCTATTCTATGCCTCAGAACATGTTTGAAAGACCTAATACCTGCACAAACAGGTATTTTCCGAAGAAAACAAACTTTTTATCATTTGAAAAGGAATTTCTGAAAAAATTAAGCTCGGTAAAGCCTATTTACCCAAAGAAAAGACCTTGTAGTTGCCTGAAAAGAACGAATTCCCTGTCAAAAATTTGATAAAACCCTGTCTTCAATACTGTAAACTAGTTTTAAATTAAAATTGAATTTATTTTCAGCCTTTGTAGACCTTATAAAACTTTGAATTTTCCCAAAAAACCTTTTTAGGTAACCTCAACCTTTCAGTGCCCAATTTTAACCAGTTTTAGTCCTGTTTGTCTCAAAAAAGCATAAGAAACCGTTGTTTCTTATCTCTAAATATATAAAAGAGTCTGAAGAACAGTTGAAAGCCAAGTTGAAGGTTGAAACTCCAAGAAAAACAAGTTTTGCTTATTTTTATCCAAAGAACCTCTGTCAAAGTAAAAAACACTTCTGTAAACAATTTAATCTTACAGAAGAGTCCAAAAAAAACCCAAATACAGAGTTTCAGTTATCCAGAAAGCCTAAAAATGTCAAAATCAAATCCAGCCATGTCCTCCAAAATTGCAATTATTGTAAATCCTCTACAACCTCCTATTGTAGACATTGAACATACACCTTTAGTAGATGTGGATTATAAAATAACAGACCCAATAGCAGAGTTCAATCTGTTAGACCTCCACTACTGGAGTTATGAAAAGTCATTGGATCAAGTTGAAGAAGTCCAAATTTGGGAGTCAAACCTACCCAAATATGTTGCTCCACTCACCCATTAAAGTCCAGAGGTTATTAGGTTATGTCAGACCCATTATTCTCCTGAACATAGAGCAATTGTAAATGCAAATAAAGAATTCTTGTTCACAATTACTGCTGAGTCAACAGACCAGATGCTATAGATCAAACCTGATCCTAAAGCTGCGCCCTTATCAATTGAAGCACTCACAAAGATTTACATTGGTCTTGATTTTCCCAAAAGGTTCCAAATTTTCCAAGTGTTCATGCCTTTACATGTTGAAATTCCACAAACAAATCCTCCTTATTCAACATCAAAATTTCCAGAAGGGTCTAGGCATGTCATATCCATGTTGTCCTTTATCCTAGATGAACATACAGATGAACATACAAATGAGTCAATCCTAGGTTTCCTATCTACTTTTTGCACCAGGAAAACCTCCTTCTATCATTTTCAATTATGCTGAATACATAGCTGATAATATCCATGATCAGCTTGTCAAAATTCCAACTAAGGGAGTATTTAGGTATACATCCTTCCTTTTCCATATGTTCTTATATTTCCAAGCAGAAAAGTTCCCAATTACACTTCAAGCTCTTTATATTGAAAAAAATCCACTTTCAGTCATCTTTTAGACTTCTTTGATCAAAAAAGAGTCCACAGAGTTCAGTTATGCAGAGTTTACAGATTAATTTATTCATCCATTGATAAACATGTTAAAAAATACAGTATAGCCTACAACTATCAGAGCACACTAGAATCAGATTTTTTGGGTCCAATCTGTTACCCTATAAAATTCCTAAGTATGTGCCAATGAGAATTTTTGCCTTGGATTATATCAGGAAAACCTTAAATTCAAATTCTATCAACTTTCTAGCAGCCAAAAAGAAGACCCAATTTAAGTTGAAGAATCAAGTGGGACCTTTCATCTGTAATCACAGAGATGCAGAACAAGAAGCATAAAAACAGTTACTTGAGTACATATTTGAAGAAAGCTTCTCATAGAATTATGATCGACAACGAATATTAAGAAAAATTAGGGTGAAGTGCAAGATAACACCTTATATTCATGAGAAAAAACTAGAGATTGAACAATATGTCAATCAAATGGAGTGGCTAGACAATACCTTGGTAGAAGCAGTTAAACAGGGTGATACTAGTCACACCTTAAAAACTGCAAATCAAGGAGAGAAAGCTACTAAGAGAGTCAGAGAAGAAGGTACATACACTACTGAGACAACAAATAAAAATAGGTTTAAACTTAGATACAATAAAAAGCCTAAGATTAATTCAGTTGATAAAGGAAAAGTGACCATAGAAGTGGAAGATACAGATGTTCTAGAGACAAATACAGATGCAGCTACAGTCATTACGATTGAGCCAACAACATAGATTCTAAATGAAGAACATCCTGATAATTCTAATACATAAGTAATTGAAAAGAAGAAAAATATGGAGGCATCCTCCTCACAAACAATAGAAGAAAATGATCTTGTTATCAGAGAAAAATATAAGCAGATAAAGACAAAGAATGAAGAAATAAAAAATGAGATTTATTCTCAGTATTGGAAGCAAACACCAGGTATCCAGAATAGACTTTTATCAGCTTTTGATTATTCAAACAAAAAGTTGATTATGTCAGTGCTTCAACCAACAGTCAAGACTCCCAACACAGTGGCAGATTACAAGAAAGTTGATCTTGAAGTACTAACATAAAGTATCCATGCACTATATCAAATTGAACTTCACAGGAAAAATTCTGAGATGTTATATTCTACCATCACTACAAAGGCTATGAGTGTCAGCAAACTCTAGAATACAATAATAAACATGAGAGATCAATGAAAGTTGACAAGGCTTCTTCATATACTAAATATCTTAGGATTAATTCTTTAGAAGAGTTGGTTATTCAAGTAGGATATGATCCTGCGAATGTCAAAGCTGCAGAAGAGTTAGTGAAGAAAAATAATGTTGATATTGCAGCATTGAGGAAACAACTCAAGCTTCCACCAACTGAACATCCAAAAGACAAAGAAATAGTTCAAGAGGAAAACTAGAAAGATAATATGATGAACTTGATTCTACAATTAATAGGACATATAAAATAAATGGAGATCCAAATGGACAAACTTTTCTATGAAAGAGAAATTACAAAAATAGAGGAAACTCCTACAGTAATTCCCATGGTTACTACAGTTGTGTCTTCAACTCTGGCAAAAGAGTCGGCACCAAAAGTACCACTGGCTACTGTAGTGCCAGTAACCTCATTCACTACTTCAACCACAAAATCCTCTACCACATCAGCTCAACATTCTGATGAGGCTAGTAAATTAGTCAAAGCCATGGAGGAAATGTCACTTCAAACCCATGAAATCAATAGATTGAAGAAAGTGATTGAAAATCTTGAAGACACTAAGAAGCTAGCCCGAATCAATGCAAAAACTCATGAACAAAGGGCTAATAGGTTAAATGTTGAGTTGAAGAGTCTACAAAAGGATTTAACCTTGAAAAAGCCAATTTCTTATGTGAAGAATCAATTATGGGGTAAAATCATTGAAGCCATCAATGATGTTTGGCCATCAATCCAGGTAATATATGAGTAGAGGGATTTACTGAAGGAAACACAAACAAAGATTTAGAAAACAAAAGATGACCTAGGTGACAAACTTGAGCAAGCCATAGAATTAATCAAATTTCTCAATAGCAAGAACAAGCAAGAACTTGAAGAGATAGAAAATACTGATAGAATAGAGACAATCCTTGAGATAAGGAAAGACATTTCAAAGAAGAATTTAATGAAGCAGTTAGAAGAAAATTGTGAAAACATGAACATAGCCATAACCAATTTTATGGTTAAGTTTGAAAATTTGAGGCAAAAAGGGTTGCCTAACATTCTTTTCATTAATGATAAACTCATGCCACAGGAGGACTACAACAAAAAGATTAGAGATTATGCAAAAGAGCAGGTTGAAAAAACAGAAGGACAAGGAATTCCTATAGGGAAGGTTTTACATAGAAGTTTTGAAGACTTGTTTTATCTTTAGCATGAGATAAAACACCATTTTTTTATAAAACCAACATTTTCCAGATACACTGAGGCAGATGAGAATTTTAGGAAGCTAAAAAAGATAAAAATTCCTGATCAAAAAGCTTGGGAATCACTCACTGACTTGCTGTAAAAGTCAAAAGGCAGAGAGAAAGATTAAAATAGTTTGTTGATTGTTTGCAGTCAAAATAGAAGTTTACAGTAGTAAGGCAGTTTTAACAGAGTTTAAAGAGTCTCAGATGAAAGAGTATAAGATCAGAAGATAATATTTCAAAACATATTTGAAATATCTGTGCCAGCAAAGAGGACAACAAGGTAGCCAAATGCACCCATTCCAAAACAATTTTCTATTTTATTTGGATAAATAGGACAACTTGCTAAGTTGTTAAGCAACTGTCACTATTTTGTTGTAAAAGATATTTTATTTCCTTAGAAAAATCCTATAATTATTCTAGGATATTTTGTAAACATTTTTGTATATATACTTCATCTTTTGAAGTATTATTGTGGAATAAATTGTTGAATATTTCTATAGTCATTTTTGTTGTACTTGAAGGATTTTCATTGCAAGTTCGAGTAGCAGACTAGATCAAATCGTCTAGCATCATATTTCAGGATTCATGTGATGTGTCAATGAAGTGAAGTACTTTCTACTGTCCTTGTGTTGAAGCCTCGAAAATCGTTGCTTCAAACATTGGTGGTAAACCACCCGATCAAGGCCTTAGGACAACTCCTTTTCCGTTTGGTGTGGTGGCTCCGACTGGATTGATAGGACCAGTTTCCTAATAACTAAATGGGTTGGTAATGGAATGATTGGATGAGTGGAAAATGGGACTAAAATGACTGAAATAAACTATATAATTTAATCTATAACTAATAAATAATTCTAAGACTAACCCGAGTGTCAAATATGAACACAACTTTAAGATTGTTTCAATCAAATCAATAACCATAAAAATGTATTATAATTTAACTGAAATATGCAGCATCAAATAATGATAACTCTGTTTAAGAAATTAAATAGAGTTATAATAACACATTGCATTCATCATTTTATATATCATTTGTATACACTGTGAAAGATAAAATATTTCTATACACTCAGAAATGATATGTATAAAGAAACATTTGTAAAGCAAGTAAAAATAAATGATAGCAAATTTAAATAGAATATCTCATAACATAAGAAAAATAACAGTAAATCGATAGAAATACCAGATTCATCTTGCTACTTTTCTAGATGCAACTCAATATCCAGATCCAGTGTTTCAATGTAAAACAGGCTCCAAGGTACAGAAATGCAATTCTCAGAGACAATTTGCCATAAATCACCAGATGTGATCCTTTATAAAAAATATAATAATCAATGGAGTACAAAAATGTAACATCCAAGTCAAAATATTACAAAACTCAGGACCCCTTTCTAAATGCATGAAAGGGGTTTAAATAGGAACTTAATAAAACAAAATAACTAAAATTATTACTACAATCTATCATCGAAAATCTAGAAATAGTCTTGCAATGTTAAAATGAAATCAATTCATTGATTTTCCCCTGCATTCAATGTGCCAAGGTGGAAAATTTTGAGCATATATTTAACTTTTGCTAGATGACTTAGCCTTGAATGTAACTGACCAGTGTACGTGGCATCACAAAACTTAGGAATGATGCAATCAATGGCATTTGAAATAAAATTGATTGCCATTTGTTGATTGTGAGGCTTGATTAGATAGGTTCACATAATATCCCATGAAATTCCTTGAAGTTTGTCAATTTTATGATTCTTGTTGATTATTTCCTACTTCCATCTAGAATCAGCCTCTTTTATCCTTGGTAATTTGCCTGGGTGTAATTTGAAATTAGATTGGTGCAATATAAGCTATCATTCACCAGCTGTATTATATTATTCATCATATTTTTAGCTCTGGATGTGGCTCTTTCTACCTTGATCAACCGTTTTTCCCATTCTGCAAAAAGGATTTCTTTGTGCCTCTCCTCAATCCTGGGAAGGTTTGCTTTCCTCCCCTGCTCTGAGTCTTGCCATGAAAGGAATTCAGAAATTTTTTCATCAACATCATCAAATTCAAGCCTAAGACTGACTCCTTCATCTATTAAGGAAGATGTAATTTCACAAAAAGGCTCTGCTTTTGACATATTTTGACAAAGTTAATTTGATTTCTGAGACAATAACTTGCTTGTCTGCAGAGCTTCAGTCTTAAATTGATCTAATTTAGGATAATCCATAAATTTGTCCAATATTGATTGGAACATTTTCTCTTGCTCAATCTTTGCAGTCTTCTCATTTTTTAGAAGGGCTTGTAATTTTTCCACCTCTTGGTTTAACTGTTGTTGCTTGTTCAAGGCTTGTTGATCAATCTTTTTCTTTTCAACAGTAAGTTTCTCTTCTAGCTGTTTAGATTTGAGCTCCTCATCCTATAACTGCTGTTTTAACTGAATAATATTTTGCTGATTATTTGTATCCTGTTCCTCCAGTATAGCTATCTATAAGTCTTTTTGTTTCATCAACTGAGTGACTTCAGAAGCTTTGTCTATAGTTGCAGCACTATAGGCTCTTGCGTACCGTGATAATTTTGTGAGATCCTTTGAAGGATTCACCTCAGTATTTTTCCAGAATATGTTCATCAGTTCACCTTGTGATGTTGAAATAGACTCTTGATCTGTTCTTCTTCTTTTCCTTTGCTACTTAACAACCACTCTATGCTTGGGGCTATAAAATATGTCTAGAGGAGGAATTTCTTCTAATTTCAACATAATCTCCTCTGTCGGATGCTCGGAGAGGATTTCCATATCTTGATCTTTCAAAGTGTCAACTTGAGGATTATTTTGTAATCCGATTTGCTGAGCAAATTGTTCATATTAACTTAGAAAATGGGAAGTAACAATAACTTCAGTAGAATCCACCACATTCTCAGTGGTCTTTTCTCTTTCAAGTTGATTATTTGGCTTATCACCAATATTTTCTTTTCCTGTCTGAACATCAGCCTTGCTGCCTGTGTTTTCTTTCTTGTTGGGTGTGGAGCTTGATTATCTTGTTTACTTTGTATCACAACATTGGACCCCTATAGCTTCAAAGGGGCGGCAACGCCGCTCGTAATTCATCGTTGCCGTGGGGGGTCCAGGGGGGGCGGCAACGCTTTTCGGAGCCCCCCCTCGGCGGGGGTTTTTGGAGGCAGCGCCCCCGAAGCTAAAAACATATGTAAAATTGCCTTGTAAAAGTATAGTAATTTCTAGTCAATCTGGGCCGTTCATTAGGAAAATTATCTGACGGTAGAAGTTATGTTTAGATTAGGGTTTTTGCCCTAGAAGGCAACCCCCTTGTATATATGAGGGTATTGTATTGTGGATGTGTATTATGTGTGTATTCCCGAAGCGAGAAACAAAGAGGGAGACTGTGAGAGAGAACAGAGGATATTACAGTGGATCTGCTGTAGGTTTTGTCTCTTCATTTTTGCTGGATAATAGAAAGGAAGGACTGGCTGTTCGGGGTGGACGTAGCCCAAACTGGGTGAACCACGTATATCTGTGTCTCTCTGGTTTTATGTGTTTTGTGTGCTTGTATTTTTCCGCATATTTTATGTGTTGCATTGCTCTGTAATATTTAATTTTCTAACAACTGGTATTAGAGCCGAAGGTATATTTGGCTGATAAACTCGCAGGAAAGAAGGGTTCCTGGTTCGAGTGGGAGCAATGGCGGACGATGGTAAGTTTAGGGTTGAGAAATTTGACGGCCAAAACTTTCCGCTGTGGAAGATGTAGATGGAAGATTATCTGTATCAGAAAGATCTGTACCTACCATTGAGCGAAAAAACAAAGAAGCCGACGGCCATGACAGACGCGGAATGGAACATTCTTGATAAAAAGGCACTCAGAACAGTATGTTTGTGCCTTGCAGTGTCAGCCGCCTTCAATATTTCGAAGGAAACAACAACAGAGGGTTTGATGCAGATGTTGGCGAAACTATATGAAAAACCCTCGGCCTCAAAAAATGTATTTATTATGAAACAACTATTTAATATGAAGATTTTAGAAGGTGGATCTGTTGCAGACCATTTAAATTAATTTAATACAGTTACTAGTCAGTTAAGTTCTGTAGGTGTAAACTTTGATGATGAAGTTAGAGCTCTGTTATTCTTGTGCTCATTGCCAGAGAGTTGGAATGGTTTAGTAATGGCCATTAGTAACTCTGTCTCTGGATCTAGTACTTTAAAGTTTTATGATGTTGTTGGTGCTATCCTTAGCAAGGAAATGCGACGGAAAAGCTCCGGTGAGACATCAGGTAATGCTTTGAGTGCAGAGTCTAGGGGAAGAAGAATGGAAAGAGGAAAGAGCTCAGGATATCGCAGTAAATCAAGGAAAGGCAGATCCAAGTCCAGATCGGGGATAGTGTGTTGGAATTGCGGAAAGAAAGGACACCTAAAGAAAGACTGTAGATCTCGGAAGGGAAAAGAAGGAGACACACAGCAAGAAAACAATCATGAAGCAAATGTGACAGGTGATATGTTACAAGATGCTTTGATTCTTTCTTTCGAAAATGTTACTGATTCTTGGGTTGTAGATTCAGGGGCTTCATTCCATGCCACACCTGATAAGAAATATTTTCATGACTATGTTCAAGGAGATTTTGGACAAGTTCGTTTGGGTGATGATAAACCCTGTAAAATTTTTGGAATGGGTAAATTTCTTGTAAAACAATAGAATGGAAACCAATGGCTACTAAAGGAGGTAAGGCATGTTCTATATCTGAAGAAAAATCTGATTTCAACAGGGCAGTTAGGTAGTGAAGGTTGTGTGACAACTTTCACAGATAAAACTTGAAGGTCACCAAAGGAGTGCTCGTAATAGCAAAAGGTGAAAAGTTTGGTACATTGTATTTATGCAATGGTATTCTAACTCTGTTAATGCTTTAACTTCCAAAGGAGCAGATGCAGCATTATGGCATCATAGGCTCGGACACATGAGTGAGAAGGGAATGAAGATTCTTCACTCAAGAAATTTGTTGCTAGGATTAAAGAATGTTGATTTGGATTTCTGTGAGAATTGCATTTATCGAAAACAAAAGAGAGTCATATTTCTCAGAGTTGGGAAAGAAAAGAAGAGCAAAAAATTCGAGCTTGTGCATACAGATGTATGGGGACCTTCTCAGGTATCATCTCTCGATGGCTCTCGTTATTATGTTACTTTTATTGATGATGCAACTAGAAAAACATGGATTTATTGTATTCAGAATAAATCTGATGTATTTGATACTTTCAAGAAATGGAAAGCTTTGGTTGAAATTGAGACATGAAAGAAGTTGAAGTGTCTCAGATCAGACAATGGAGGTGAGTATTGAAGCAAAGAGTTTGATAGGTACTGTTCAGAGCATGGAATTCGTAGAGAGAAGACAGTTCCAAGAACACCACAAGAAAATGGTGTGTCAGAAAGGATGAACAGAACAATCATGGAGCGTGCAAGGTGCATGAGATTGCATGCAGGATTGCCTTTATAATTTTGGGCAGATGTTGTAGATATTTTTGTTTATCTAATAAACAGAGGGCCTTCAAGTTCCTTGGATGGTGGTATTCCAGAGGAAGCATGGACAGGTAAAAAGGTAAACTACTCTTTTTTAAAGCCTTTTGGTTGTGAGACCTTTGTCCATATTAATAAAGAAAATAGAACAAAGCTTGAGGCAAAATCAAAGAAATGTACCTTTATTGGATATGGTGTTAATGATTTTGGTTATCGCTTATATGATTATGAAAATCACAAAATCATTAGGAGCATAGATGTAATATTCAATGAAAAGGTCTTGTATAAGAATCAGTTGCAGGAAAAGAAACAGGAAAAAGAAAGCAAGGAATACATGGTTCTTGATGAGATAACTGAAAAAGTAAAGGTGCCTAAAAATAATAATAATCAACAACCACAGCAGCAGCAACCACCACAATAGCAACAGGCACCTCAAACACCTGAAAGTGGTGTTAGAAGATCTACCAGGATAAGTAGACCCCCTGAACGATACTCTCCTTCATTATATTATTTATTGTTGACTGATTCTAGTGAACTTGAATGTTATGAAGAAGCAATGCAGGTTGAAAGCAGGAAGAAGTGGGAGCTAGCCATGGAAGAAGAGATGGACTCCTTAATGCATAACCAGACTTGGTACTTAGTCAGGTTGCCTGCAGGTAAAACTACATTGCAGAATAAATGGGTTTACAGGCTGAAGGAAGAAGATGGAGGAAAACATAGGTACAAAGCTAGACTTGTGGTGAAGGGGTTTGCACAGAAGAAAGGTATTGATTTTTATGAAATATTTTCTCCTGTTGTTAAGATGACTTCAATCAGAACTATCTGAAGTCTTGTAGCAGCGGAAGATTTACATCTTGAACAGTTAGATGTAAAGACAACATTTCTCCATGGAGATTTGGAGGAAGAGATATACATGCACCAACCAGAAGGATATGAGGTAAAAGGGAAAGAAAAATTGGTGTGCAGGTTAAAGAAGAGCTTGTATGGCTTAAAACAGGCTCCAAGGCAGTGGTATCTAAAATTTGACAAGTTTATGTCTGAACAAGGTTATACTAGATGTCACTCTGATCATTGTGTTTATCTAAAAAGGCAAAATGATGGAAACTATATTATATTGTTATTGTATGTAGATGACATGCTTGTTGCAGGATCTAACATGCAGAAAATAAATGTGCTCAAAAGAAAATTGGAAAATTCATTTGCAATGAAGGATTTGGGAGCTGCAAAACAAATCCTTGGTATGAGGATAACTAGAGACAGGAAAAATCGTAAATTAACACTGTCTCATAATGAGTACATAGAAAAGGTGTTGAAAAGATTTAATATGCACAATGCAAAACCAGTTAGTACACCTTTTGCTAGCCATTTCAAACTTAGTAAGGAGATGTGCCCCAAGACCCACGAAGAAATGGAATATATGTCTAAAGTTCCATATGCATCTGCAGTTGGAAGTTTAATGTATGCAATGGTCTGCACAAGGCCTGATATTGCACATGTAGTGGGAGTTGTAAGCAGGTACATGAATAATCCAAGAAAAGAACATTGGATGGCAGTAAAATGGATTCTCAGATATTTGAGAGGTACCACAAATCAAGCATTATGCTTTGGTGGTTCAAACATTGCTCTACAGTGATATGTTGATGCAGATATGGCAGGTGACAGAGATAACAGGAGGAGCACTACAGGATATGTATTTACTGTAGGTGGAACAACTGTCAGTTGGGTTTCAAAAATCCAAAGTTTTGTTGCACTTTCAACAACAGAAGCCGAGTATGTTGCTGCTACAGAGGCTAGTAAAGAAATGATTTGGTTACAAAGGTTTATGGATGAATTGGGTAAGAAGCATGATATGGGCACACTATACAGTGATAACCAAAGTGCTATTCATCTTGCAAAGAACTCAGCATTTCATTCCAGGACTAAACACATACATCTCAAGTACCATTTCATACGGTCAGTATTGGAAGATGGAGAGTTGAAGCTGGAAAAGATACACACTAGCCAGAATCCTGCAGATATGCTAACAAAATTTGTAACCAGGGAGAAACTGAGAATGTGCTCAGTTTCAATTGGTCTTCAAGGATGACGATGAAGATGAGGAATAGCCAGGTCCAAAGAGGAGTCATTGTCCAACAAATGAAGCAGCAATGGAGTTGCTACAATCAGTCTCCAAGTGGGAGATTGTTGGGTGTGGAGCCTGATTATCTTGTTTACTTTGTATCATAGCATTGGACCCCTATAGCTTCAAAGGGGCGGCAACGCCGCCCGTAATTAATCGCTGCGGGTTTTCGGGGGCAGCGCCCCCGAAGCTAAAAACATATGTAAAATTGCCTTGTAAAAGTATAGTAATTTCTACTCAATCTGGGCCGTTCATTAGGCAAATGATCTGACGGTAGAAGTTATGTTTAGATTAGGGTTTTTTTGCCCTAGAAGGCAACCCCCTTGTATATATGAGGGTATTGTATTGCGGCAGTGTATTATGTGTGTATTCTCAGAGCGAGAAATAGAGAGGGAGACTGTGAGAGAGAACATAGGATATTACAGTGGATTTGCTGTAGGTTTTGTCTCTTCATTTTTGCTGGATAATAGAAAGGAAGGACTGGCTATTCGGGGTGGACGTAGCCCAAACTGGGTCAACCACGTATATCTGTGTCTCTCTGGTTTTATGTGTTTTTTGTGCTTGTATTTTTCTGCATATTTTATGTGTTGCATTGCTCCATAATATATAATTTTCTAACATTTTTGTGCTACAGGCATGGTCCCTGTGGCTTCTTTCTCACTTTGTACATTAGACTTGCTAATGGATGCTTCTTTGGCTACATCATCTTTTTCCTTCTGCTGTGTCTCTATATTTTCAGACTCTGGAAATGGAATTCTTAATTGATCAAGAGGAGCTTTCAAGAGTCTTTGACTTTTAAATAACATGAATTTATTCATATCATCAGTTTTAAATTTAGATTTGGCCAAATTGTAGACTTGAGAAAATCTATCAACAGAAAAAAATAAATCGTCGAACTGATCGGGTTCATGCTCAAACCGAGTAGTTGAAACTGAAGTAGTGAAATCAAATGCTACTCTTCTCGGGTCATATTTCCTGCCTGGGAATATTGAGAGCTTAAAATCCCTTATTTTGATGACCTCCTTCTCAGCATGTATGAATTTGTTAAGAGTATAATCTCCACAATGAAATGGAAAAGTAGGCCACATCAATTTGTTGCTATTCTTGAGAGACCTTGACATGCCTTCTACTGTTAACTGATAGGAGATTTATTGTGCCAATAGCTTGTCTGGGACATACAGGGGTAAAATATGAGGTTATACAATGCTCCCAAAAATTATAACGTAGGTAAACTTCTCTTCCCCAAACTAGTCACCAATCTAGCATAAATTAGTCTTAGCTTTTTTAGAAATCCTGGGAGGAAATCGGTCAAAAATAGTTTGATATACAGGGATGAGGAAGTCGTGACATATTCTATAAACATGGTCTTTAAAATGTACCTTCTATAAGAATTTATGATAAATATGAATGGGAACAGGGTCTTTGGGGGTCCATCTCCATCCTAGGATGGGAAATTCAGAGTTAAAACATAGGGCATCTAGAATATAAGCACATAAGTAAAATGGAGTTGTGTTTCCTATGTCCTTATCCCTTCTGTACTCTAAGATTCTATTGCCTATTTTATCTGAAAGGATAAAAACCTAGTCCATGATTTCAGAATTGAGAGCAGAATGGATTAAGGGTACCATTTGTATGGAAAATCTAGCTGAATTATCATTCCCAAATAGCCTGCACATCATTGCGGCGGCATAACAATATGGAGGCGAAAGAGAGTCTACAGAGTACATACCAGATGATTCATTTTTGTGTTTCTCTGGTACTTTTCTCCATTCTTTGATTGGTTTTGATTGAGTCTCATTACTTGCAGCAAAATCCTTAATGAAGACCTTGTTGTATATTTTCTGAGGGTCAGGAAGATGGTTCATTTTATTTATATCCTCTGCTCTGAAAGATACAAATATTGTCCTCGCAGCTGAAACAAATGTCTTGTTTTGGATGGTGAAATTATCTATCACCCACCGAATTACATCATAGTAAGGGAAAATGTTTGCCCGGGCTGCAATCGGTGAAGGAATGAGTTTGCGAGCACTTTAAGAGTAGTCTTAGAATTAGAATCTGAGTCATCTTCATCAGGGACTGTCTCTTTTTCCACTGTAACCTTGGGGTTTTCTCTTTCAATTAGGTTATATACATCTTCCCAAGTCATTTTTCCAAGACCCTGGCATGATGTGTCTGTAACCAGCTTAAGATTTGCTGGTTTTTCTTTTGGAACTGCGGGGATGGCAGTAAAATTTGCAGCGGCAGTAGCCTTTGATTTCTTTGATATCTTGGACATTTTGTCTTCTGGTGATGTCTCTCTTGCTTGGCGAATGAAAGCTTTGGGTGCTCTATAGTTCTGCAAAGGAAAAAGCTTTCAAACGTGATAAAAATGGAATGAGGAGAACAACTATATGTAAGGATGTATTCGTTGTTTTCAATTTATTAACTTCGTGTTAAAACTTAAATGTTCTCTATAAGGGTCACACTCACGCATTCAAAACAAAATCAATCATCATTATTCATTTTATTTTCTATTCAATACTAAATGTACAATCGGAGACCGACGTTTTTGAAATAAGAATATAAAATCTCCTTTTTGAATTCTTGCGATTGCGATGAATAAATAGTGTATGTGCATAAAGATTAAGTATTGATCGCATCAAAGATTTTGAAAGGGTCAACAAATAGCATATTATTATTTCCACCGATTTATGATTGCGATGATGGTATATCGCATCGGCTTTTTCAAATGGAGTAAGTTATCAACAATATTCTCCGATTTGCGATTGTGATGAGGTGGAGTCCATCGCATTGGAGTTTTTCAATTGAGCAAATATAATGATTGATTCTCCAAAATGCGATTGCGATGAATCCATCACATCGGAGTTTTGCAATTGACCAAAAAGAGTTTGTTTTTTAAAGTTTGCGAAATGCGATTGCGATGAATCGCATCGCATCGGAGTTTTTCAAAACAAATATGACAAATTAAAACTTTTTCGATTTGCGATTTGCGATGGGATCCATCGCATCGGAGTTTTATTATAATTCAATGTAAGATTATTTTTCTGAAATGTGATTGTGATGAATCACATCGCATCGGAAATATGCAAAAAAAATGTGAAAACTTTTAAAACTTTGCGATTTGCGATTGCGATTTGTTCCATCACATCGGAGGTTTTCTAAAGGGATGTGAAATTTTAAGATATCTCTGATTTAGCGATCGTGATTACAGTACCACATCAAACTTTGTTTAATATGAAAATTTTATGTAATATGTTGATATGATAAAATTTTTATATCTCATCGCATCGGAAGTTCCAATGTTACATTTGTTTATAAACATTTGTGATTTATAAAACAATGGAATTTTATTTATTTTATTTCAAATGATCGGATTTCCTCTAGATTTTTTATTTCTATCTAAAAAGAATTGGTACCTATTTCTAAATGAAACTTATTCTAAAAATTTGAAATGGGGAGGGTTGTTGTACCGTACAACAATTGGCAATTCACTAGAAGAAACAGTTATCTCTGAAAAATAAAATGAATACTATATTTCTAGTAAGTAAAAAGTTTTAAAGATAATGAAAACTATCTTAGAGAATATTTTAAATAAAATCTAACTCTGAAAAAGAATAAAAATCACTTACAATTTCTTTCTAATTCCTCAAAAATAAAAACATTTTGGGTTTTCTCAAACTTTGTTTGGTTGATAATAATAAAGTAGGGGGCTTCTCCAATTTTAGCTTTTGTGTTTTACTCTATTGTCATAGGCATTTCCTCTGCTGCCTGCAAACGTTCATAGTCTCGACAGGGTTACCTTTTAACCATTAATCATTTCATTGTCCCATCCAACTAAAATCATGATCCTTTAAAAGATAAATTCATAAGACATTGTATCTTATGTTTTTCTTTTTATTTTAATTTAAAAGCCATTTTTCTATTTTGGTAGCCAGTTAATAACAATGCCATTCATTAGTTGTAATGAAACTGAACAAGCTGGCTCATGATGAGACCCCTTGTCTTATAATTATATGCCATTACCCTGTTTTGGTATGTAGTGTTGGTAATGTCAGTTTTATTACTTCTTATGATCGTGTTAAGCAGGCTCATGATGAGACCTCTTATATTTTAATTTTTACATATAATTTCTTATAATTACATTCTAAAAAATCAAAACCTTAATGGATGGGGTGAAACGATTTTATCCTTAAGAATCAATGGATGACAATTTTCAGAGTTATTTGTGTGCTAAAGCTTGAAAAATTCTTTACTTGTTAAGGATAACCTTTCTTTGCTCAATAAAATTATAATGATTTACATTTTTTTCAAGGTTTCAAAAGATCATGTAAATGTTTTGAACAAATTTTCAAAGTTTACATTTTATTTTAAACTATCCAAAATTGTAATCATTTCTATAAAAAATTCTTATTTACACAAAATAAGTATTTATAATATTCTTCCTAAGACATTTTCTAATAGTAAAAAGTCAATTAGAGACTATTAACAACCTTTATTTACAAAACAAACAAAAATTGTAGAAAGGAATATGTATAGGTAAGAAGGGGTTACCTCCTTAAGAAAATAATTTCTTTAAAATAAGCCCATTTATAGGAAGAGATTCTCTCTTTCCTATTAAATCTTGTAGAATGAATGTATATGAGCCTATCTTTTCAGCAATTTGAAATGTTCCAAGCCAAATCTTTTGAAATTTGGTATTCTTACCTTTATCTTCATGTGCTTTATCCCATTTCAGAACAAGATCTCCAATTTGCAAATTTTTGGACCTGGTGGAACTTGAATAAAAAGAAGTATTTACAAGTTGTTGACGTTTTTCATGAATGCTTTTTTCTTTCTCTCTATCTTCTTCTAATTTAAGGATTTGATCAAATCTCAATTGAATAGATGATGAAGGATTCTGTTTAATAAATTGTACTAGGGCTAATGATGGGAGAGCTAGATTTTATGGTATCGCAACTTCTTTTCCATAAACTAGATTGAAAGGTGAAGTTCCTATTGAAGCTTTATGAGTAATACGATCAGCCCATAGTGCAAAGATTAAAGACTTGTGCCAATTCTTTTGATTCTGATCAATGGTATTTTTAATGATTTTGATGAGATTTTTGTTAGTAGATTCAGCTAAACCATTACCTTGTGGATAATAATTTGCTGAATATTTCAATTCGAAACCTCTTTTGATTGCAAATTCCATTATACTATTTCCAGAAAAATAAGATGCATTGTCAAAGACAAGAGTGTTAGGTACACCAAACCTAGTAATGATGAATTGATCGATGAAATCAATAATTGCATCAGAATTGGCTAACTTTTTAATCCTTTTTTAATAAAAACTTTTTAATATACCCCCCTCCAATATAAATTTCCTGAATCATTCTTGGCCTCTCGGCCCTACCACCCTCACCACTCTGTCGGACCCCCTCTACGCTCTACACTCATCGATCTCATCACATCCCACTCGAGCCACCTCTCCACCCTTTCCAACTCTTACCCACGCAACCTCACACTATACTTGACCCTTATCACTCCACAACTCTACATATCCCGCTCCACATACGCCTCTTCCAAAATCCGCTATCTCCTTACAAAGCCGCCTTCATTCGCTCCCCTCTGCAACGCTTAACTCCATACAAAGCTGCCTCACAGAGCCGCTCCCTAACTGCGCTCTTCCCCACTCAATACACCTCAACCCAACCCTCCCTACACCAACTCCCTACGCGGCCCTCATCGCTCACCCCGCCTCCATTGCTCACACTCAGCCCTTATCTCTCCACGCTGCCCCTCTCATATTCTAACGCTGCTCCCTCTCCCTTCTAAAATCCGCCCTCCCATGTAATACTACCTCTCATTTTAAATTTTTATGTAATACTATCTCTCCATTTAAAATTCCGCCCCCCCTTCCATTTTAAATTCTCACCATTTAACACTGCTCTTTCCATATACTTAACACCGCCCCTTCCATATAATAGCCCTCCCTCCTCCCCATTTTAATAACCCTCCCTCCATTAATAAAATTCCCTTCATATAATACGTCCTCCATTTTTTATATTCGCCCTTTTCATATCTCCCCTCCCACAATTATAATAATCCCCCTCCCTTTTAATTTAATTTCCCTCCCCTTCCACTAAAATTAATCCCCATTTTTAATTAATTCCCTTCCTTTAATTAATCCCCTTTTTAAATTAATCCCCCTTCCCTTTTAAATTAAAATTTCTCCCACCCTTTTTAAATTCCCCCTCCCATTTAATTTCCCTCCCCTCTCTCCATTCTTAATTAAATTCCTTTTAATTAATTTATTTTTTAATTAATTAAAAAAAAAAAAAACAGCAGAGAGAGAGAGGAAAGAGAGAATATGAACAGCAGATGGAATATGAAGAAGATGGACTGAATATTGCAGATTTGACATTGTGTAATTTGTGGCATATACAAGAGGGTGATTTTTTTGAAGAAATTTACATTTGAAGACAAGTTTGGCATCATTGAAAACAACTCTTTGAAGGAAAATTCAGCTGCCTTAAAGGCCTCTTGCACTAGTGTTTCAGCTGCACATATTTTGCAGAAATATTGTATTGAACTGACATTGATTTGCATCTTCATTCAAGACTTGAAGTGTATTTGAGTTGAAAATTGTTGATTTCCCTCCATCATTTGAGGAGCAGATTTTGTATTTTGAGATTTCCATAGTTGGAAATTCTTTGGAGACATTTGCATTTCTTGTTGCATCACATTGTAAATGGGTGCATTTTCGGTTGAAGCCGACACCCTTTCATTTTTGAGCCTAAGTTGTTGAAAATGGCTAAAATCAATGAGGCATTAGAGTTGTTGAATAGCCTCATTCATTCCAATGTTGATGACATGATAAAAATGAGCAAGGATGCTCTTTGTAACATTCAAAGTTGTTTGCTATATGCACATGAGAAGATTGATTTTTTGTAGTTGGAATCTCAGCTCCAAAAAGACGAACTTTAGCAAAACAGTCACCATTCTGAACTTGTTTCTGTTCAGAAGATTGTGAAGGACTCTCATCAGAAGAAAGAAGATAAAGTTGCAGTTGATTCCCATTCAGTTCCTTGTACTAGAGCAGATGTACATGCAGATGCAACATCTCAGCCTGCACTTCCTAAGCCCATCATCAGACCTTGGGAAGATCTTGTCCACAATAAGCACAGAATTGGTCTTGGATATGACAAGGATGTGACCTTTCATATTCCAGACTACACCAAGCCCATCATATTTCAGAGTGCCGGATTTCTATATGACAGTTCACCTGCAGCTGTTCTAGATCCTGCTCCACTTCCACAACAACATCAGATTGTAAAATGCCAAAATTGTGATCGAGTTGGCCACATGAAAGATCACTGTTTTTATCTTCATCCATGCAAGCACTGTGGTCGGCACACTCATTCTTCAGACAGATGCTTCAGAAACAAGCCTCCTGCAAGAACCAAGATTCATCTTGGATGGATCGCTTCTTGGCAATGGGCATCAGCAGCCAAGAAGATGTTTAAGTCGCATGTGAGAACATGTTCACAGATATTGAGAAAACTTGCAGTTGAGTTTTTGCCATCATCTCACCTTGTCCCTGACAGGGGGGAAAATGGTGGTCATGTACAAGCTTCGACGACAAAACAAGCGAGCCCGAGCCACAATCTCTCATTCCATGTTCTGAGTTGTAGCCAGCAGTTCAAGCGAGCCTGAGCCACAATTCGTCATTCCGGATTCAGAGATGTAGCCAGAGACACGGATGCCCATGAGCATGCCTTCGGTTGGTGGACAACCTTAAACCATCATCTTTGGTTGGTGGATAACCTAAAACCATCACAGGTAGTAGATCTCCCTTCTTTTAGGTCGAAGGTCTCCCTTTCATATATGAGGAACACTTCCTCTAGCAAAAGCCTTCAGCTTAGCAGCCTTCAGCTTCTTGCCAGCTTTGGTTGAGTTCCAGGAAATGCTTCAAAGCATTCCAGAGTTGTTGGTAATCCTAAAACCATCATAGGTAGTAGACCTCCCTTCTTTTAGGTTGAAGGTCTCCCTTTTTATATGAGGGACAATTCCTCTAGCAGAAGCCTTCAGCTTCTTGCCAGTTTTGGAAGAGTTCCGGGAACTGCAACAAGTTTTGCGTTCCAGTGTTGGTGGTCATCCTTAAACCACCTCTTTTTCCAACATTTCAGAGAGTTGATTCAGCCCAAGTGCTGCCATGTATACTTTGCAGATTTGTATTACAACTCTTTTCTTGGACTCACACATACCCCTTCGGATTAAGGGGGATGTTGGAACACCTAATCCTACATGGGTAGGTGTGGAATGCGAAAAGTCACAATGGAGTCCAAGTGACCTTGGAATGTGAAACCAAGAGTCACACCATTGTATTATAAATGTACATCATGTATAATGGAAAAAATAAGAGAGCCTCAAGCTTATCCTTCATTGTGTGTTGAGTCTCTTGTGTGTGTGTTTATTCTCCTCATACACCATGTGTGTGCTTTAACATGGTGTTTAACATAAAGTAATCTATTGCTGTAAGGATGTATCTGTGTTGTTTGGAAGAGTGTGGTACTATTTGTCCAATGATATCAAGCCCCCATTGCTCAAATGGTTGCTCAGTGTTTACTGGTTGCAAAGGAAAAGCTGGTTTCCTTTGTCTTCCACTAACAGTTTGAAAAATCTTGCACTTCCTAACATAATAATGTGTATCTTTGAAAAGGGTAGGCCAATAATATCCAACATGGATTATTTTGTGAGCTGTGGTATCACCTCCAAAATGTCCACCTGCTGGTCCATCATGTAGTTCCTGCAATACCTTTTTTGCTTCAGTATTTTTAAGACATCTTAATAGAATTGAATCATAATTCCTTCTGAATAACACATCATAAATGATTTCATAATGTTTATCTTTTAACCTTAGAGCACGTTTGTTCCTATAGCTGAGATTAGAAGGAGCATACCCATTCTTCAAGTAAAAGATCAGTTCAGCATATTGAGATTTAGAATCAATAACACTTATTTGATTTGCTTGAACAATGTTATCTTGATCTTGATGTTCTGGTATGTTGTGAGCTCATGCTAACAATCTACAAAAACCTTGACCTCTAACAATCTTGGCTGGCTTAATATCAATATCATACTCTTGCAAAGTTGTTACCCAATTAGCCCTCTTTTCTCCTACTTCTTTTTGAATTAATAATTGTCTCACTACAGAGAATGGGACAATAATTTTTGTATGTCTTTAGGAGAAAAGGTCTAAAATGTTTGATTGATTTAAATATAGCGAAGGCTTGTTTTTCTACATAGGAATAATTAAGCTCAGCTCCTTGCAGATTTGAGCTAAAGAAAGAAATTGGAGCTTCTATTTGTTGATCATTGAGTTGTGTTAAAACAACAGCATAGGATGTTTCAGTGGCCAAAGTATATATAATAAATTTTTTAGAAAAATCAGGAGTATTCAATGCTGGTGCATTAATGATTGCCTGTTTGATTGCATCAAAGGCTTCCTTCTCTTTATACCCCCACTTAAATACTGAATTTTTGCTAATCATATTCTGCATAGGTAAAACAATTTGAGAAAAATCAGGAATGAATCTTTTTACAAAATTGATTTGCCCTAGAAATGATTGCATGGATTTTTTGTTATGAGGTAAAGAAATATCGGAAATTTCTTTCACTCTATCAGGGTCGATATATATACCATATTTTGACACAACAAACTGTTACACCATTTTTTGTTCATCTAACCTATTATCATTAGATGAACCCAAGTACACCATGTAAGACCAATTTTACCCTAAGTAAAATTGCTTTCAATATGTGAGATAACTTAGTAAAACACCTTTATTAAGTTGTTTATGGTCCAAATAGGAAACCCCAAAAGGAAATAATAAACAAATCTATACTTGTATATATTTCCTGGTCATATTTAACCCAAAACAAGGAAATCAATTAAATAAATCCTTATTTATTTGATTATTTCCTAGGAATAAGTTATTTAAATCCTTATTTAAATAATATTCCTAGTTAAATTTGACTAAATCATTATTTATTTAATTATATTCCCATCATTTCCTTAAAATAATAAATAAATCATTTATTTATTTATTATTTATAAATAAAGGATGTCGCCAATTGTTAGTATGAATCTTTCGTCGGAAAAGACCACTTTAGCTACGCATTAGAAATAGCCCTAAAATCAATTGTGGCTGCTAATATATTTAAGTCTGCAGTTAGTTGATCCAAATAATGCTGCACAAATCCAGATCTAAGCATAAAAGACATTAAGCAGTAAAAATAAAATATGACTCCATGCATCCAATAGACAAGACGAGAACGATGTATTTGAAAGAATTTTTTATATTAAAAAGGGGCACCTGAGAGGAAAACAAGAAAGGTGTTTTCCAATTCTCCTCAATGGGATGGGTTCTTGAAAGTCCTCAGCATTTCAGATCTAAAATTTCTCTCTCTTGTTGGTGTAGAAAACCCAGACAAACATAGAACTCAATGGGAGCTCACAAGGCAAAAATGGAGAATGTGACCAAGAGTATAGATCCAGAGTGATCTAATGCAATGAAAGGTGACTAATGAATGGGGAGAACCCTTATATTTATAACAAAATATTAGGGCGGTCTAGAACTTGGTGCATGAATAAAATATTATTAATTGAATTCTAGAACCACCCTTTAGGAATATTTTATTATATTTGTTGGAGGGAAAATGATTTTTGACTTGGGTCAATTCCTTTATTTATAAATAATAAATAAATAAATGATTTATTTATTATTTTAAGGAAATGATGGGAATATAACTAAATAAATAATGATTTATTTAATTATTTATAAATGATTTAGTCAAATTTAACTAGGAATATTATTTAAATAAGGATTTAAATAACTTATTCCTAGGAAATAATCAAATAAATAAGGATTTATTTAATTTATTTCCTTGTTTTGGGTTAAATATGACCAGGAAATATAAACAAGTATAGATTTGTTTATTATTTCCTTTTGGGGTTTCCTATTTGGACCATAAACAACTTAATAAAGGTGTTTTACTAAGTTATTTCACATAGTCAAAGCAATTTTACTTAGGGTAAAATTGGCCTTACATGGTGTACTTGGGTTCATCTAATGATAATAGGTTAGATGACCAAAAAATGGTGTAACACAAACCCTAAAAGTTTTCCTTCATTGAGAGCAAAGAAGGATTTCTTTGGATTTAATGAAATACCAAACCTTCTACATCTTTCAAATATCTGTTTTAAATCATGTAGATGATTGGCTCTCTTCTTTGAAAATATTGTTATGTCATCAAGATAAATAACAACTGATCTATTAATTAGACCCTTAAATGCTATATCCATGGCTCTCTGGAAAGTAGCTCCTACATTTATTAAACCAAAAGACATTTTCTGATAAGCATAAGTTCCCCATTTGGTTCTAAAAGTGGTTTTCAACCTATCATCTGGATGTACTAATATTTGGTTATAGCCTGAAAAACCATCAAGAAAGGACATAAGTTTAGAACCAGCTACTTTTTGAAGTATTTGTTCCATTGTTGGCAAGGGGAAATTGTCCTTTTGGCATGCCTTGTTTAAATTTCTAAAATCAATGTAGATTCTAATATCTCCATTCTTCTTCCTGATAGGTACCATATTGGAAACCCAATTAGAATGCCTTACAAGAAAAATAATTTTGGCCTTTAAAAGTTTATTGAGTTCTGTTTTGATTTGACTTTCAAGATTTGGATGAATTTTTCTTAACTTCTGTTGAACAGGTTTGACATCAGAAAGCATTGGAATTGTATGTTGAATAATAGAAGTATCATAAGTTTTTAAGTCCTCATAATTCCAAGCAAATACATTTTTATACTTACTCAGAAGTTTGATGAAAGCAGTTCTTTCCTCTGGAGTTAACTCAAGTCCTAGATTAACATTTTGAGGTTTAGACTCAGAACCAAGATTTACTAATTCAAACTTCAAAGTAGAACTTTGAATTTTAGCATTAGTAACTTTCTTGAATCTGTCTTTTATATCATATAGGTCTTTGAGTTTAACAACAGATTTGGGAATAAGATTTTCTTTACTTTTTGAGGTAATTTGAAGATCATGATCATCTTCATCAATAATAAGACTTTTTTGAAGTTAAGAAATTGAAAATGTCTTCATCATGATAGAATACTCTCCAGTTTGTGATATTATTGGGAACAGATGGGCGAAAAATTAATTCTACTGAAAATCTATCAGGACTGCAATCTTCAGCAGAGAGGAGTTTGGATGCAACAGTAGCTAGCAAGTCAGCTAATGTGTTTTGATTTCTATGGATAGAAGAGATATTAAATGCTAAAAATTGAGTGGTAAGGTCTTGCACAAGGGTTTGATAATGTTTGAGATGTCCTGAAAGGCAATGGATGGTATTCCTTATTTGTCTTATGAAAATTTCAGAATCACCATATACTTACAAGTATTTGACATTTAACCCTATGGCTTTATAAATCCCTTGGATCAAGGCTTCATATTCTGCGGTATTTTTTGTGCACTCAAATTCTAGTCTACATGACAACATGGTTTTCTCTCCATCTGGATCAATTAAAATGCATCCTGCTCCTGCTCCATCACTAGATTTTGATCCATCGAAATATAATGACCAAAATAAAGACTTATCTACAGATGTATCAGAAACATTAACAATTCGAGAAGAATCAGATTGTGAAATTTTTTTGATTTGTGAAATAAAAGTATTTACAGAAAAGGGTGCTTGTGGTGCTGTGAAATTCCAAAGGAACAATTTAGCAGAATAACCTCCAAGGATATTGCTATTAAAAGCTACAGGTTCATTTTCTCATTCAAATTCTGTTACAGTATGCATCATATGTTTTTCTCGCTCAATTTTGATTTGATTTGGTTTCCCTTTGTAGAGAAGCCACGGATGTGAATAATCAATTGCGATATAACCAATAAAATTTGCAGACCAATCCCTGCTTAATACTAATTCATAGAATTCAGGAATATCTGCAACCATAATATCAATTATTTGGACAATCCTAGAATCAGAAGCTAATCGAATAGTAACTGAACTGATTTCTCCTACAACTTGGACTTTAGAGCGATCCAATTGTACAATGTGAACTGCATACTTTTGTGGTTTAATATTCAATTTTGCACAGATTGAAGTAGGCATTATATTAGAGAATGCTCCTGAATCTCTCAAACAACTATGCAAATTCTTGTTATAGATTTCATAAGTTAGAAGAAAAGGAGGTGTCTGAGAATTTGATCTTTCTCCAATAAGAACAGTATCAGTGGCATCTACTTTATCTGGTGGCTTACCTATTCCCTTAGCTGCTTTAGCAACTACACCATTTGGTAGAGGAGCAATAGGTGTTGCTTTTAATTCTTTCAAGAGCAGCTTCTGTTGATGTTTAAGTTTGCTGAGTTCATGTAAGGAAATGTTCGCTCTAGTCTTCTTCATGTCTTCAACAATGTTATAATCCATAGGATCTGATACCACTAGAGTCTTAGATGTTGATGTAGGAGGATTAGAGGATGATGGTTGATTTTGAGTGGGTAAGGGAGAATTTTTCTTTACAGGGAATTTGTCTTTGGTACTTGGAGTTGTACTTTTCTTCTTAGGAATAGATTGAGCAGGTTCCGTTGTAGATTTACTCCTTGTACTTACAGGCATGGCTTCTTATTCACTATCCAAGTTAGGGAGAATGAAATCCCACATCCCATTTAATTAAGCTATTTCCTCTTTTTCTTCTTCTTCATCTGATACTAGAGGGGTATTTTCTTCTTCTTCCTCTTCCGATTCTGCATTGGAGATTGAATTGGGAGGTTTGGATTCAACTTGATTTCTCTTGAAATTTCTGAATGGTCCCTTGGTAGAATTCTCTGCTACTTGCTTTTTAATCTCAACCATCTCATTAGACATGGTTTTGAGAAATTTCTGTAAGCCTTCCATGTCATATGGATCTCTGGGTGTCTTCTTTTTTGAATCATCCTTAAAGCTTACCTTTTTGGATTTTCTTTCCTCGATAGCATTTTTCTTATCCAAAGCAACAATCCTTCTTTCAACTACAATCGCTTCTTTCATGTTTTCAGCCAAAGTAGGTTTTGTAGTTCTATCAACAAAAAATGCTATATTTGAAGGCAGAGCTGTTATATACCATTCACTTCGGACCTGCTCACTGGGATTTGATGTTGTAGGGATTTTATTCAAGAGTTTATTGAATCGGGAATTAAAATATTTAATGGGTTCTTTGGGTTCTGTCTTCAAATTGGAGAGATAATTGATTAGGGTAGCTATTGATCTATCATCTCCATATTTGGTTAAGAAATTCTCTTGGAAAATATCCCAACTTGTTATAGAACCTGAAGGTAATGAAAAATACTAGGATCCTACTTCTCCTTGAAAAGTATAAGGAAATAACCTAACCACAACATCTTCATGCTCTATTGCATTTAAATTTACAACAAGCATAAAGTTATTTATGTGTTCTTCAGCTTGTATGTTCATGTCAGGACTAAATTTTGGTAGCCACTTTTCAGCATGATCTGGTAAATCATGTAAAGGTGCAGGCATATTAACATCTCCTGGTCTAGCCCAAGGTCTTGGTGTTGCTCCTGCCATTGTTGGGATAACAACTGAAAACATGGAAGAGACCACTGGTGTTTGAGTGAGTGTTGTTTGAGCAGATGATATTGGAATAGATGATGTCTGGGCAGTCGATGTTGAGACAACTGTATTTTTATGAGTTGGGGCTTGGGAAACAGATGATTGAATTTGTGATGAAGAACTAATATCACTCTCTGATTCCGATGGGGTTTTTCTTGTTTTAACTCTACTAGGTAAAGGAAATTCCTTTGGAGGAATACCAAGTTTTTCAATCTGTAACCTAGTAAGAGGTCTTGAAGAAAAAAATTGTGAAGTTACACTACCTTCAAATGTTTCCTGGACTCTTCTAAAGATAATGAGAACCCTTGTAATTTGTGAATTAAAGCTTGTACTTCACGGGACTCAGGAGATTGATTGTATGATTGATTTGAGACTTTGGTAGTGGGTGTTTGAATATCTCTATAAATTTCTTCCCTGGTGATTTGAGATGCAGAAGAAATTGAAGAAGGTGGTGAGGGTGAATTCCTCTTAGAATGGCCTGTAGATTTGGATTTATTTTCCATTCATAGCTTCAGCCCTCCTTCTAGTGCCAAAAATGTTGAAGCCTCGAAAATCGCTACTTCAAACATTGGAGGAAAACCACCCGGTCGGGACCTTAGGACAACTCCTTTTCCGTTTGGTGTGGTGGCTTCGACTGGATTGATAGGACCAATTTCCTAATAACTAAATGGGTTGGTAATGGAATGATTGAATGAGTGGAAAATGGGACTAAAATGACTGAAATAAACTATCTAATTTAATCTATAACTAATAAATAATTCTAAGACTAACCCTGGTGTCAAATATGAACACAACTTTAAGATTGTTTCAATCAAATCAATAACCATGAAAATGTATTATAATTTAACTAAAATATGCAACATCAAATAATGATAACTATGTTTAAGAAATTAAACAGATTTATAATAACACATTGCATTCATCATTTTATATATCATTTGTATACACTGTGAAAGATAAAATATTTCTATACACTCAGAAATGATATGTATAAAGAAACATTTGTAAAGCAAGTAAATATAAATGATAGCAAATTTAAATAGAATATCTCATAACATAAGAAAAATATAGAAATACTAGATTCATCTTGCTACTTTTCTAGATGCAACTAAATATCTAGATCTAGTGCTTCAATGTAAAACAGGCTCCAAGGTACATAAATGCAATTCTCAGAGATAATTTGCCATAAATCACCAGATGTGATCCTTTATAAAAAAATATAATAATCGATGGAGTACAAAAATGTAACATATAAGTCAAAATATTACAAAACTCAGGACCCCTTTCTAAATGCATGAAAGGGGTTTAAATAGGAACTTAATAAAACAAAAATAGCTAAAACTATTGCTACAATCTATCATTGGAAATCTAGAAATAGTCTTGCGATGTTAAAATGAAATCAATTCATTGATTTTCCCCTGCATTCAATGTGCCAAGGTGGCAAATTTTGAGCATATCTTTAACTTCTGCCGGATGACTTAGCCTCAAATGTAACTGACCAGTGTAAGTGGCATCAGAAAACTCAGGAATAATTGTAATCAATGGCATTTGAAAGAAATTTGATCGCCATTTGTTGATTGTGAGGCTTGATTAGATAGGTCCACATAATATCCCATGAAATTCCTTGAAGTTTGTCAATTTTCTGATTCCCGTTGATTATTTCTTGCTTCCATCTAGAATCAGCCTCTTTTATCCTTGGTAATTTTCCTGGGGTGCAATCTGAAATTAGATTGGTGGCATATAAGCTATCATTCACCAGTTGTATTATATTATTCACCATATTTTTAGCTCTCGATGTGGCTCTTTCTGCCTTGATCAACCGATGTTCCCATTCTGAAAAAAGGATTTCTTTGTGCCTCTGCTCAATCCTGGGAAGGTTTGCTTTCCTTCCCTGCTCTGAGTCTTGCCATGAAAGGAATTCAGAAATTTTTTCATCAGCATCATCAAATTCAAGCCTAAGACTGACTCCTTCATCTATTAAGGAAGATGTAATTTCACAAAAAGGCTCTGCTTCTGACATCTTTCGACAAAGTTCATTTAATTTCTGAGACAATAACTTGATTGTCTCCATAGCTTCAGTCTTAAATTGATCTAATTTAGGATAATCCCTAAATTTGTCCAATCTTGATTGGAACATTTTATCTTGCTCAATATTTGCAGTCTTCTCATTTTGTAGAAGGGCTTGTAATTTTTCCACCTCTTGGTTTAACTGTTGCTGCTTGTTCAAGGCCTGTTGATCAATCTTTTTCTTTTCAGCAGCAAGTTTCTCTTCTAGCTGTTTAGATTTGAGCTCCTCATTTTGTAACTGTTGTTTTAACTGAATAATATTTTGCTGATTATTTGTAGCCTGTTCCTCCAGCGTAGTTATCTGTAAGTCTTTCTGTTTCATCAACTGAGTGACTTCAGAAGCTTTTTCTATAGTTGCACCACTATAGGCACCTACGTACTGTGATAATTTGGTGAGATCCTCTGAAGGATTCACCTAAGTATTTTTCCAGACTATGTTCATCAGTTCACCTTTTGATGTTGAAATAGACTCTTGATCTGTTCTTATTCTTTTCCTCTGCTTCTTAACAACAACTCTATGCTTGGGGCTATAAAAGATGTCTAGAGGAGGAATTTCTTCTACTTTAAACATAATCTCCTCTGTCGGATGCTTGGGGATGATTTCCATATCTTGATCTTTCAAAGTGTCAAATTGAAGATTATTTTGTAATCCGATTTGCTGAGAAAATTGTTCATATTGACTTAGCAAATGGGATGTAACAATAACTTCTGTAGAATGCACCACATTCTCAGTGGTATTTTTTCTTTCAAGTTGATTATCTGGCTTATCACCAATATTTTCTTTTCCTGTCTGGACATCAGCCTTGCTACCTGTGTTTTCTTTCTGTACTACAGGCTTGGTCCCTGTGGCTTCTTTCTCACTTTGTACATTAGACTTGCTAGTGGATGCTTCTTTGGCTACATCCTCTTTTTCCTTCTGTTATGTCTCTATATTTTCAGACTCTGGCAATGGAATTCTTAATTGATAAAGAGGAGCTTTCAAGAGTCTCTGAATTCTAAATAACATGAATTTATTCATATCATCAATTTAAAATTTATATTTGGCCAAATTGTAGACTTGAGAAAATCTATCAACAGAAACAAATAAATCGTCGAACTGATCGGGTTCATGCTCAAACCAAGAAATTGAAACTGAAGTAGTAAAATCAAATGCTACTCTTCTCGGGTCATATTGCATGCCTAGGAATATTGAGAGCTTAAGATCCCTTATTTTGATGACCTCCTTCTCAGCATGTATGAAGTTTTTAAGAGTATAATCTCCACAATGAAATGGAAAAGTAGGCCACATCAATTTCTTGCTATTCTTGAGAGACCTTGACATGCCTTCTCCTGTTAACTGATAGGAGATTTATTGTGCCAATAGCTTGTCTAGGACATACAGGGGTAACATATGAGGTTCTACAATGCTCCCAAAAATTCTGACATAGGTAAACTTCTCTTCCCCAAACCAGTCACCAATCTGGGATAAATTATTCTTAGCTTTTTTAGAAAGCCTGGGAGGAAATTGGCCAAAAATAGTTTGATATACAGGGATGAGGAAGCCGTGAAAAATTCTATAAACATGGTCTTTAAAATGTACCTTCCATAATAATTTATGATAAATATGAATGGGAACAGGGTCTTTGGGGGTCCATCTCCATCCTAGGATGGGAAATTCAGAGTTAAAACATAGGGCATCTAGAATATAAGTGCAGAAGTAAAATGGAGTTGTGTTTCTTGTGTCCTTATCCCTTCTATACTCTAAGATTCTATTGGCTATTTTATCTGAAAGGATAAAAACCCAGTCCATGATTTCAGAATTGAGAGCAGAATGGATTAAGGATACCATTTGTATGGAAAATCTAGTTGAATTATCATTCCCAAATAGCCTGCACATCATTGCGACGACATAACAATATGGAGGCGAAAGAGAGTCTACGGAGTACATACTAGATGATTCATTTTTGTGTTTCTCTAGAACTTTTCTCCATTCTTTGATTGGTTCTAACTGAGTCTCACTACTTGTAGCAAAATCCTTAATGAAGGCCTTGTTGTATATTTTCTAAGGGTCAGGAAGATGGTACATTGCCTTTATATCCTTTGCTCTGAAATATCCGAATATTGTCCCCGCAGCTGAAAAAAATGTCCTATTTTGGATGGTGACATTATCTATCACCCATCGAATTACATCATAGTAAGGGAAAATGTTTGTCCAAGCTACAATTCGGTGAAGTAATGAGTTTGCGAGCACTTTAAGAGTAGTCTCAGAATCAGAATCTGAGTCATCTTCATTAGGGACTGTCGCTTTTGCCATTGTAACCTTAGGGTTTTCTCCTTCAATTAGGTTATATACATCTTCCCAAGTCATTTTTCCAAGACCCTGGCATGATGTGTCTTTAACCAGTTTAAGCTTTGTTGGTTTTTCTTTTGGAACTGTGGGGATGGCAGTAAACTTTGCAGCGGCAGAAGCCTTTTCTTTCTTTGATCTCTTGGACATTTTGTCTTCTGGTGATGTCTCTCTTGCTTGGCGAATGAAAGGTTTGGGTGCTCTGTAATTCAGAAATGGAAAAAGCTTTCAAACGTGATCAAAATGGAATGAGGAGAACAACTACACGAAAGGATCTATTCGTTGTTTTCAATTTATTAACTCCGTGTTAAAACTTAAATTTTCTCTATAAGGGTCACACTCACGCATTCAAAACAAAATCAATCATCATTATTCATTTGATTTTCTATTCAATACTAAACGTACAATTAGAGATCGGTGTTTTTGAAATAAGAATATAAAATCTCCTTTTTGAATTCTTGTGATTGCGATGAATAAATAGTGTATGCGCATAACAATTAAGTTTGATCGCATCGGAGATTTTGAAAGGGACAACAAATAGCATATTATGATTTCCGCTGATTTCCGATTGCGACGATGGTATATCGCATCGGATTTTTCAAATGGAGTAAGTTATCAACAATATTCTCTGATTTGCGATTGTGATGAGGTGGGGTCCATCGCATCAGATTTTTTCAATTGAGAAAATATAATGATTGATTCTCCAAAATGCGATTGCGATGAATCCATTGCATCGGAGTTTTGCAATTGACCAAAAAGAGTTTTTTTTTTTTTAAATTTTGCGAAATGTGATTGCGATGAATCGCATCGCATCGGAGTTTTTAAAAACAAATATGACAACTTAAAACTTTTGCGATTTGCGATTTGCGATGGGACCCATCGCATCAGAGTTTTATTATAAGTCCATGTAAGATTATTTTTCCGAAATACGATTGTGATGAATCACATCGCATCAGAAATATGAAAAAAAAATGTAAAAACTTTGAAAACTTTGCGATTTGTGATTGTGATTTGTTTCATCGCATCGGAGTTTTTCAAAAGGGATGTGAAATTTTAAGATATCTCCAATTTTGCGATTGCGATTACTGTACCACATCAAACTTTGTTTAATATGAAAATTTTATGTAATATGTTGATATGATAAAAGTTTTATATCTCATTGCATCAGAAAGTTTCAATGTTACATTTTTTTATAAACATTTGTGATTTATAAAACAATGGACTTTTATTTGTTTTATTTCAAATGATCGGATTTCCTCTAGATCTTTTATTTCTATCTAAAAAGAAAGGGGACCTATTTCTAAATGAAAATTATTCTAAAAATTTGAAATGGGGAGGGTTTTTGTACCTTAAAACACTTTGTTTATCTTCTTATGTTTACATGCATCCATATATGTTCTCTAAATTTGAATGATAAATCAGGTGTATTAATACAATATTTATTAAAAGTACCCTGTATTTAACTGTTTATCATTTCTATGTTTTCTGCTGATTTCTAGAGTAGGGAACCCTTAATTTCTCCCTCTTTCGAATGACCTCTGACTACTCCTTCCTTATCTGGATTAAAGAATCCTTCATTTCTCTTTATCCCGATCAAACCACTTCACCAAATCAGCCTTCCAAGATCTTCAAAGACTTATCTATCTTGCCCTAAAAACATTTGACTTTTTGACCTTGATCCTAGTTCTGTCTGCTTGAATTTTGACTCCTTAGCCCAATGGAAAAAAAAATTTCCCACTATCCATCTCATTAAGTGATTTTTCCCACCAAACCAAACCAAACCAAATCAAAACCAATTTGCACAATCATAACTAGCCTAATATCTTAAAAACAAAACACACTAGAAAATTTGGCGGAAATTCCGATGGCCAATTCGTTGCTATTCTGACACATAGTCGTCGCAAGAGCGACAGTTCGAGGGCGGGCAAAACATGGTTTACCATGCCGTCACAGTTCCGACGCAATTAAAAAGTGTCGCACTATCGACACCTTTTCCGTCGCTTCCAAACAAGCGTCACTCTTTCGACGTTTCCCAATCCGTCGCACTTCCGACCTTTGTAAAATCTCACACTTCCAACGAAATGTGGTCTGACGTTTTGAACGTCGCTCTTCTGACGTTTGTAAACTATCAAAATTACGACGAAATGTGGTCCTACATTTTGAACGTCGCTCTTCCAACGTTTGTAAACTGTCGCAATTCCGACATAATGTGGTCCGACGTTTTGGACGTCGCTCTTCCGACGGTTGTAAACTGTCACAATTCCGACGAAATGTGGTCCGACGTTTTGGACGTCGCTCTTCCGACGTTTGTAAACGGTCGCAATTCCGACGAAATGTGGTCCGACGTTTTGAACGTCGCTTGTCCGACGTTTTTATACTGTCGCTCTTCCGACGTTTCTAATCTATCACAATTCCGATGCTTACAAGGCATCAGTATAACAACGACAGGTTCAATTTAAAAAAAATTAAAAAATGAAACTTTAAAAGAGGAAAAACGTTGTTTTGAATATATTATATGAAGTAAAACAGTCCATGAAGTCATTACATTTTCACATCTGAAGATTGGAACCCAAATATCCATCCAGAAAAGTGGAAGTCCCACCCCAGAAAATGATAGAAAAATACCTCATGTCACATACAGGGACATGATATAAAACCCAGTAACGGTCCACATGGAGATTATCGACAATCTGAGAAAGCATCCAAATATGCCCGAGGCATCTATAAGAAAGTGAAATAGAAATATGTAGAATAGTAAAGCAATAGATAGAGTACTGACGTCCATTGTTCCAAATACAAATTAAAGTACCCAAAATCCTTGAACAGAGAAAAACGCTAATCATGTGAGGAGTGTGATATGTCCAAAATATAGAAAGACCATCAGACCATATCAATAAACCAGCAACATAGACCAGCATCGCTAGTTTTGAAGGCAGAGTGATAAACATTAATCATTTTTTTTTCACAAGAGAAAAAACGTTGTTTTGAATATATTATATGAAGTAAAACAATTCATGAAGTCATTACATTTTCACATCTGAAGATTGGAACCCAAATATCCATCCAGAAAAGTGGAAGTCCCACCCCAGACAATGATAGAAAAATACCCCATGTCACATACAAGGACTTGATATAAAACCCAATAACGGTCCACATAGAGATTATCGACAAATCTGAGAAAGCATCCAAATATGCCCGAGGCATCTATAAGAAAGTGAAATAGCAGTATGTAGAATAGTAAAACAATAGATAGAGTACCGACATCCATTGTTCCAAATACAAATTAAAGTACCCAAAATCCTTGAACAGAGAAAAACGCTAATCATGTGAGGAGTGTGATATGTCCAAAATATAAAAGACCATCAGACCATATCAATAAACCAGCAACATAGACCAGCATCGCTAGTTTTGAAGGCAGAGTGATAAACATTAATCATTTTTTTCACAAGAGAAAAAACGTTGTTTTGAATATATTATATGAAGTAAAACAGTCCATGAAGTCATTACATTTTCACATTTGAAGATTGGAACCCAAATATCCATCCAGAGAAGTGGAAGTCCCACCCCAGACAATGATAGAAAAATACCCCATGTCACATACAGGGACATGATATAAAACCCAGTAACGGTCCACATGGAGATTATCGACAATCTGAGAAAGCATCCAAATATGCCCGAGGCATCTATAAGAAAGTGAAATAGCAGTATGTAGAATAGTAAAGCAACAGATAGAGTACATACCGACGTCCATTGTTCCAAATACAAATTAAAGTACCCAAAATCCTTGAACAGAGAAAAACGCTAATCATGTGAGGAGTGTGATATGTCCAAAATATAAAAAGAGCATCAGACCATATCAATAAACCAGCAACATAGACCAGCATCGCTAGTTTTGAAGGCAGAGTGATAAACATTAATCATTTTTTTTTCACAAGAGAAAAAATGCTGTTTTGAATATATTATATGAAGTAAAATAGTCCATGAAGTTATTACATTTTCACATCGAAGATTGGAACCCAAATATCCATCCAGAAAAGTGGAAGTCCCACCCCAGACAGTGATAGAAAAATACCCCATGTCACATACAGGGACTTGATATAAAACCCAGTAACGGTCCACATGGAGATTATCGACAAATCTAAGAAAGCATCCAAATATGCCCGAGGCATCTATAAGAAAGTGAAATAGCAGTATGTAGAATAGTAAAGCAATAGATAGAGTATCGACGTCCATTGTTCCAAATACAAATTAAAGTACCCAAAAACCTTGAATAGAGAAAAATTCTAATCATGTGAGGAGTGTGATAACCATCTGCAGAAACCCAGGCTCGCTTGATTCCAAAATTGGTAACCATCTGTTGCATCCGAGATGTAAGGTTCAGGCTCTCTTGTTTCCATTAGTAGCCTGCTACAGCATCCACCCTGTTCATAGCAAAAAGGTTCCTGTAGATATACAGAGAAAGAGTATAATACGTAGACCATATAAACATGGCTCTGTATTTCAAAAAACAGGTTTAAAATAGAAACAGGGCAACATTTTTTTTTCTAAGTAAAGTTAATCTATTAACAATGGGAATAAAATTACACCGAAGTCAAAATCATTGCCCAGACTCATGGCAAATTTGTCATCAAAAAATCAAAAAATTAAGAAGACTGCCCTCATACGGGGAAACCAGTCTTGAACGTTTAATTTACAGAATTCAAAAATATTACAAAGGTCCAACACAATAAAATAATCTAAAAGCAGCTCAATTAAGTGGGCCGCGAAGCAAGAAAAACAAATTAACCAAACTACTCCTCCGGCTCCTCGACGATTCGGCACCATCCTTCGGAAGGTCCAGGATCGCTAGGTGCTACCTCCACATTCATGCCACGGCTCCCCTCCTGAAGGCCCGAATGCTGGCCGGCTTTTTATGAGCTTAGACCCGCCAGACGGGTGCATTCTTCCTCCACTTGGGCCTCCTCACGGAAAAACACAGTGACTGAAGCTGTAATTCATGGGCGGTTGAGAGAGAAATTAAAGGAAAATTGTGCAGTGCGCGTCGTGGGAGAAGGTGAACTAGCGGTGGGGAAACAAGGAGCAGGGGAATCCATACGGTGGCTAGATCCTACAACCCGACCCCGCCCACTCCTAGTATTTGGATAGCGACCTGCATAATCACTAGACTGGCCGGAAGACAACTCGGTTTAGAGGTTGGAGGGAGAGCGCAAGAGTTGACCTCTAGTGCTCCCCCTGCGGCAACACATCGAGGCATGGGTGCAGTCTCACTGGCAGTGGGCACAAGAGGAGAAAGAGAAGCAGAATTCCAAGAAACAAAGGAAGATAGACAAGGACCAGACCGAGAGAAATGAAGATATGCAGCAAGGTCTACGCAGCAGTTCAACTGGCCACTTCTCCTTCTCGTCACAGTGAGCAGGTAGTGTAACCCAGCAACCGGCTCGTCTGAAAAACCATAGCAAAATGCCATTTTATCAATGCAATGCAATCGAAGGACGCTCGTCATAATTAATCTCTGATCATTAATGACAGCCGAAGGCCGAATCATATTGGATCATGCAGAATCGCTAACGGGAGTGGAGGTCCGATCTTGAACAGTGTTAAAATTTAATGCGATTTGATGTGAAAACCTTAGAATTTAATTGAACAGCGTTAAATCTTAATGCGATTGATATGAAATTTCCACATCCATGTCCCATCACCTTAAACGCCATCGAATGCACCCGCAGCTGGGAGCAGGGCAAGTTTTTATTGAGGACACGTGGCAGAAATTGATTGGAGCGGATCTTTGTTTGGGCCGCCAGCAAAGGAAACTGCATCTTGTAAGATTAGGCGACTTGATAAGAACGTCATTACAACTTCTTCGTGACGCTAAAATTTCAACTTCGACCCGAAAAGATTAGCGAATTATTTACCAAGGCTACAAAATTGGCCGACGTCAGCAGGCTATTTTGGAACGCGAATTTGGTTTGAATTATGGTTTATCGCTGTTTGAAGTCCGGCGGGCTCAACTTAAGAACAATTTTGTTTGATCCCATCTTATAAAATTTGTGTTGGTTTTCTTTGATAACACACATATTTATAATAAATCATGGGAATACCACACTAAACATGTGGAAAAGTTATATAAATTATTGAGAACAATCATTTTATGTAAAAATATCCAAATGTGCTTTTGGGAAATAAGAATTCGAGTATTTGGTTCATATTGTTTTAAAGGAAGGAGTGAAGTTGGAGCCTCAAAAGATGCAAGCTATTACAAAATGACCTATTCCTAAGAAAATCAAGGTTTCTAGAAGATTTTTTAGACTTACATGATATTATTGATCATTTGTTAAGAATTATGCATGCATTTCAAGTCCACTCACATATCTCTTGAAGAAAATGTCATTTATATGGAATGATGAGGCTACTTTGGAATTCTCTATTTTAATGGATGCCATGTCTTCTACACCAACATCGGTTGCACCTACTTTTGGTAAAACATTCATAGTAGAGTGTGAGGCACTAGGACAAGGAATTTATGTAACATTAACACAATAAGGGATATCATTGGCTTTTAAAAGCAAGGAATTCAAAGAAAATATTTGGTGAAATCTACGTATGAAAAATAAATGGAAGAAATATTACATGCAATAAAAAATGGGGATAGTATATCATTGGGAGGTACTTTAAAGTCAATAAATACCATGATAGCATAAAGTATTTTTTGAAGCTATGGATTTAATTGGAAGATTAACAAAAATGAGGAGAAAAAATGCAAAGTTTAATTTTGAGATAATCTGCAAAAAGGGTAAGGAAAATTTAGTACATGATGCTCTTTCTAAAATAGAAGAGGCCTCAAATTTATATCCAATTACATTTTCTATTCCTAGGTGGCTAGAAGAAGCTTGCCATAATGGAAAAATGACAATAGTGCTAAACAAAAACTAAAATTTATAAAGGATGGGATGAACTCTATGGAGCATTGGGAGTGAAAGAGAGATATACTTTGGTGCAAATGTAGAATATTTTTATGCATGCAAGCATATTTGAATAAAAAAATATTAAGGGAGTCCCATGTCTCTTTGATGGTAGGATGCAGGGTTCCTTAAAACATCTCAAAGGATCAAAAAATATATTTTTGGAAGGAATGAAGAAAGACATTCAAAATTTTGTAAGAGAAGGTCAGGTTTGCATAATAAATAAAAGAGAGATAGTAAAATCTCTAGGGTTACTGAAATATAAAGGTAAGTATTACATTTTTGTGGTCATTTATATAGACAAATTTTGTAGAGCTCAAAGTACATAAACAACAAGCCAAGTGGCAGAAGTGTCCGTGAAAGAAATTCATAGTCTTCATGGTTTTCCTAAAGTAATAGTAACAAGAAAATTTTGGAAATAATTATTTAATATGAGTGGAGAAACACTAGCTGCCATGAGTTCTTCATATCAAACACAATCAAATGGTCAAGCAAAAATAGTTAACAAATGTTTTTAAGGTTATCTACAATGTTACTCTTTAGAAAAGCAACTTAGTATGCCATAATTAATAATCATTCCCCGTTCACTTTTGTTAATAGGTTTATGTCAGACGATGATGCAGGGGCATTAGGCACTAGCCAACAATGTAGGAGGTTTTTTCCACATGTTGTGGCTAGGAGGGTTCGAAAACATTTGTGTTGTAACAGCTAGGTGTCAATACCTCAGCTGACTGTATTACTTAGACTAGTTAGAGTTGTAGGAGTCGAACAGTTTCAGTTAGTTGAATTATTATAATTAGACATTTTGATTTCTAGAACGATCCTCTCAGAGGAATTGAAGAGCCATATGTTACCTCGGATGAATAAAAGTAGAGAGGGAAGAGGAGAGTAGAGAGTGGATTTCTGCAATAAACCTCTGTGTGTGAAAAATTGTTTCCAGTTAAATGATTTCCAAGCTTAGTTGCCATTGAATTATCTCAAACTGCTAATTGTGAAGAATTTTTTAACTGTGAGGTGATTGGGTACTGATAATTCCATTCTTCTGTCTTTGAATTCCCGTAAATCGTTGGATAAACCTATGAACTCACCCCACTCGAAGGTGAGGTCTGTGTAGAGAACTGGGGTCGTGAACACTGTTCAAATATAAAAATCTCGCTTAATAAAGAGACAAAATTGTTGTGCTTTCGGAACCTGACCTGAGGATTGGACATGAGTTAACAAAAAAAAGGATAGCGGAACCAGACTTGCACCCGTGGTCAAGCCCTGTACCAAAACCACGAGCGGAATCACAAAAGCGGGTTGCCCATATTGCACCGCTTTTGTGGAGTAGGCAATATTTCCTATTCACGAGCGATTCCATAGGGAATGCGACACGTGGAAAAGTGACCCCCGGAAAACCACCGTTTAACTCGCACCATCGCACGTTAAATCCCGATGTTGGAAGTCGAGCGAAATTTCCAAGAGTCGTTGATTTGGAGAAGGGCCATCGGATGGTGGTTGCATGTTGAACTTGCCCGGAGGTTAACTAAGGTGTGCGGAGGATAGCCAGGTACGATACAAGTGTTTGATTGGTTATTGATATATATAGGTGGGGCCGGAGTATAATGAAATTTTTTAATTAAATGATTGGCAGATAATTAGCATAAGTCTGGAGCGTGATTGTTGTAAGGCTGGGTGGTGAAATATAGAGCTGCAAGTTCATTACAAGTTATTTATTTAAAAATAAATGTGGAGTATAAATACAAAGTGTTGAAAGTTAAACATTGGTTATAAGGCTTGGAGATAATATAAAGTCGGGAATATAAATTAAATTCCAACCATTGTGGATAGTATTTATTTATCAAATTCTACTAATTTGATAAATAAACCCGAAGAAATAAGAAGTCAATTAAGACTCAGGCTGGAGGAAAAGAACGAGGTAAACCAAGGGAAAATGCTGACAGAGCGATTTTAGACACACCAGCTCTCCTTAGGGGTCCAATTCCAGTTTTGTTGCGTCACACGATGATCTCTCTTCTCTGGCATTTACTTGTATTGAAGATCACTATTCTTGGAATAAGGAGTTATTTTCTCCAAAAATAACCCTAGCCAAACATTGACAATGCATCAAGGATATATTTCTATGCTTCATAAGTACATATGTTATACTTCTAAATAATGTCTTGGAAGTCGTTGTTTTGCTGGAAATTATTCACCATTTGGTTTCATACCAAAGTATTTTTCACATTTTAAGCATCCAATACATGAAAAAGATAATGGTTTAAAACAACATAAATATTTGAAATTTTGCAAGAATTGTCTGGTACACTTTGAATATGAATTTTGAAGTCAAGTGCATGATGCTGTATAGGATCAAGTGTCATTTTAAATACCAAATGTTTCACAAGAAACTTCTCAACATGATACCCTGCAGTAAGGATTAAATGAAAATATTGCATCAACTATTTCCATAATAAAAGTGCACCTCGGCCATAAGACTAAACAACTACAAATGTTGTAGATCTAACAAGACCACACAATCAACTGTATTCCACAAGGCCAATACTGTCTGAAAAATGAAAATGAGTTTGCAACCAAAATAACCTTAGGCAACTAATTCAATTAGATACACCAAACCATCAGCAAAAAGGAAAACCAGCCTACTTGGCCCCAATATTTTCAACTGGGCCCTCTAATTCAACCAATAAAAAGGCCAAAACCATAGCATTGAGATACATTTCATTACACTATCAATAACAATAAAATTTGACTCAGCCATAACCCTTTCCTTTTATTGTTGTGAAAAGATTTATGCATTACTCTAATGTGGCTAGTCCATAGGCCAAGTAGACCACTGGGTAACAAATATGTTTCCTTTCACCTTTGAGTTTTCAAATTATGCCTACCAAATCTAAGACATTTGAGAGGGGGAACTAATACAACGTTAAAAAGAAAACCAGAGCACACATCTACAAATTACCTCCTTAGCTACTGTCACACGATCATTAAATATTTTCGGAGAACCATGCTTGCTCTCCAAGACAACATTTTTCCCTTCACCCCAAGGGTGACTCCAACAAGATCAGCAAGTTTGTTCACACCGCCTGCAAGACAAATTAACAATGATTTCAGTAAGTGTGCAATTGAATTCCAGACCATATGCAAAAACAACCCTCCATGAAAAATTAAAATAACACATTAAAATCGAATATAAGTGGACAAGGAAAGATCCACCGCAGTGAAGTTTCACGTGCAGGTGACCATCCTTTAAACATAATTTTTTCTCTGACCTGCAATTTTTTTGTCACTGAGCCATCCTTGTTGAAGTACAACTCCTTTTCCATATCTCTTGTATTAACTACCTTCTCTCTGTCGCGTAATCTCAGAGTCCCTCTTCTGCTTGAGCGATTAAAGGAAATGGGTGAAAAAACTGAAAGAGAAGACAATTGTCTACCATAATTATCAAACATTGCACCCAACTTCTTCCCCTTTCCATTGTTACCTAATGAGGTAGATGTGGCAATTGTTGTCATACTGCCCAAAGCAGAGGCCATCTTCTCTTATCTTGAATATAGAATTACAAGATCTTCATATTAGTATGAACCTTAAAAAACATGACTCCCATTGCTAAAAACCACTTTTAAGTTGTAACAGGAAAACTAAACAACTATCGCAACTTTTTGCAACTTCTGGAGCATTAAGAGAGAAACAACCAAAGAGAAATACAACCACAATCCTCATTTTAATGAGACCGGATTATATATTTGCATTAATATAATAGAAAGAAATCACGACTATATTAAGGCCAGCACAAAACAATCTTTAACCAGTGTCTCTCGCGGCCTTTAGGTTGCCATGCTAGAGGTTGCATATTTTTAATTTAAATTCTTGACCTCTTGTGCCCATCTATGAATGCATCCAATGGGATATCTACATCAAATGCTCCTTTATATCCCAAAAAACAAATTCCCTACTACAAGAGCACCAGTATTGATGGATCACCCCACACCATCCCACCCACTAGAAACGGTGAAAAAGGAAACCCGAGAAAACTTTTGAAATATCTCAAGATGACTATATGGGTGGTTCTTATGAATCAACCAACCATTCAAAACATTCTCATCAATCCAAACCATGAGTATTATGTGACGATATTCAAGCAGGCACTGAATCGGATTTCTGAAGCTATGTTAGAGAAACCCTAAACTCTCACTGAAAATAGGTGAAATGTGGCACCACTCAGAGATTGACATGTGCCAATTGGTACAAGTGGTAGAAAATTGGAATGCTCAAATAACGAGGTGATGCAGGAATGACATGAGGGAGAAAATATCAGAAAAGCCCCAAATCTGGAGAACTAAAGCTCATCACCAACCTGAGATTGACAACTTTACATGATGTAACCTATGAAATCGTAAATCGAGAAATCATAGTAACAATAAAGTAACCTATGTAACAATAAAGTCGGATTCATCCTGGGAGTGGTAATGGGAGAAATCATAGTGAACAACAGGAAACATGCATAGTTGCTTACAATCAAATAGATGAAAAAACACATACAAAAAGCTAGATAATAATCGTGAACAAGCTTAATATTGAATTATGAACTGTAAAGGAACTTACAAAATGTGACATTACGAACCTGGTCAAGCGCACAAGCAAAAATATCCTGGACATGACCTTGGTTGAAAAGTTGTATTGCTCATGATGCAAGAGGATTTGTACCTGCACTGCCAAGTCAATCAAAATCCATCATTATCTATACAATAAATACAAGTAATTGATGTAGTATTTTTTACTCTAATATGAATTCTTATGATAATGTTAGAACATATGTTGAAAATGTCAAAACATACCTGAATAAGCTCCTCTTCGTTTCAAGAACAATTTATTGGAGTCGCATGAACTTGGAACAAGCCTCCCACGATCTGAAAGAGTAGAAACTAAGTCAACAATGACTTTTTTGTTGCTACGCTGGATCGAGGGAGGTTTGCTCCAAGATTAAATTGCTCCAATAAATTATTCTCTACTAAACAGGGCCAACCACGTGAAGGTGGAAGCTCTTATGGCCCCTCCCCCTCCCCCCTCACATCACTCTCAATTCCCCAATACCCAATCTATTATTTACTTTTTACTTTCAAGAGCATAAAAAAAAATATTCAATAACTAATAAAAAAACAATTCAACAAAAAGTACGCAAGGAAACATTGCAATTAATGCTTGACATAAAAATAGTATGATAAATGAGTTTTTTGTATAACGCAAAAAACGTTCCAAGTATGATAATGTTTGTCTTATAATAATACAATATTTTACATTATCGAATTTTCTTTTTCTTCTTCCTATTTCTAAAGCTCCTAATTACATCATCAATATCATCATGCTCTGCTCCTATTTCGTGCCTTTCGACCCGCACTGCTGACCTAGTTGCGTAGTCACGATGTCTGGTCTCATCCAGTGACGGGGTATCGCCTACAAAAACAGATAATATTAAATTTTAATTGTCAAGTTTTAAATATCATTGAACTAGTTCAGTAATATTAATAAAAAAAATTGCAATGAGATTATTTACCTGGTGCACCAGTTGTCGCCGCTGACCTAGTTGCGTAGTCATGATGTTTGGTCTCATCCAGTGACGGGGCATCGCCTACAAAAACAGATAATATTAAATTTTAATTGTCAGTTTTTAAATATCATTGAACTATTTAAGTAATATTAATAAAAAAAATTGCAATGAGATTATTTACCTGGTGCACCAGTTGTCATCGTTGGGACTGTTGCCCTGTCTTCCTCTCTGGTGGTAAGATCCTCAAGGGGAACATTCTCTGTCATTTAAACAAAAAACGTTATAAGGACAACCATCAAGGTATAATTAGAAAAAATTATAGGTGGAAATTAATTACCGTCACGACCCTCACTGATAGTAGCATTGTCGGCCTGGTCCCCACTACAATGATCAGGTTGCACGTGAGGATCATCTACATCTCGCTCTAAAACTAGGTTATTTGCCTCATCGGTAGTGCTGCTCCCCTGATTTAAACAAAGTTTTTAGACATTAAATTTATGGACAAAAACAAACATATTGAAAGGTTAATGTTTTACCTTATCAGGCATTCTGGATCTTGGGACCTGCCCCAAGCTTCTGCGACATTCAACTACGGCTTGATAGCCAAAATGGAAAGCGATATTTTTATCTTCCTCTGTAGTTTCTGTTCCGAAGTCATCACCCTACATTACATATGATTGTGTATTTTTAATCATATTTGATAGGATTACAAAAACGTTGGAAGGCGATACAATTAATTATAAGATGTTTAGCTACTTAATTACAATTCTTGCGGCCAATTTCAAGTAGCCTCCCTGGCCTAGCTTGTGATGGCCCTTTTTTTCAATCCTAGCTTTGGTTGCCTTTGAGGTGTCAGGCAACCTAGCATCAAAAGATTAAAGTCAGATATGACGTAGCACACTTTTATTTTACACATAGAGAAAATTAAAGCTATTGAATTAAAGTTGTAATTTACCTTGCGGGTCCAGTTGGCATTTTTCCTTCTTTCTTTGCCCTTTTCTCTTTTCCGTCATGGATAAGTACTCTCCACTCACTCTCTGAAACTGCGAGAGGACGCTCATATCTAGGGTTAAATTGTAATTGCGTCCTATAGGTGTCCCTGGTATATTTCAAATATTTTCCGGCTACCTGAGCCACCGCTTTTCTGTCAAATGTGCCGACCCCAAAAAGGGCTTCTAGATAATCTAGAAGTTCTTTTTTCAGGTTGGAATTCTGGGAATTCCACCCTGTACGTATGGTTGGGCCAAAAATTGCCAACGCATGGCTCTCCAGAATCCTGTAGAACTCATTGTTTCCTACACAGAATAAAACCAAAAGAAAAAGAAGATATTATCATTAATTTAAAAATAAAAATCATGATAAATATGTTTTAGATAAAGTACATGAAATAGTTAAAATATTAAAATTTACCTAGGAGTTGTACATGCTTTATAGGGACACCCTCATCGTTCACCAACAATGTGCCATTAATGGTCCCTGTGGAGCTGACGCGTGTAGCTCCAGGAAACGCAATAATGTAGTTGGCCATATCAGCCTCATCATTGCCAACACGTTCAGCGGTTGGCTGGGTGTCTGCTTGGGCAGGGTGTGTTTCTTGGCTGGCACCTAAAGAAGTAGAAGGTGTACGAGAGGGTTGTTGGGAAATATCTTGCCCTTGTGTCCCACTACCACCAACACTGGGTTCAGAAAATGCCAGAAAACGCTACATACAAAAGAACTTTTTGTTAGTTTAGTCAATGTAAAAATTAAAAATCAAACTATCACAATTCATCTCATGCAGAACAAAAAAAAAAATCCTTTTGACTTTTTATTATTACCTGATATGTTTCTAGCTGGGTCATAAGTTGTTTTATCCTCTCTTCTGTTTCAGGTGTTTGAGGTGCGTCTATCAAAGTATTAAATTCCGACCTTGCATCTCGTGCCTTTTTTCGCAACAAGAGCACTGGAGATAGGGATGAAGAAAGCTCTTCCTCAAAGAGGGAATCATCAGGCGTACCATGGCTAGGTGTCTGCATATTTGAAAAAAATTAATATTATTTCAATTATGTAAATAAATAAAATACCTGAAGATAGAGCAATGTTGGCACTTTACATGTTCTTCCGTTGGCCTCTTTCCACGATCATCCCGTCTCGGGGTTGTTCTTGCACTGCTCTGATCAGTCTGCCACATTGCAATAAAATTATAAATGTAAAAACTTGAAAACAATATCTAACTTGAAAACACAAAATGAAAACTGAAATAATTTCTAATAAGACACCGGAAGAAAGAGTTAGAGTTTCAAATATGCCTTGCATTGAATTCAGTCCTGGAAACATGTCATTGCACATTAAGGCACCCAAACAAGAGACGAGTTGACAATGAAGAGCTTATTGAATATATTGTTGGAGCAACTTCTAGTAAACTTGTTGTGAAGACCTTGAGGACATTTTTGGAGCAACATTGTTGAAGCTGATGGTATAGCATTGTTGGAGACGATCTTGAAGGGCCTTGAAGTGAAGCTTTTGGAGCAACTATTGAAAAATCCTTAGAGCATTTAAGCAAGGCACTTTCTATCTTCCATCACCTTTTTCCTTTCAATATCCTTTAAACGATTTTGTTGATATTTAATGTTTGAAATCACGTTATAATTCCTTGATTATATGTGTTTGGGGACTTTCCTTTTGAAATTACCCAAAAATACCCTGGCAATTTTATCTTCAGGATGCATGTCTGACCCTATTGTTCAATATTTTGATTGATAGTAGTAAACATAGAGAGTTAGGGGGCTCTTGACTTGGTTTGGTTGGGCCATTAGATCCCTAACATATACTAGGAAGAACCCCCGTTGAGTTGGAGGAGAGCTAGCCCGAAGTGAAAAGAGGTTGGTGAGGTGACAATGGGGCTATTGAATTACACATGGTATCACACTTTAGCTTTAGGACTTTATCTTGAGAAGTGTGAGATTTTGCTATATCAATTCTCAAATTGTTTACAACACTATTGTTAAGAACTAATAAGAAGTGATGTTGAGGGGTTTTTGGTATAAGAAACAATACCATTTAAAAACTAGGGTTCTCAGTCCTTGGCATTCCTTCACCTGGGCCTAGGGGCACACAAGAATAATTTCACACTAAACCATGCAAACTTAAAAGTAACTTAATAGATCCATAAATTAATAATAATCATAATTCCTAATTTCCTATTGTACGATATGATGCAAATTATTCAAACATGAAGCAATGAAGACATGCAATGTCCGAATTTCAAGATTGATGAACCAATACAAGAAGTTAGAAACTACAACTTTGATTCAATACTTTGTGTCCTAACTCCAGGAAGGAATCTAGTTTGTAGGAATGAAGAGGTTGTTATCTTTACAATCCCATCCCAACATCAAATTCAGTGATAAGTTTCTATGACGTTCTGGGTCAAGGAAACATTCACTCCACGAATGATATATTTAAGTAGGCTTCTCCTATTCTGGGAAAACACCATACCTATAATGCATTCACTTGCATGTATAAAGGGAAAGGAAAACATTTTTTCATACAACGGTGACAAAGGCATCTTGGGGAAAGGTATCTTCACTTTTTATTTATGTTGTTCACCCACACCACTCTCGTGTTTTCACTAATCTTGTTTTGTCATTTTTGGATTCAAATTAAGTTAAGGCCTTAAGTATTTTTTGACCTTTCGGTGTAGTTTTTATAAGTGGCATGTATGGATTTTCCATTAATTCTGCACTTTTTCTCTTCATGCGCATGTTTCCCCGGAAATCAAATGCATGATTTAGTCCGATACATTTAACAAGTTGTTGGATCAACTCCATAGGAAATATCATGTTTCCTATTCAATCAAAATTTATCTCAGTTAGGGTAGGTAGGAAGGTTTTCCCTTTGTATTAATAGGGCACTTCTAGCTTGCATTTTTATTATATCTTTCAAATTTAGTGTTGTTTCAATTAGGGCATGAATTTTTGCAAATTTCAAGGTGAGAATGAACAAAGACATATTTTTGTGATGGATGACTGTATATGACTCCATGGCCAGAGGAAAAGGCACTAATCTACTTCTTCAAATATCTATAGTTCTCATTCACCTCATACGGAGATGGTCCCTGATTTTGAGCCAAATGTTGCAGCAAAAAGTTCCCCTCCTCCATAATTTGATATTCAATGGAAATTTCTTAAATTGATGATGGGGCATGATTATGGAACATTGGCACATACATATGTAATGGAATTCCAAGATCATGATATATGTTTGCATATGTTTATGGAGGTGGTGGAGAAAAAAAGAGCTCAAATAGAGCTGAAATTTTTCATATAAAAAGGACTGTGGGCTTGACTAATGGTTCCATTTAAAAAATGATATCTAGACAGAGAATAAGTGTAGCATGAAAACATGCATTGAAAATCCATCCGAGTTTGCATTGTATTACTTATGATGGATTCAAATTTGGGTTTCAAAATGCCAGGTTATGGCATGATTTTGTCGAGAAACCCTTAGTTGGATTCTCATGTTGGTTTAATTTATATTTTAAGTTTGTTTTGCAATCTTTTGGTGATAGTAACTCATGAACTAGGTTACCAATGTGTAACAATCATATTTCAAGAATAAAGTTGTGATTTTTTTATATTATTATTATTATCTATTAGCTACGAGTATTGACACCTAATGCCTGGAATTTTGACATCTTGATAGCATGGATAATTTCGAAAATGTTTCTAGCAATGTTAACATAATAACTATCATTACGTGTCTTCACTTTTTTCACCATAATAGACCTGTGATATGGACTCATCACACAACTTCATATGCTATGTCCCAACAAGTTCAAACTGGTTGAACCTACCTCATAGTGTGGTTATTAAGGACAAGTTGTTTGGTATATAACTCGATAGAATAGACCGCGTTGCAGTTCTAAAAAGAATCCTCAAGTGTCAAAAAAACTTCACAATATGTTCTACTATAAAGCCTTTTGGGATACCTGAAATAATATATGTATCATTGATGACTTTTAAAGTATGAGAAGATCCAGAGGAAAAGGAAATCAATGGAAGAGTGATCCACCAATGAGAACCTAGAATTTAGCATCAGATGAGTTAGAGTCTAGGAAATTGAAACCCTATAATTTTAATTAGTGATGAAGGACATCACATAGGTAATTATATTTTCATGTAGAATAATCTGTTAATTCAAATTTAAACTACATAATATGAAGGCATACCATAAATTTTTCCACGTAAGTCCAAACAACCTATAAAAAGGGAAAACCTTCTTTTTCCATGGGAAATAATTTACCTTTCCTTTTTCAAGACAATCTAAATCACAAAAATATGAACTATACTGCACACATTCTTGGATAATGTGAAAGTGGAAAAGGAATACCCTACACAAGTGATGCACACATGTACATTTGAACACTAATAGATTTTTGTAGTTGAATTGCAATGCTTGTTTTCATTTAAATGTAGGGTTTTTAAAGCAGGGAGAAATAATGGCTGCCAAATTAATAAGCGTTTCTTTGGGAAAAATTTAAATCTTGTATTGGGTGATGAAGATAGTAGAGGGTATTTAATCTTGATTCTTGACATCTAGAGAGAACCCTACAGCCTAACACAATCCAATGGAATTGAACAAAAAAACCCAAATAGAGTCAACACTACTATAGGAGGAAGGGCCTGCAGTAAGAACTTACCATTTTGCAAGAGCTGAGGGCGAATGCTGTTCTGCAAGAGCTGAGGGCGAATGTAGGGTGAATTCTGTTCTGCAAGAGATGAGGGCGAATGTAGGGCAAATGTTGTTCTTCAAGAGCTCAGGGCGAATGCTGTTTTACAAGAGCTCAGGGCAAATGCTAAGGGCAAATGCTGTTCTGCAAGAGTTGAGGGCGAATTTTGTTCTGCAAGAGCGGAGGGCGAATGCGCGCATGATATCAGACGTTAATGTAGCACACATGTAAATTTGAACACTAACAGATTTTTGTAGTTGAAATGCAATGCTTGTTTTCATTTAAATGTAGGGTTTTTAAAGCAGGGAGAAATAGTGGCTGCCAAATTAATAAGCGTTTCTTTGGGAAAAATTTAAATCTTGTATTAGGTGATGAAGATAATAGAGGGTATTTAATCTTGATTCTTGACATCTAGAGAGAACCCTACAGCCTAACACAATCCAATGGAATTGACCAAAAAAACCCAAATAGAGTCAACCGTACTATAGGAGGAAGGGCCTGCAGTAAGAACTTACCATTTTGCAAGAGCTGAGGGCGAACGCTGAGGGTGAATGCCGAGGAAAAATTCTGTTCTGCAAGAGCTGAGGGCGAATGTTGAGGGAAAATGTTGTTCTGCAAGGGCGGAGGGCGAATGCGCGCGTGATATCAGACGTTAATGTAGCTATTGCGATGGATATGAAACAATAAAATCATCTTTATGTAGCACGCATATAAGTTTTGTATTTTTATGTAGCGCGCATATAAGTTTCATATTTTTATGTAGCACGCATATAAGTTTCGTATTTTTATGTAGCGCGCATATAAGTTTCGTTATACCGACGGCACAAAAAGCGTCGCTACTGGGACGACTGCCTCCAAACGTCGCAATTGCGACACTTAGACGTTGTGTCGTACTTGCGACGTTTGGAGGCAACCGTCGTAATAACGACGCTTTGGGCCATAGTGTTGCAATTATGACGTCTTCCTCCAAACGTCGCAATTGTGACACTTTGTCTAAGTGTTGGTGTTGCGACACTTTTCTATAAACGTCGGTATAGCGACGATTTCGGGCGAGATGGAAAAAATTTGGGCAAATTTCCGACATTTGGTCAAAAGCGTCAGAACCAAGTGTCAGAATTTCCGCCAAATGTAGTAGTGACAAAGTTAAATCTTAAAGAGAGAGCCCTCTCCAAACCCTAAGAAGGCTAGATCTTAGAGTTTAAAAGTTGGTCTGTGGTTACCTCTAATGTTCTTAGACTTTAAATTAAAATCTCACAATTTTAGAATTATTAGAGTGATAACATACTGGCGACTCCACTGGGGAACTAACCAATCCTCAGTCTTAAAATAGACCTTTAAGGAAATATTTTTCATTATCTTTTTACCTTTAAGACTGTTTTATAAGTTGTGAGTATCATTTTATAAAAAACTGTAATTATGGCTTCTAGAAAAATTTACTATACTAGGTCTAACCCAGATCCTAAACCTGCTATTATAGTAGAAAATCCAGACAGAATTGGGAAAAAGAATAAACATGTAGAAGATTTAGGTGCAAAAGTTTCCTTAGATAGAGCCAATTCATTACCAAAACAGTTAGTGATTTTACAAGACATAGAGTTTGACCTAAATTTTGAACATTCTTTGTTTAGAAGCAAATCAGAAACTCACTTAAAAAGTGGTGTTATAGACCCTGTTTTTATTTCATTTCTTGAAGCAAAGCAGGAAAATATATCAGCATATTTTGAATCAAAGATATTTAAAGCTCATGATAAACTTGAAGAAATAAATGCTACTATTCTTAAAGAAATAAATGAAGCTATTGAATTAGATGAATTATTAGCATACACATCTAAGCCTTCTATTTCTCATTTAGATACAACTACATCATCTATAATTTCCACTACATTCCAACCTATAGATCCATTTATCTCTAGACAATCCTTAAAACCTAGAATACTATTTCCATATTCTCCCATATCAACATCATCCATTAGTTTATCTTCTGCAAATTTAAACTCATCATTCTCATTCCAAGTAGTTCTTCAGTTTCTAGCACCCTGACTTTATCCTTTAGTTCATCCATCACTTTTTCTAGTTCACCATCTTATATTCCAGTTTCATCAGTCACTTCATTAACTGCATCAGCTAGTACTTCCAGTTCAACCCCAAGCACTTCCAATCTACCTCTTAGCCAAGCTAAAATACAAGCTATGGTTGCTAGGTATGCTCCCCTAGTTCTTCTAGCACAGATACATGACATGCCTCAGGATTACCAAAGTAAGATACCCCAATTTGATGCTACTACTCAGTACATTGCCTATTAGCATATTAATAAAATGACAGATTACTTTGAGTTTGATGAAATAAATGATTCCGATGTACAAATGAGACTCTTTGCACAAAAATTAATAGGGGAAGTTAAAAAATGGTTTAAAGGTCTTAATCCTAGTAGTATGTAATATCCAAAAATAGGGAAAATCTACAATGTTAGGAATATGTTATAGTATTCCTAAATTTGAGATCCAACAATATGTAAACAAAAACTGGAAATAGCAGTAAAAAACATCATACCAAAATGTATGGAAACCATGGAGCCATTTTATTATACATATCAGCAACAAATGAGTACAGTATAAGTGTGCATAACTCAAATAAGCAAGGCAAATGAGCCTCCCATGAATACATATGCCAAAAGATGAAATGTTGCTACATAGCAGAGTGTCTATGGATCAAAACTGTGCAGTCATAGATAGAGTACTGGAGAGTTTGCCGGATTATCCACAGTCTCACGAAACCCTTGTCGACGTTTCGAATCCCAACGGGGATCCATCTTCAGGACATTGGAATGAAGAATTCTAAGAAGGGTCATAATCCATTAATAGCGAAGAAGGGAGGAAAGGCAAGGGCCGACCAAATTTTTTTTTCTATTACTTCAATTTTTATAATTATTATCTTTGAATTAAATAAAAAATTAATAATTATAAAAATTGAAGTAATAGAAAAATTTTTTTGGTCGGCCCTTGCCTTTCCTCCCTTCTTCGCTATTAATGGATTATGACCCTTCTTAGAGTTCTTCATTCCAATGTCCTGAAGATGGATCCCTGTTGGGATTCGAAATGTCGACAAGGGTTTCGTGAGACTGTGGATAATCCGGCAAACTCTCCAGTAAACAAAAACCACAGGAATTTGAAAACCAAGATAGAGTACTACTACAGGAAATACATAACAACATATATTTGCATACATATGGCTGATACAATGATGGGAGAGAATATCTAAGCTCCTGAATACTATTTCAAGTCAATCCTGGAAGGATTGGCTGAAATACGCAAAACTGTAGAAATGCCGGAGTTGCAGGGTAGCAACTGCAACTCATGAACTAGAAATGGAAGGAGAAGGATGAAGATGCCGCATAAGATGAATAAAATTTATCCAATGGATCTCTTAAGTGAAAGGATGATCCTATCACTAAATATCTCACCCTCCAAACAATCTGCAAAACCCCTACTGCAAATGATCACTAGAAATAACGTAGTCTCTGAGGGATACTGCGCTGTAGGTGAAAGGGAATGATTTGGCCCAATGCCAAGATCTGAAATAAGCTCTGAAACCTTCCTCACTAACCTTCCAAAGGAATGGAAGCTCCCTCCTCTAAAAAACAGCTTTGGAAATGGTGTTGTGGGACCTCCATTGCAACACCCTGCAACACAACGTTATACTTGAGCAGAAATAACACTGTAGCTGAAGGAGGTGGCTTTCCCTTGAGCATGAATGTGGAGAATGAAGTACAGGATCCTTCAAGAGGCCTCTCTTGGAAGGATAAGGATTCCTAAACAGGATATCCTTGTGCTAAAAAACACTGCAACTCTGCTAAACAACAGGAGACTGCACAAGAGTCTAAACAGACCATAAAATCAATAATTCACAACATGAGTAACAATGGCTGCCTTGCCCTCCCTTTAAACAAGTGAGAAATCTCTCCCCATGGGTCTCACTCCTTAGGGTTTCCTCCACCAAGGAAACTTCCTCCCATTCACACTGCACTGTCTCTCCAAGTGGTCTCCACCTCTTATCCCAACGCTGTTGACTTGGTCAAACTTGACCTTGTCCTCATGCAAATGTCCTCTTTCATACTTGAAGGTGTGAAATCCAGCTCTTCTAAATATCCCTTTTCACATTATGAGGGATTTTATTCATTATTATGCAATTTATGGGCCTCCTTACCCATTTATTTACCTCTTATGTGTAAACAAAAAAATTTAATATTCCATTTAGCTGTGTGCTAAAGTGGGAATATTACAGTCCTTCCCTCCCAAATGTTGCTTGTCCTCAAGCAACTACAAGGATAGAACTGGAAGATATCCACCTAAGGCATGGAGTCTGAAATGTGTTGAGGACCATCTTCCCCATGTGGATCCTCCATCCCCCAAGTAATCATCCATACAAAATGAGTTACCTCCCAACATGGCAACTCCTGAAAATCCTCTTCCACCTTTGGATTCTGTAATGTAGGTGGGCTGAAAATCTGATCTTGGTAGACAAAATAGTCTACCCCATGCTGTCGTCCTCTCCACTTAGGATAAGTGTAGAGTATATGCTGATCTTGGGCTACAATAATATTGCCCTCAAGTGGCAAGATGAATATTAGACGTCCAAGGATCTCTCCTCCAACGTTATGAAGCATGCTGGCCCAAATCACCTCATATGTGATGATTTGGAAGTCACCATCATATGGCATCCAATCAAATCCATGGCTCACCTCATAAAAGAAAAAAAGTTTGGCTATGGTGGCCATGTTATCTCTCATTCTCCCATTAGAACATGCAATGCAAACAATGTGGGAAATCTCTCCCCTAAGGGACACATCCAACCAATGTGCCATTCCCCTAATCATGCTCCCAATAAAAACAAGAACAACAGAAACATAAGAAACCATAATGAGAACCATACTTGCTGCCATATGTAGCAAGGGAGAAGGACAAGGGTCCCTCAAATGTAACCAACGCAGTTTGACCCTCAACTGCAAAAGAGTGTGACAAAAAGTGTGGCTTCTCAACCACTTGCTTTCTGTCCCACTCTCCTCATATGTTTGGAGAAAGTGAATGTATGGTACAAAGTGAGCATGTTCTCCATAATACATCTCCTCCCCAAGTCCTCCTATGGAGTGGTCATCAATAATGCTCATGGCCTCAAGTAGACCATGAGGTATAGAAGGAAGAATGTTTCTTCCTTGAGCAATATCCTGCACATATATGGTTAAGGGATGCATATATACATTATACAAATCATTATGCAAACAAACAATATCCTCACCATATACCTTGCTCATACAAATGGAGTGTCTCATAGATGAGTCTCCTCTCATCCTCAAAGAGAAAAGAGGTGGTTGTGCTAACTCTTCCATAGAGTTATGTATATCCTCCAACTCCACATGATCCATGCATCTCCTCATATGCTGATCATCTAATATCATGCAAGAAAAATGATCCTTGGAATACTCCACCAACAACTAGGTGCTCCAACATGGATCTATCCTCCATAGTGACATTGCTAATGATCTCTCATGAAGAACATTTGTCATATGGTTATCCTCTCCTTTGACATCTCCCATGCCAAATATGCAAGTTGGAAGGCTGTTATCCTTCCCCTGTTACTTCCGCCACAACGCAGAATATGAAATGAGAGTGGGTAAAGATGATGTTGAGAGAATTCCTCTCTCCTCCTTGAGTCTACCCAAGAATATTAGCGCTATAAAATAACCTCCCAAGGTCTCCACTCCTCTGAAATAAGTGAATGGTGCCTCAAAATGTGAAGCATCTCTCATCATCTGCTGATCTTATGGTCTCCTTGGTGAAATGTCTCCATGTAATGAGACATCATCATCAAGAGTAGACTGCATATATGAATGGACAAACTTGTCCCTGCTCTCACTGCGCAATCCAGTCTCCCTCTTAGGTGCATCAACCTCATGAAATGGACAGGGGTGTGTGCTCCTCATCACATGATGCTGGTCATCCTCGCTATCTCCTCCTTGTATCTCCATAGGTTCACACCCCATCATCAATGGCACATGTGAATCATGAGTTGTGCCTTGATCTCCACATGTGAGATCTTGGGGAATTCCTTGCAATGATACAAGAATCCTTCTAGTTGGAGCAAGATCTCCCTCTTCCTCTGCATGAGGTGCTAGATAAACTCTAGAGATGACAGTGTTGTTGCCCTCCTCCTCATCAACATGTACGGGAAACCTCTCAAGAATCAGATCCTCTCTTGAAAAGGAGATATCCATGTCTTTTTGTTTAGGGACATGAGATAAATGTCTTGCCTCTAACAAGGTATGATGCAAGATGTCAGCCTCCTCATTGGTTTTCTGAAGTGGAATGGTGTTTATAGTTCCATCCATCACATGCAAGGTTTGTGTTTGCTTGAGTTTGTCTTTATTCACCACATGTGTTTCAGGATTCTTTCTATCAAATATTCTCACCAATGTTATAATGAACCTTGCATAAGAAGAATTATTTTCATTTTCAAAGAGAAAGACTCAAATATCCACCATGCATAGGCCTTACCTCCAATATGTAGTGTTGCAACTTTGATGGCTTCATCTTCAGAAATTCGATGTTGCTGCAAAAAGGTGTCTAGCTCTTCCACCCAAGCCCTGGATGAACATGTAGGGGAACCATCAAAGGTAGACAGAAGAAATCTATCCACATTATGCTACTTGCTCCTTCTCACCTTGATCTTGCAAAACTCTGTGAAAGTGATATGATCTCTAAAATTTTGAGTTTGAGATTCATATTCATGTGAGAAACCACTAAGAGTTCCCCTGTTAGGCATTCCTTCTTCCTCCCTCTCTCTCATGGAAAAATTGGGCATGTGACTACGCTGTGCATCATAGGGTGTGGCTGCATGCTCACATTACCCATAAGAAAATCTAGAGTTTAACTCAGTTTCAAACCCTTGGATATTCTGTACACATCTCCCTTCTTATCTTCTTGAAATATTCATGAATGCTCTGTACAGATCTTGGAAGAAGCTTTGTAAGCCTATCTTCATTTCTTTCTCCACATAATGGAGTCTTCATCTTCTCTTTTCTTGATAGCATGTTGGCTGAGTTCCATAGGCTGAGCCAAGATTATGCTTTGATACCACTGTAATATCCCAAAATAGGGAAAATCTACAATGTTATGAATATGTTATAGTATTCCTAAATTGGAGATCCAGCAATATGTAAACACAAACTGGAAATAGCAGTGAACAACATCATAAAAAAATTTATGGAAACCATGGAGCCATTTTATTATACATATCAGCATCAAATGAGCACAATAGAAGTGTGCATAACTCAAATAAGCAAGGCAAATGAGCCTCCCATGAATACATATGCCAAAAGATGAAACACTGCTACATAGCAGAGTGTCTATGGATCAAAACTGTGTAGTCATAGATAGAGTACTGCTACAGAAAATACATAACAACATATATATGCATACATATGGCTGATACAATGATGGGAGAGAAGATCTAAGCTCCCGAATACTATTTCAAGTAAATCCTGGAAGGATTGGCTGAAATATGCAAAACTGCAGAAATGCCAGAGTTGCAGGGTAGCAGCTGCAACTCAAGAACTGGAAATGGAAGGAGCAGGATGAATATGCTGCATCAGATGAATAAACGTCCTCCAATGGATCTCTCAAGTGAACGGATGACCCTATCACTGAAGATATCACCCTCCAAACAATCTGCAAAACCTCTACTGCAAATGATCACTGGAAATAACGCAGTCTCTGAGGGATACTGTGCTATAGGTGCAAGGGAATGAGTTGGCCCAATGCCAAGATCTGCAATAAGCTCTAAAACCTTCCTCACTAACCTTCCAAAGAAATGGAAGCACCCTCCTTTGAAAAACAGCTCCGGAAACGGTGTTATGGGACCTCCACTGCAACATCCTACAACACAATGTTATACTTGAGTAGAAATAACACTGTAGCTGAAGGAGGTGGCTTGGCCTTGAGCCTAAATGTGGAGAATGAAGTACAGGATCCTTCAAGAGGCCTCTCTTGGAAGGATAAGGATTCCTAAACAGGAGATCCTTGTGCTAAACAACACTGCAACTCTGCTAAACAGCAGGAGATTGCACAAGAGTCTAAACAGACCATAAAATCAATAATTCACAACATGAGTAACAATGGCTACCTTTACCTCCCTTTAAACAAGTGAGAAATCTCTCCCCATGGGTCCCACTCCTTAGGGTTTCCTCCACCAAGGAAACTTCCTCCCATTCACACTACGTTGTCTCTCCAAGTGGTCTCCACCTCTTATCCCAACACTATTGGCTTAGTCAAAATTGACCTTGTCCTCATGCAAATGTCCTCTTTCATACTTGAAGGTATGAAATCCAGCTCTTCTGAATATCCATTTTCATATTATGAGGGATTTTATTCATTCTTCTGCAATGTACGGGCCTCCTTATCCATTTATTTACCTCCTATGTGTAAACAACAAAATTTAATATTCCATTTAGCTGTGTGCTAAAGTGGGAATATTACATAGTATAACTAATTTAGCAGTCTTTCATAGATTATTTTTGAATAAATGGGAAAAAATAAAAATCCACTCCAAATATTATCTGAATTTGATGCCATGAAAAGAGCTCCTAATGAAACAATCCAAGACTACTGCACTAGATTCAAAAGTGTTTATAATTCAATCCTAGCTAATCTTAAACCCACTCCTGATTCTGTCCTACTCAAATTCCCTGATGGATTTGACACAGACATGGATTATCAGCTGAGGGAGAGAAATGATGAAACATTAGAAAGAATGCAAATATATGTTGTTAGTGTAGAAGTAAATATTTTAGCTAGAAAATCTAGATTGAGGAATGAGAGGAGAGTAACCATAAAGGAAGAAACATCTAGTTCAGATGGAAAAATAGATCAGTTAGCTAAGGCTTTAAAAAGAATGATGGATAGATTAGACAACATAGAAAGGATACCTCAATAGGATAAACAACAGCAAATCAGGAATCCCAACTTCAGGAAAAATACAAATTGAGGAAAATCTAAAAGAATAAGCCCCTGATTAGACAATAATACCCCCATTTCAAAAGAAATATGCTGAAAGTTCTCAAAACAATGTTGATGATGAAGACACCATAAATATAATGGGTATAAATGATGATAACACTATCTTTCTTACTCAGGAAGACCAAGAGTTATTTGAAATGCAGGAACTTCAATTAGATTCAGGTGAATCAGTTGACTACAAACAAGGTTATGATTTTTCTATAAATGAAGTACATAAGCAATATAACCTTAGGAGTAAGAAAAACACAGAACCTTCTACTAAGAAATCTACACAAAATGAAAATAAGAAAACAGTAGAAGCCCCAACAACAAAAGTTCTGCAAATTCTCCCTAGGGAAAATAAGCAAAACTCTAACTCATCCCAAAAAGTTTCCAACCCCAAAATTTCACCTAGTCCTAAGATAGTTGACATAACAGATGAAGTTGATCAAACAACAAAAGATTCACAAAAATCCGCTGCTGTAAAAACACCTAATTCTGCTAAAACAACAATCTTAGAGTCCAAAACATCCACTGCTAATCCAAAATCAGCAGATCCAAAAGTTGCCACTGCAAAAATAGCTTCTGATAATTCAAAATCTGAAAAAAAATCTACTGATTCTCAAAACACTCCTGAAAAGAAAACTAGGAGCAGTAAAACACAAGAAACTCAAACAGAAAATGAAAACATAACTGTAGAAAAACAAGATAAACCCACTCAAACTATACTTACTAAGGAAGAGTTACTTCAAATTAGCAAATCACAACCTTCATTCAATATACAAACTGAAATTGCAAAGTTAAAAATACCAATTCCTTTGACAGAATTGGTAAAACATGATTTGTATAAAACAACTATCACTGAAACATTAAACATGAATGATGGAGAAGACTCTATAAACCTAAATGATGATCAACCAGAGTTGATTTTTGGTCCTGATGTGAATGGAAAGCATCAAGATGGAGCAGTTCCTCCATTTTACATTAGCCTAAATGTTCATGACCAAATATTACACAATGCAATGTTAGATTCAGGGGCTTCAAACAATCTAATGCCCAAAGCAATAATGGAAACCCTAAACTTAGACATCACAAGGCCTTACAAAGATTTTTTTTCATTTGATTCAAGAAAAGTGAAATTCCTAGGTTTAATGAAAGATTTGTGTGTCACATTAGTTCAATATCTTGGTAAAAGTATACTCATGGACATTGTAGTAGCTGGTATCCCACTCAAATATGGAATGTTATTATCTCGCTCATGGGGAGAAAAATTATAGAGATCTCTACAATTGGACATGTCATATGCTACTATATCAGTTTTTGGTCAACCAAAGAAAACTCTATAGGGAAACATTGATGAAATATATGGTGAGTAGTGCAGCAAGATCAATAAATTACCCAATTTATGCTACACCTACTGACCTAGATTATTTCATCTTATGTAACTGTGAAACTGATAATGAAATCAAAACTAAACTAAAGGAAAAAAAGAAAACACAAAACAATGACAATATCTTTCATGAATCTTTATGGCATTTAGATTTTGATGGCTGAGTAAACAAACTAGGAGCAGGAGCAGGAGTTTGGATAACTAATATTGAAAAGAATCATGCAGAAGACCATGCTTTCAGACTGAATTTTAAATGCACCAACAATATGGCTGAGTATGAAGCCCTCATTTTATGACTCCAGATTATCAGAAATTTAGGAGGAAAAAGAATAGCAATAATGGGAGACTCATAGTTGATTGTAAAACAGATTAATGGAGAGTATTATGTTTATAATTCTAGATTAGGCTGATATAGAGAAATTGTATTAGATTTGATAGATGATTTGTTGGAATGTAATTTTTCTGCAATACCAAGAAAGCAAAATTTACAAGCACACTCCTTAACAAATTTTTCTAGTACTTTTAATTTACCCTTTCAGCCCAATCATAAGTATACTGCAGAAGTAAAACAGATACCAATGATTCTAGATAACCTCAAATATTGGAAAATTTTCTCACAAGACCAACAGATCTACCATTTTATGAATAATGAAGGTGAATTTCAGAACTGTAAAATAGACACAGACTGTACATTAGATCAAAATTTAGATAGTGAAATTGATTTGAATAATATAGATGTAAATAAAGTAAAGTTTGCTATACCTACTAAGTTTAGTCAATCGGATATAGATAACTTAGAGAGAGTATAAATTGATGAGATAATTGATGATGAATCTGATATATTAAATCTCAAAGATAATTTCTTACCAAAAGGTTTAACTCCTTTAGAATATTTATTTGATTCAAATGATGTTGCTAGAAAACCCAAAATGGAGCCACTTAGATCTGATATTGAGGAATGTAACATAGGCACAGAGTTAAAACCCAAGATGATCAAAATTTCCAAAGCCTTACCTCAATAAGAAAAAGAAAAATATATTTCTCTTTTTAAGGAATTTCAAGATGTTTTTGCTTGGAGTTATGAGGAACTAAAATCCTATGAAACCAATATAATACAACATAAAATCCCTATAAAAGAAGACCAAAAGCCTTTTAAACAAAAGTTAATAAGGATCAACCCTGTTTTGATGCCTTTGATTGAAAAAGAGGTAAAAAGAATGTACGATGCACAGATAATTGCACCAATTAGATATTCTGATTGGGTTTCTAATTTAGTTCCAACCAGAAAAAGACAAGAGAGATTAGATTATGTGTTGATTTTAGGAATCTAAAAAAAGTATCCCTAAAAGATAATTATCCTTTACCAAAAATGGATCACATTTTACAAAGGGTAGTTGTTTCTTCTAGGATTTCACTTTTAAATGGATTTTCAGGATACAACCAAATTTTAGTCCAACCAGATGATCAAGCCAAAACAAATTTTACTACTCCTTGGGGCACTTTTATGTATGTAAAAATTCCTTTTAGTTTAATGAATGCAGGGGCTACCTTTCAAAGAGTTATGGATATAGCCTTTGCAAAGGAAATTCATGAATTATTAGTGATTTACTTAGATGAAATTATTGTATTTTCTAAGACTGATTATGAACACTTGGATCATCTTAGACAAGTCTTTATAAAATGCAGAAAGTTTGGCATCTCTTTAAACCCTAATAAAACCTTATTTGGATTAGAACAAGGTAATTTACTAAGACACATAATATCTAAGGAAGGAATTATAATAGACCCTGCTAGAATAGAAGCAATTCTTAACATTATTCCTCCAAGAAACATAAAAGAGTTACAAGATTTTCTAGGAAAAATTAACTTTTTAAGAAGATTCATTTCCAATTTAGCTGAAATAATCAGAGAGCTTAACAACATGCTTAAAAAAGATTTAGTTCTTAAATGGACTATTGAGGCCAAAAAATCATTTGAATCCATCAAACAAGCCTTAACAAAAACCCCAGTCTTTATAAGTCCTGACTTTAAAAAGGATTTCATCATTTTTCCATTTGCTTCAGAACACACCATTGCTACAGTTTTATTGCAGAAAAATGACCAGGGTTATGAGCAACCCATAGCTTTCTTTAACAGAACACTTAGAGATGCCACTTTGAAATATAACATCATGGAGAAACATACCCTAGCTTTGGTAAAGGCCATTAAAGATTTCAGAGTGTACATTCTTTATTCTCACATTATTGCCTATGTCTCAAATGTAGTAGTAAAAGACATTCTAACTCAGGATCGTTCTGATGGTAGAAGTGGTAAGTGGATTGCCATAATTTTAGAATATTACATAGAGATAAAACCCACTAAACTTATAAAAGGTCAAGGTTTAGCCAAACATATGGCTGAATCAAATTGTCATGCTCTAGACATAAATTTTATTGCCCAAGTAGATGACCAGGAAGATATGGCGACTCTAGAGATCAATGAAGCATTTTCAGACTCACCATGGTATGCAGATATCATATTTGTATTACTAAACTTACAAGCTCCTCCGGGATTATCAAGAACAAAATCTAGATTCTTAAAGTTAAAGGTAGTAAGATTTTGTATATTAGACAATGTAATTTTTTGGAAAGATCATAGTGGGATAGTTAGGTCCCTATATTACTAGTATAGTCCCTTATTGTTGTTACTGCAACCCCCCTATTGTTATTATTGTACCCCTGTAACCCCCATATTGTTATTATTGTGCCCTTAAATTATTCTTGTTAGGTCAGCTAGGATTACATTGTGGCCCCACTAGGATTACATTGTGGCCCCATGGACTCCTATATATAGAAATGAGGTTTTATAATTTGTATCATCTAAGAATTGTTCATTCATGTAATGTATTGGAGGTTTCCCCCTCGAAGTGGCTTATTTATAAGGCATTGATATCTCTTTTCTTCTAATTTTGGAGCTGGATTCACAACATTTGGTACCAGAGGTTTGGGTTCTAGGGTTTCGCTGCTCCAAAAAGGTCATCGTGGAATTTTCGCTATAAATTTTTGTTCTATGAAGTTTCAGAAGCTGAAATTTTTAGCGTGTGAAGCCGAAATCCTAAGGAAGATCTTCACAAAATTTCAGAGCTTGGTTTGCAATATTTTCGGAGATATGATCTATGGAAGTTAGGTCTTTTTGCAGGCTCCTCAATTTAATCTAAATAGGTCATCGTGGCATTTGCGCTATAACTTTTTTCTACGAAGGTTTAGAATCTGAAATTTTTAGGGTGCGAAGCTAAAATCCCGAGGAAACTCATCGCAAAATTTCAGAGCTTGGTTCGCAATATTTTCGGAGATATGATCTGTGGAAGGTAGTGCTTTTTCAGGCTCCTAAATTTCATCTCAAAGAGGTGATCGTGGGAAACTCTTCATAACTCTCTCTCTGAGCATCGGATTGGAGTGCCGTAAAAAGTGGTCGCAAGTACACGGACTTTAGTTTCTTTGCTATCAATTTCAGAGATAAAAGATGAAACGTGACGTGGCAAGTCGTACATGTTCGCTCTACTGAACCAATCCATAATTAGGTCATTGTGGGAGATTGGACATAACTTTGCCTTGGAGAATCCAAATCAAGTCAGACCTGTAGCATTCGAAAGATAATTCAGAAGGCTACCTCAGTGCCAAATTTCAGATATTGAAGCGCTGCAATCACAGAGATAATCCAATTTCAATATCGAGCTCCTCAAAAGCAAGAAAAAGGTGTGTATATTTTTTTCCGAATTGCGTAAGTCTTGTTTGAAGAGTCAATTTGAATTGATTCCAAGGGCATATTGTAGAATAGATATCAGTATTGGGTTCTAAAAAATGCCCCGTAAAAATAATTCAACACCCATTAAGCCTTCAGAAGGCTCTACTATGACTCATGAAGATGAAGAATTGCGACATGATCTATCAAAATTACAAGAGAAAGTGCACCAAATTTCGCTCTCGCAAAGAGCAAAAAAAAATGAAATGTAAGTTTTGAATAAAGGCGCAGAAGCGAAGATGGATGGTTTCAAGAATAATATGGATGGTTTGAATAAAGGCGTGGAATATAAGATAGATGGCATGGAAGCTGGCATGGAATCTAAGATGGATGACATGGAAGCTAAGATCGATGAAAAAAATGAAAGACAACATGGAAAACATGAAGAATGATCTAAAAACAGACATGGAAGGTTTGACAAAGTTGATACAATAAATGTTTCCTAATGGTGAAAATATAGTAGAGAAAACTCATGATGAGAACAAAATAAATGTTAATCGTGACTTCATAAACTCTAATGTTGGTGGGAAGAACCACCATATTCAAAAAATGGATATGAGGAAGTTTGATGGAAAGGATCTTGTAACATGGATACTACAGATGGAGCAATATTTTGATCTCCATAATGTGCAAACCACACAAAAGGTACGCATTGCAACTTTACATTTAGAACAAAATACATTTGTATGGTATCGATGGCTTTGCTCCCGTAAAAAAATTGTCACTTGGTCAATTTTTACTGAGGAAATGATAGCACATTATGAGGATACAAATAGCAACACCTTCTTTAGCCAATTGATAAATCTCAAACAAAAGGGTTTAGTGGGGGAGCACATTGAGGACTTCCAAAAATTGAATATAAGGGTAACTGATATTCCAGAGGAACACAGGATTGATCTCTTCATAGGGAATTTAAAGGATAACATCCGACATGAATTTCGCATTTTGGAACCTGATTAATTAGAGAAAGCATTCAGGTTGGCAAGAAAAATTGAATGTAACATTATGGCGACAAGGAAGCCTACCACTCACTTCTATAAAGAAGGAAGTGTTGCTACGCCTATATTTCCACAACCTACAAGGTTGATGTTGGGTCGTAAATACGACCACTTTCTAACACTTATTTCATCCATTTTTACTCTTATTTATCATATCATTTATTATAATTTATCATATAAATCCATTTTATAATGATTTATGATTTTATGGATGAATATTATTTATTCTCCTTTATTTTTAATAAATTGATGATTATTATGCATAATTTTATCAATGATGTTTTATTAATATATTTTGTAATATCACTTACCATTTTAGCCTCCAAGATATTTTCTAGACTGCAAATTTGATTTCCAAATCATTATGAAATATTCCAACTCAGAAATTCGCTGGAATAAGAAGTGACAGTTTTGCGGTTGATATTCTAAGCAAATGAAGAAGAATATGGAAAATACGGAACATGGGTTTTGTCCAGAACAGACCAATTAACTTTTTTTTAAGAATGGTTTTCCCAAATTCGGCCTGTATTGAGAGAAACTCATGGTTCTTTGAGCACGATTTTCTCATATTTGTTGTTGCGGCCGTCCTCCAAATCTCAGCTGCAAAGCCAAATTTGCCTTGCTCTTGTTGAAAGATTGTTGGAAATGTATTCTCTGGTTGATAAAGTTGTTGGGAACAATCCAATATTGTTATGGGAGATCATACTTGCTATTTAATTTCTCCTCCTTCTGATTATAAAAGGAGAAGCATGTATTGCTATTGGGGAGACTTTTCTTGTTGTAATTTGTAGAATTGTGCATCGACTCTTGTTAAGAGAGTACAAGATGTTTGTAAAAATTATTCATGCCTGAGTAATAAAAGTTTTTTTTCTCGTTCAATTTCTCAAACGCTGGAGTAAAGTGCAGCAGCGTTTCACCGGTGATTGAGGGCCCGACCCTGGTGGAATCGTTCTGCTGTTTGTATTTATATTCTTTTATTTCTGTTGTGTGATAATTGCATTTAGACTTATTACGAATACAGAGTTATTTGATTTCTGTTCATATTGCTGTTCCATTTCTGTTTATTGTTTATTTCTGATTCATAGCTTTAGATCAGCAAATAGATGAGTTATAGTTACATCCTGCTGTTCCTTTCCAGCTTTCGTTTCCTTTAATTTTTTTTATTGAATTTGCTTTTGTTTCGACTACTTTAAGATCTCCAACTGTAGAGGATAGAGGTTATTTCTCCTAAGTCCCCAGATTGGTTATCTTGCATCGATTTCTAAGGGAAAGAGTTACTGCTACTGCATCCCTGATCGATGTTTTGCAAGATTGATGTAGTTTAATCTTTCCATTAATGTCATTGTAAGTAGGTTTCTTTACAAGCATTTGTTACCTTTTCATTTGTTATTCTGTACTACATCTTCACAGCATTAATCTTGGATAAATTGCTGCCTCAGACTGAGTACACTCTTGAAATAAAAATTCGCTCCCGGATTGATAATTAATGTAGGCTAATTAGGTGTTCAAACAATACCTTTTTATGCCTCGACATTTTGGTGCCATTGCCGGGGAGAGTGTATGCCATTTAGAAAGAGTGATGCATATTTAATTTTTTTCTGCTTGGGGAGAATTGGGTATTAAAGACGGAAGGTAAGAACTTGCGCACCGAGCAAGAAACACACTTGTTCACTGGCCCGCTTCACAGCAGAATTGAGTGAAAGCTTAAGGTAGGAATGAATGCTTGTGTTTTTTTTTTTGAATTTTAGAGGTAGAATTTTTGAAAAAAATCTTGTAATTCCACTCGAATGGTGATGTAAGCACCACCCATTTCACTAACCAATTGATAGGAACATTGGAAGGAGGATCCTTAAAGAAACACCTGAAGAGCATCTTCTATTATGGTAAGAAATGACTGACATTGCAACTTTCGAATTCCCTATCAAAGATCTAGGAGGAGTGGCACAAATGCACATAATTCCCCCATTGTCTCTACCAAATTTTCATGGTTTGAAAAATGAAGATCCAGATACATTCTTATTTGTGTTTGAAATACTTTGTAGAGGATATGATTATTGTACTAATGATCAAAGATTGAAAGTGTTTCCTCTTACTCTAAAAGGAGCATCTCTCCGATGGTTCATGAGCCTAGGTGGGAACTGCATCCAAAAATGGGAGGACATGAAGAAAATATTCTTGACGAAGTACCAAGACTACTACAAATCCAATGAAGATATTTTAGGTATGATACAAGAGGAAGATGAAAGCTTGGAGGACTATGTAGAGCGATTTGGATATAACCTTCAAAAATCAAAGAATAAGAATTTGGAAAAAGAAATCTTGAAAACACTCCTTCTTAAAGGAATCAAAGATGAATTTTTAGAACTCTTAAATCTGATAGGAAAAGGTGATGTTTTTCAGTTATCATATGATGATGTTTGTGAATTGTGCATAAGGTATTCAAGAGGAATTTTCAAGGTTGGTAAGAATTCTAGAGAAGTTTCTTCTTTCTCTTCCAAATTTACTACAAGAACAAAAGACATAAAAGCTGAAATCAAGGTTTTATTTGAAAATTTTAAATATGATTTTATTAGCTCTCTAAAGTCACAATTGAATGTTTTGTAGGTTCAGAGAAATCAAGAATTTGATGAAGTGTTTTTCCCTCATTACCAAAAGGAGCATCCCATAGATAATCACTCTTCCTTATCTAATTTGGAAATAGCATATCAAAGAGATGCGGAAGCTGCAATGAGATCAAAACCATGGAAATCATGGCCTATAGGTATGGTTCAAAACACTTCCTCTCCATTCTCTTACTTGCATAATTCATTACGAAATACTCATATGTTAGGGCAGCCATGCCAATCTCAATATAACCACTACCAATCTTGTCTACAAGATTGGCATGGTTCACCTTATGATTACATGACTACTCTCCCCCATCTTGTAGCACAAACACATCTTCCAGCTCTTACACAACATCTTGTTTTCCAATCAAAATCATTTACTCAACACAATCAAATACATCATCAAGAGGCTCCATTCCCTACACAATCTCCTGCTCAACTCATTCCACACCTTCACCATAATAAACCAGTACAACATGCTTACAGTGTTGAACTGCAAAATTCACCCACCCTTCCGACCCATTCTATCTCACATGCAATATTGGAGAAAACTTACACTGAGATCCAGAATGTATCAAATCCAAAAATTGTAGAAATCATCAAAGAAAATGAGGTTTCTCCTAGTTTGCATCAACAAGCCATTTTAAACACTCAAGAACTTCATGATACAATGGCTATCGGAAATCAAGGGATTAAAGGATATATTGGAGATTGGTTTCACTCCATCATTTGTTTGCAACAGCACTCCATACTTCAACAATTTTTGGAACCATCTTTTCAAGGGAAGTTGGCTTCTCATACCCTAATTTTTATTAACATACATTTTTTAAATTTGGGTATGTACATAATTGAGTCTTTATTTCGGAAATGGCTCCACTGGAAATAATATTATACGTAATCATATTCATTCTCCAAATAAGAGTAGGATAGTGGAGAAAATAAAATAAATAAGGAAATAAAACAAACACATTTTTATTTTTATTTTTATAAAAATAGTTGTTTTTTTTGTTTCAACACGCTGTGAAATCAACATTGATGATAAATATTATAATTTATCTTTGTATGTAGATTAATTATATTTCAAACAACAATTCTACAAACACTAATATTCATTTTTATCATCAATATGGAAAAATTTCTTGAATATCATATTTTTTTGGCTTGCGGGCTTGATGAAATTTCTGGAAACACAGTTGGGACAGTCATGTTTTGGGGGACCAAAAGTGAATATTTTGAAAACCTATTTCTATCATAAGTATATTTTGATGTCTAATTTATAACCCAATTTGAATCACTCAATTTGGATTTGAAACGAGAAATTTAGAACCAAAACATTGACAGGGTGTCTAGTAGGCAGCTCAATAACAGAGCTGGGACAGTCAGTTTTTGGAGGCCTAAATGACTATATTTTTAAAATATATTTCTATGGAATATTATTCTATGAATCTAGTTTACAACACAATTTGAATCACTCAATTTTGATATCGTATGAGGAATTTATGACCAAAATACTGACTGCCTATCATAAATCAACACTCTTTAAACTTTGTTTTCTCGGTTGTTCCTTAACGTATTTGATCCATCAATTATTCTTGTCTTCAAAACCTGTTTCTACTAGAGATAAATAAATGAATCTACTTTAATCTCCAATTTTAATTGGTTCAATCCGCCATCAAACGAATAATTTATGCTTGAAATACCAACTGTTGGTCTGAGCTGGAAAGTCGAAAATGACTCTATTAGGTAGGTTGTTCTAAGAAAATTTAACATATCATTACATAGAATTTTTAAAACCTGTTTCTATTGGAGATAAAACTTTGAATTAGCTCTCATTTGGCTTTGGAATCACTCAAATCAGACGAAAACTAAGGAATGTATGATTAAAACACTGCTGGTTAGTATCGTCGACCACTGCTCTCCCGCAGGTAGCAAATATAATTTGTTTTATTTTTCCATGGAATTGTTCTATAGAGTAACTACTTGTTAGTTTTTTTGCATAATTCTTGGATTAGGAGAGCCCGACCACCTCTCTTTCTCCATGATTTAATGTTTTATTGCAGGTAGACACTCGTTTTTTTGCAGGTCTTAGAAGAATAAAGAAGGTCAATTTATGGATGAACGATTCTTGAGAGAAATTTTAGTGAAACAAGGGCATTTCATCCAGTTCATTACCTAATAGATTCATAACAAGAAGAAATGAAGAATTGGTTTCCATTTGAAGATTCATGCCACTGCTGCCAAATAGTTTTCAAAAGATCATTTTTTTCCATTAATAGATTTGATATTCTCTTATAAATAACATCATAGCTGTTGTAACTTAATAAAGTGTTGTTTCTTTTCTGATTTCTTTTATGTTTTTGTGTTTCAGGTGTTAATCTCTTCAAATTATAATTTTCGCTCCAGTTGAAATTGAACAATAAGGACCCCACCATGCAAGTTTCAGTTACAGAAGGCAATTCTTCAGTAGCACCAATTCTGTAAAAAATTACTTTTTCTTGAAACCTGTACATAAACTTTCCTTTCTATTTGATTGGATTTGCTTGGCAATGGATTGCATATTAGCTTATTTTCTTTCTCTATTTTTTCCCTTTTTGCGTGTGTATAGCTGTCTGTTGTTCCTCTTAAGAAACAGTTGCTGATCCTCTTAAGGAACAGTAGCCGTTCCTCTTAAGAAGCAGTGCGTTTATGTGTTTATTTCTGTTGTTTCTTCCAAAAGGAACAACATTTTCGCTGATTAGTTTTGTTGTTCTTTAAAAAAAAAAAAACAACATTTTTTGCATGATTTCACTGCTCCCTTCAAAAGGAACAACACCGCTTGTTTTTGCTGTTCCTTTCAAAAGGAACAACACCGCTTGTTTCGCTGTTCCCTTCAAAAGGAACATCACTGCATGTTTTTTTGTTCCTTTCAAAAAGAACAGCACCGCTTGTTTTTGCTGTTCCTTTCCAAAGGAACAACACTTCCGCAGAATATTTTCTTGTTGTTCCTTTCCAAAGGAACAACACTTCAGCATATTGTTTTTGCTATTCCTCTCCAAAGGAACAACACCTTCACAGAGTATTTTCTTGTTGTTTCTTTCGAAAGGAACAACAGTTTCGCAGATTGTTTTTGCTGTTCCTTTTAAAAGGAAGAGCACTTTTTGTGTGGATTGTTTTTTTGTTTTACGCCAACATGTTGGATTTTTGATTACTTTTCTGAAGGCAAATATATCATTTACATACAATCATACAAATTAAAGCTTACTGTAATCAACAAATCAAAAGAAATCATCATTTTTAAGAAATTTGTTTAGTAATGATAAGAAAAAGGAAAAAGGGACATAATCAATAATATGATTTTGTTGTCTTACTACCACTAAATTCATATGATCGATTATATTTATCATGTTGGTTCTTTCTCATATTTTATAACTTTCTTTGATTTTTACTTATGAAGTAGGAACAAGGGCATATTCTTTTCTATTGAGCTGTTCAGACTTCTTCCAACATCCCTACTCTTAAGGAGTGCTGAGCCATCCTTTATGAATAAATAGGAAAGTGCTTTATGAAAAGAAAAATATTTACATATTTCATTAATAATTTTATAATTTGACAGATGGAGGATAGGGGGTCTCATCAAGAGTCGGCCTACCATGTTCATAAGGAAGCAAGTGAAGTGGCATTCCCATCATGGCCACCAAACCAGGGATATGGTCCAATGGACAATTCAAAAATTAAGCAGTCCTTGGAATAGGAGGTCTCATCACGAGCCGGCCTGCCCACTTTTCACTTCTTCCCGGTGAATGGAATTGTCATTTATCTTGCCACCAAACCAGCACGATGGTCTCCGTTATGACAATTAACAAGCACTTCCTCAGCATAAATAAAGGACAATGATTCCAAGGGTGAGAGAGCAACTTTTTCAAGGTTATGGACACCTCTGGGCAACAGAGCTCTGCTGATGGTATTGGAGTCACATTTATACACATCAATAGTAATATTAAACCATTTTTCCTATATCTCTATTTAAATATCAGATGAAAGTATGAATCTTTAACCTTTGATTTCGAACCTATTATACATGAACATCATCATAAATCGATCACATTAGTTTAAGTGGGTAATAAATGCATTTGTACTTATGTTTATCTTAAGCTGTCCCTTCTCTTGAATCATTACAAAACGGTTCTATATCTGTTTGCGATTTATCACATGCATGGATTTCAATAATGCAATAATTTGTTGATTGTATCATAAGTATGTATGCATTTCCATGTTGTACAATTGCTGTGCAATATGCTGCTCTTCTATTTTGCTGATTTGCCACAATATTGATACTTCTTTTTTACATAATTTTTTCTGCTTGAACTTTTTTTGCATGCATCTTATCTATTGCCATTCTAAACTGAAACTGTGGATTCAAGAAAATTGCATACAAAATTGTGATTTGTTTACAAGAGAATAACAAGCATGGGGGAAAATTATATCCACAACATGATCACTATTGCAACTAAACAGCAAAGGCTCGCGAATGCACACAATTTTTCAAACATGATGTGCTTGCATGGCTTCTACCTTTTGCATCACTTTCAGTATTCGCTCAGCCTACATCAGCTTCAACAAAGGCCAGTCCCTACATGTCATTCCATTTTTTTTCGGAGGTAACACTTGAGGTAAAATAGCATAATTTTCTGATTTATTATGAATTTAGGAGAATTTCATGAAAATCCATTGAGCATTATTTATCATCATTCATTCTACATCTTTACCACTTCCCATTTTTCTAGACACGTCTCATCTTTCAGTTTGGGGGAGTGTTGATTTCTTTCATTTATTTCTTATGACCATGTCCATAATATTCTTTATCATCCATGAATATTCTTATTCATTCTCAACACCTCCCTTATTCCATGTTTTACACCAAGCATAGATTTCAACAGATTGTAGCAACCACCTCTCTTTGTTTTCTAGCATCGCATGAGGACATGCTAATTCTTCAGTTTCGGGGGGGGAATTGCTACACATGATGGATGTTTTCCACTTTCTTTTTCATTTAAGGCATACAATTTCATTTGTATATAGTACATAAATTGATTTGCATATATCTTTAAAACTATGAACTGAATTTTTGTGATTTCTGGATAACAAAAAAGTATCATTAAAATACACAAATCCAGATAATTTCACACTAAATTAGTTCATAAAATTTCTAAAATTATGCACTATCACCTACAACCATTTTTTATATATATCTCATGATCCGGGCATCCAAACGACCTGATTTTTGAGAAAATGGTTAATGAAGTTTGTTGTTACTTATGTCACATTTTTCTACAACTTCATACACATATAGTTGAATATCAACTCTAAAAATTGTTATGCCTTTATCAAGATTGCTAAAATTGAATATTCATTATTTCAGGAAACATGCATTTGTTCCATCCATTTCATGGGTTGGGATGAACAATTTTCTTTGCTTGGTTAACACATGGGTTTTTGGATTGCATGAGGACATGCAATATATTCAGTTTTTGGATTGCATGAGGGCATGCAATATATTCAGTTTGGGGGTATGTTGGGTCGTAAATACGACCACTTTCTAACACTTATTTCATCCATTTTTACTCTTATTTATCATATCATTTATTATAATTTATCATATAAATCCATTTTATAATGATTTATGTTTTTATGGATGAATATTATTTATTCTCCTTTATTTTTAATAAATTGATGATTATTATGCATAATTTTATCAATGATGGTTTATTAATATATTTTGTAATACCACTTACCATTTTAGCCTCCAAGATATTTTCCAGACTGCAGATTTGATTTCCAAATCATTATGAAATATTCCAACTCAGAAATTCGCTGGAATAATAAGTGAAAGTTTTGCGGTTGAGATTCTGAGCAAATGAAGAAGAATATGGAAAATCCGGAACATGGGTTTTGTCTAGAATGGACCCAATTAAATTTTGTAAATAATGGTTTGCCCAAATTAGGCATGTATTGAGAGAAACACAGGGTTATTTAAGCATGATTTTCTCAGATTTGTTGTTGCGGCCATCCTCCAAATCTCAGCTGCAAAGCCAAATTCGCCTTGCTCTTGTTGAAAGATTGTTGGAAATGTATTCTTTGGTTGATCAAGTTGTTGGGAACAATCCAATATTTTTATGGGAGATCATACTTGCTATTTAATTTCTCCTCCTTCTAATTATAAAAGGAGAAGCATGTATTGCTATTGGGGAGACTTTTCTTGTTGTAATTTGCAGAATTGTGCATCGACTCTTGTTAAGAGAGTACAAGATGTTTGTAAACATTATTCATGCCTAATTAATAAAAGAGTTTGTTCTCATTCCATTTCTCAAACGCTGGAGTAAAGCGCAGCAGTGTTTCACCGGTGGTTGAGGGCCCGACCCTGGTGGAATCGTTCTGTTGTTTGTATTTCTATTCTTTTATTTCTGTTGTGTGATAATTGCATTTAGACTTATTACGATTACATAGTTATTTGATTGTTGTTCATATTGTTGTTCCATTTCTGTTTATTGTTTATTTCTGATTCATAGCTTTAGATCAGCAAATAGATGAGTTATAGTTACATCCTGCTGTTCCTTTCCAGCTTTCGTTTCCTTTAAATTGCTTTTATTGAATTTGCTTTTGTTTCAACTGCTTTAAGATCTCCAACTGTAGAGGATAGAGGTTATTGCTCCTAAGTCCCCAGATTGGTTATCTTGCATCGATTTCTAAGGGAAAGAGTTACTGCTACTGCATCCCTGATCGATGTTTTGCAAGATTGATGTAGTTTAATCTTTCCATTCATGTCACTGTAAGTAGGTTTCTTTACAAGCATTTGTTACCTTTGCATTTTTTATTCTATACTAAATCTTCACAACATTACTCTTGGATAAATTACTGCCTCAGACTGAGTACACTCTTGAAATAAAAAGTCGCTCTCGGATTGATAATTAATGTAGGCTAATTAGGTGTTCAAACAATACCTTTTTATGCCTCGACAGTTGACACCACAAAAATTGGAAGAAAAAAGAGAAAAAGGGCTTTGCTACAGTTGTGATAGAAAATACACTAAAGGTCATAAGTGTGCTGAGAAGAAATTATTTTACATGGATTGTGAAGAGGAAGAAGAAAATGAACAAGAACATGATATTGGATATACACCGGGAACTGGCCCTATAAGAAGAAGAAATGAGTCCGACCATATCTGTAATGCATTGGCAGGAATTACCACTCCTCAAACTCTCAAGATAGAAGGACATATCAAGAAGAAAAAGGTAATAGTGTTGATTGGTTCGGGTAGTACCCATAATTTTATTCATTGTAAGGTAGCCAAGGAATTGAATTGTTTCCTATACCCAGCACCAGAATGTCAAGTGATGGTTGCAAATGGAGGAACTATAAATTTCTCTAGAAAATGCCATAATATCAAGCTAACCATGGGGGAATATGTATTGAATAGTCTAATGCTTTCCATTCCTATGGGAGGTGATGATGTTGTACTAAGAGTACAATGGTTACAATCTTTGGGACGGTAGATTTTAATTTTCAAGAACTTTTCTTGAATTTTTTTTCAGAAGGAAAGGAAGTCAAATTATGGGGTATTGCAGGGAAGCCAAGAAATATAATAAGCTCTAATGTCATGAAAAAGCTTCTAAATAAGGAACAACAAGGCGTAATTGCACAATTATGCTCACTAGAAGTTCCAACATCAAAATCATCTATTTCTTCAAATCTCCAACAAGTCTTGGACAATCATTCCAAGGTGTTTGAAACTCCCGAAGGACTCCCACCTATTCGTGATCATGATCATGCTATTCATTTGATTCCAGGAAGTGTTCCTCCAAACATCAGGCCTTATAGATATCCTTACTTCCAAAAGAGCGAAATTGAACGTATGATTGCAGAAATGTTAGAGGCGGGTATAATTCAACCTAGTCAGAGTTCTTTCTCTGCTCCTATAGTATTGGTACACAAGAAGGATGGATCATGGCGAATGTGTCCAGATTATAGGGAGCTCAATAAGCTCACCATTAAAGATAAATTTCCCATTCCTGTGATTGATGAATTATTGGATGAATTACATGGAGAAATTTATTTTACCAAGTTGGAACTTCGTTCAGGATATCATCAAATTAGAATGAAGACTGAAGATATTCCAAAAACAACATTTCGAACTCATGAGGGTCATTATGAATTTTTGGTCATGCCTTTTGGCCTTACCAATGCACCTTCTACATTTCAAGGGTTGATAAATTCCATTTTCAAAACCTTCCTTAGAAAATTTGTGCTAGTATTTTTTGATGATATACTAATCTACAGTAGGTCTTGGAAGGATCATGTTGAACATGTTGACAGGGTGCTCAAACTATTGCAAGAGAAAAAATTATATGCAAAAAAATCCAAATGTTTCTTTGGAGTACAAGAGGTGGAATATCTGGGTCATATTGTATCTCACGAGGGTGTTAACATAGACCCTAACAAAATTAAAGCCATTAAAGAATGGAAAGTCCCCACAACCATAAATCACTTGTGAGGATTTCTCGGGTTAACAGGATATTATCGCAAGTTTGTTAAGAATTATGGGAGAATAGTAGCACCTCTACAAACATTATTGAAGAAAGATGCATATTCATGGACTCCTGAAGCAACTAAGGCCTTTGAACATCTTAAAGAGGAAATGTGCCTAGCACCGGTCTTAGCTACGCCATACTTTACAAAAACCTTTATTGTGGAATGTGATGCCTCAGGAAATGGAACTGGTGCTGTTTTAATGCAGGAAGGAAGACCCATTGCTTTTGAAAGTCGTCCAATCAAAGGAAAGTATTTACAGAAACCTATTTATGAGAAGGAAATGTTAGCAATACTGCATGGAATAAAGAAATGAAAAACTTACCTAATGGGAAGACACTTCAAGGTAAAAGCTGATCATGATAGTCTTAAACACTTTTTGAAACAAAGACGATCCTCATAAGAGTAGCAAAAATCGGTCACAAAGATGTTGGGTTATGAATTTGAAATAATTTACAAAAAACGAAAGCTTAATGTTGTTGCAGATGCACTCTCAAGAAAGAATGAAGAGGTGGAAGCATTTCTTTGTGCCATTTCTATTATCCAACCAGATTGGATAACTGAAGCAAGAGATGAATGGAAGAAGGACAAATATGTATGGACACTCATTCAAAAGTTGCAGCAAGATACTAGTACATCTGATACATTTAGTTGGAAAAATGATTCCTTATGGTACAAAGATCGCTTATATCTTTGTAAGAATTCCCAACTAAAACAAAAGATTCTTCTGGAATTGCACACTTCTCCTTTAGGAGGACACTCAGGATTTTTAGAAACTTACCACAGGGTGAAGAAAGAATTTTTTTGGGATGGCCTTAAATCTGATATTCAAAATTTTTTGGCGGAATGTTTGGTTTGCCAGCAGAATAAAGTGGAAACAATTAAGACCCCAGGACTTCTACAACCTTTATCCATTCCAAGTCAACGTTGGGAGGAGATTTCAATGGATTTTATCACAGGTTTACCTAAGTGCGAAGGAAAGAGTGTCATCATGGTGGTAGTTGATAGACTTACCAAGTATGCACACTTTTGTGCATTATCTCATCCATTTAAAGCAAGTACAGTTGCTACTACGTTTATGGACACAATTCAAAAGCTACATGGAAACCCAAGGGTTATTGTGAGCGACAGAGATCCCATTTTTACTGGAAATTTTTGGACGGAGTTATTTTCTTGTTTGGGTACTCAATTAGCTCATAGCTCATCTTATCATCCTCAACATGATGGTCAAAGTGAGATAGTAAATAAATGTTTGGAAGTATATCTTTGTTATTTTGTATCTGATAAACAAATACAATGGGTCAAGTGGTTACCTCTCGCTGAAAGGTGGTATAACACTTCCTTCTATACTGCAGCAAAAATGACCCCATTTATGGCACTTTATGGATATCATCCACCATCCATCACATCATCTTTAAGAGAAAATTCAAAGGTTCAAGCAGTGGAAGATCACATCGAGCATCAACAAAAAGTTCTCCAACTCTTAAAAGATAGCCTGAATTTGGCAAAAAATCGAATGAAACAATAGGCAGATCAAAATCGCAGCGAGAGAAGTTTTGATGTAGGATACTGGGTATTTTTATGGCTACAACCATAGAAACAAATGTCCCTCAAGCAAGCTAAGAAGGATAATAAATTATCACCAAAGTACTATGGTCCTTACAAGGTGTTGCAAAAGATTGGTACTATGGCATACAAATTGGAGTTTCCTGCTTCTTCATGAGTGCATCCAGTTTTCCATGTTTCATGCTTAAAGAAGGTTATAGGTGAAAATCTTCCAGTTCAAACAATATTGCCAGAACTTGATGAGGAAGGAAAAATTATTTTGGAACTTGAAGCGGTCACGGAAACAAGAACTTGACAACTACGGAATCGATCAATTTTAGAGTATCTCATTAAGTGGAAGAACTTACCCACTGAAGATTCTACATGGGAGGATGTTACACCATTTTTTGGTCATCTAACCTATTATCATTGGATGGACCCAAGTACACTATGTAAGACCAATTTTACCCTAAGTAAAATTGCTTTCACTATGTGAAACAACTTAGTAAAACACCTTTATTAAGTTGTTTATGGTCTAAACATGAAACCCCAAAAAGAAATAATAAACAAATCTATATTTTTTTATATTTCCTCAAGGAATAATTAGTTAAAAATCAATTTAATTATTATTCCTAGTCATATTTAACCCAAAACAATGAAATCAATTAAATAAATCCTTATTTATTTGATTATTTCCTAGGAATATGTTATTTAATCCTTATTTAAATAATATTCCTAGTTAAATTTGACTAAATAATTAAATAAATCATTATTTATTTAATTATATTTCCACCATTTCCTTAAAATAATAAATAAATCATTTATTTATTTATTATTTATAAATAAAGGATTTGACCCAAGTCAAAATCCTTTTCCCTCCAACAAATATAATAAAATATTCCTAAAAGGTGGTTCTAGAATTTGATTAATAATATTTTATTTATGCACCAAGTTCTAGACCACCCTAATATTTTGTTATAAATAGAAGAGTTTTTCCTACCATTCATCACCTTTTGTTGCCTATTAGATCACTCTGGATCTATACTCTTGGTTTGACTTTGAGCCATTATCATTGTCAAATTTTCCATTATTTCACTTTGTGAGCTCCCTTTGAGTTCTATGTTTGTATGGGTTTTCTACACCAACAAGAGAGAGAAATGCTAGATCTAAAGCGCCGAGGACTTTCAAGAACCCATCCCATTGAGGAGAATTGGAAACACCTTTCTTGTTTTCCTCCCAGGTGCCCTTAATATAAAATTCTTTCAAAAATATTGTTCGTGTCTTATCTATTAGATGTATGGAGCAAAAATTTATTTTCACTGCTTAATGTCTTTTTATGCATAGATATGGAATTGTGTAGCATTTGTCTTGATCTACTAACTGCAGATCTGAAGATATTGGCAGCCATATTTAATGTTAGGGCTATAAGTTATGCGTAGCTAAAGTGGTTTTTTTTTGTACACTTCGACAAAAGATTCATACTAACAATTGGCGACTCCACACGGGTTTTTATTTACGACCGCTGTCGTTTTCTGTAGTCTTCAATAACCAGCTATTTCAGACCCTAGGGTTTCTCTTCAGCTTTTTGTTTTTCCTATTTTTATGGTGTTTTTCCCCTATAAAACCCTAAAACATTCACATTTCTAACTTCTGCGTGTTTCTGGCCCTATTGTGCAGGTAATAGACATCAGCCGCAGCTGAGACGACAAAATTTTCTGAAATCTGCCACCGAAAGAGCCGAAACTGCAGGTCGCACTTTTCGGCCCAGAACCTGTGACCTGGACTACAGGGCGCACTTTTCAGTCCAGAATCTACGACCTGGACAGAAAACAGGTCAGAACCTGTGACCTGCACTTTTTTCTGCAATTTTTCAGCAATTTTTCTAGGTTTGTCTGAAGCTTCTGTTAGGGTTTTCCAGCCTCTGTCTCAGCCCGTTTAGACCTATTTCTAATCTGTTTTACTCAACTAAGTGGGAATCTAGCCCCTTAAGGCTTTAGTACCCTCCACTTTTTGTGGAATATTTTTAGTTGTTTCAGCCGTCTGAATTTTCATAGTTTCAGCGTTTTTCTTTTCAGATCTGATACCTCATTTTTAGATCCCTTTTAGATCAGCTCTTCTCCCTTTCAAATCACCTCATATAGTTTTGTTTGGGTTTTCCTCTAGGGCCACCTCCTTGCCCCTTCTGCCTTTAGCCGATTTCCTCCTTTTTTGTAGCAACCTTGCCTCTGCCTCTTTGCTATTTTCTGCACCTCTTTTCAGCAGATTTCTCCTTTAGATCCCTTTCCCTCCCGACCTTAGATATATTGGCCCCTTTTTATTGTGTTTTGACTATATTTTTTCCCTCTTTTAGACTAGTTTTGAGAGACCCACCTTCTTGGGTTAGATCGATGCATTTTTAGCTGTTAATTTTCTGTTATTTCAACATTATATATTGTTCTCTGCATATTTATTTTTAGTTACGCAGCACACTTTTTATTTTACTCTCAAAATGTTTGGGTTTAAAAAATTAAAATTAACACACGCCACACACTGACCCTAAGTGAAGAAGAGCTTGGTTAACACCGCCAGACAAAGAATTTAAAATCAATTGACACTGCACCTTTCTGCCCTTGTTTCGACATTGTAATCACTTGATTCTGCACCTCCCTGGCCTTGTTGGTCATTCTTCTTCCCTTTGTGCCGTCATCATTGCGCCCCCAAGGCATATATCTCGGAGACTTCTTGGCCTTCACCCTCAGTTTCTGGTTGGTCGACTTGCTCCCTCCCGCCGTCGTCGAGTTAGTCCTCCCCCGAGTCCGCACTCTGACTTCTCTTCTGATTCTTTGGGTTATCCCCCTATTACCTTCACCATGTATGGTCCAAGGCCTAATGCTAGCGGCAACCCCAGCCCTAATGTTGGGAATGTTACTAGCGGAACCACCACGGGAACTACCTCGACTGTCCCTTTGCTCCCCTATATGGTAGGTCTTAGTCTCCCTGATTTCAATCAGTTGATCAATGATCCTATCCACCATGGTGTTGGTTGGCCTGCTATGCCAACCAAGCTCCCCTCCGACATTCCCAAGTTCGAAGGCCTTGTTGGATAAGATCCCTCCAACCATATCCGATCTTTCCACATGTGGTGTTCATCCAATTCCATTACTGATGATTCCATCCGTCTTAGATTGTTCCAACGCACGCTTACAGGTGAAACTTCTAAGTGGTATGTGGATTAGACCAACTCTTCCCATACCACCTTTGTGACCATTGCCCAAGCCTTCTTATCTTATTTCCAACTCCCTCTCCGATACAACACTAGTATCGAACTCTTGACTTCTTTCCGTCAATCATCTGTGACCCGCCTTTCTGCTCATGTCTAGGAATGGTGGAGAAGAAGGAGCTTATGTCGAGCTCCTACCTTTGAATATTGGGTCTACATGGACTGGTTCCTTAGATCTCTCTTACCTGCCATCGGTAAAGATGTTGCATCCCAGTTCCCTCAAACTGAAGAAGCCACCCTCCAAATAGCCTTGAAATATGACCTCATTTACACTCAATCTGGTTATGTTTATACCATCCTTCCTGACCTCCCCAGACCCGGTGGTGCTAACGCCCCGGGGGCATCTCATTCTGCTGACGGTATCATTGGAGCTCTTTCATACCTATAAGCTCAACCTCCTATGGGCTATGGTCTCCCTTCAGGAGGGGCCAGCACCTCCAGCACCTTTCCCCCTCCAGGTAGCATGTATCCAGGATACGAGATGCCTCCTCCTTTTACCCAACCTCCTGCTTACCTCAATGTTTCCCAACCTACCCCATATCCTTATCCACAGCCTGGTGCCCCGGCTCCTCTAGCATTTGCACCTCCCCCTCCCTTGCCTTCTCCACCCCAGCAATAGCAACTACCACCCCCTCCAGGGCAAGTATTTGCACAGCAGGGTGCGACTAATCCTCATTCTTCTCAAAGAAAGAGGAAAGACAATCACAATCAATCTACCCCTGGTAATCACGAATCCAATCCTTCAGGAATTGACTCTAACACTGCTAACCAGCAACAGGGCAATCAGCACAAGCCGAATAAGCCTCTTCATACAAATAAGCCTTGTTCGTGTTGCAGTGTTTATGGTCATTACACTCACGATTGTCCCCTATTACCACAGACGTGGTATATGTGGGAGTCTCAGGTTACATTGCAAGGACAACATGCCTCCCCTACTGTTCCCCCCAATGTGGCTACTTCTCAACCGGGTGTGTTTACCGATCCTTTCCCTCAGCAAGGATTCGTGGCTACCCAACCACCTCACGCACCAATAGCCACTCAACCTTCCCCTTATGGTTCCTCTGATTACCAGATCCTCATGATGAACTCTGATACACCTTTACCTGTCGACCTTAAGCTTCAAACTCAGTCTCGTCAGTACCCCAAGCCTCCCGCTCCGTCTGTCCCTGAGTCAGCTTCTTTAGGTCCTACGGAGCCTCTTTCAACACCCAATGGTCCCTTGCAGATCCCTCAGCCCAAAGTTGAGGTTCATACCAAGGTTCCTAAGGGCCCATTATGCCGAAATGCTGCTTCTGGTCGAGCTGCTCATTCGTATAGTATAGTAGATGATTTGGGTCTCCTGCTACCTTTTCAACACTGGAACTCCTCCAGTCATTTCCTTCTTAATGGAAGGCTCTACTATCCGCCATGGGCGCTGTAGATCCTACTGATGACCAATTGATTGTTTTCGAATCTTTTCAATCAGATCATCCTCCCCTTCCTGCTTCCGTAGCTTTCCAAATCCCAATCAAAATCCAGAATGCTAACGTGTATCGGTGTATTATTGATGAGGGGGCATCTACCTGTGTGATGTCCACTTCGGTTTGGAAACAACTTGAATCCCCAGAGCTGGCCCCTTCCACAATCACCCTTCGTGCATGGGATGGCCATGCCTCCCAGCCCATTGGCCTATTCCGTAATTGTCCTATCACTCTTGTGGGCAAGACTATTTGTGTTGACGATGAAGTCATCGACGCCCCTCTTGATTATAACATTATTTTGGGGTGTAGCTACACTTATGCCATGTCTTCTGTCCCATCCGCAGTCCACCGCAAGATATTTTTCCCTCATAATGGAAAGATAGTCACCATTGACCAGTTGACATATCATGAGCCAAAATCTCAGACCTCCCCTGAGTCGACCATCTCTTCTGTAGCCAATAAGCAAACCGTCGATTCTTTGACTAGTGTCTCCCCCAGCATCTACAAAGACTCCTCCTTGCTTGGAACCTTCACTGGTCTTCCTCCTCCCCTTGTCTTTGATCCCAGCTTAGCGAATGTTTACATGATGCAACTGTCTTGGGCTTACCTTAAGCGGTCCACTTTGGCTAGTCAGCAACCTCGACCTCGCCCGCCGCAACCTGCTCCTAGCCCTTTGCCTCAGCCAGCCAGACCTCTTCCTCCTGGCCCTTCTCCTACAGCTGGTACCCATGAGCCTCTCTACCCTCCTGGGTCGGTTCCACCAAGTCTCAACTATCTTGGAGCTGTCCCTCCTGGCTTACCTCGCTGGTTAGATACCTTTCCTCGCTCCCCCTCCCGGAGTCTATTCAGTCCCCATCATGGCCACCCTCTCCCTCCCCAATTTGACCCTAGGCATACCCGTCTGGTACCTTGACCCTCCAGTCGCTACCCCACCAGATCACCTCAAACCGTACCTTGCTTTGACACCGGTTCAATCGGTTCCCCTAGATTCTTCCATCGCTACAGTGCCACCAGCACCTCAATAGGACCCTTCTCCTGTTTTGACCGCTACGGGAAAGAAAGGCAAAGATCGCAAGGGGGCATCCAAAGACAAGGCCACCCCGACTGACCTTACCCCTCCTCCACCCGCCAAGCCTTGTGCCTTGTGTGATGTCGTCATTCATGCCACCCATACTTGTCCCGAGTTGCCCCGTATTAAACCCATGGTTAAAGTCGCATTCCCTGAGTCTACAGTCCCTGAAACCTCTATTTCTTCCTCGACCGTAGCCAAGAACCCAAAGACTATTTGCACCAAAAAACTCTGTGCTTTGTGTGGTGTCCATGGCCATTATTCCCACCATTGTCCCCACCTAATGCATTATTGTGCCTCTTTAAAGGTAGTTCGAGAGTACGAGATTGAACAAAATCAATCCGCCTCTCCCATACTTGCGTAGTATGCTTCAGGTCAGCTTGAGGATTTACGCGCTCCCATTGACATTCCCCCTCCCGATTTCGAGATGACGGAGCCTGCTGCCACCATTTTGTGTCTGTCATCATCCATGAGACCCTCGATGGAAGTCCCCTTGGAGACTTCCCCTAATGTTTCGCTTGACCTCCCTTCAGCGATCACCCTGGGCTCAACATTGGTAGATCCTTTATCTGCTTACTCTTCTGTCACCCCTTGTGACGGTGCACATGTGACCATCTCTTCTCATGATGATGGGTCAGGTAGCTTCGCCGTGTCAGGTGGTCTTTCTTCCACCAGTCACCCCATCTTCTATCACGATGATGAAATTATGGAAGAAATCACCACCCCTGACTTTATCTATTCCCCCTTACATCAAACCCATGCGTTCGAACCACATACACCTTGTGGCCATTACATTGAAACCCAATGTTTGGGTAAGGGGGCACCCATATTTGAGAGACCAGGAGAAGCAATTCTCCACAACTCTCCTAGTGTATCTGGTCGTGTCGACTTTAGTACCATTATTATTCCACGTTTAGAGGAACCTCTACAATCCCATATCACTTCAGATCACTCTAGGGATGATACCCCTTATCGTTCCTTCATCTTACATCAGCAACCTAGTCTCTTAGACATTGTTGTTGACCAACCTATGGGTTTTCCAGGAGAGCATCAGTTCATTATCTCTAAATCCTCTCTTTGGGATAGTGACACCAGATATGCTAACCTAGAAACTTAAAGTCCATTTGATTCATATATGCAGTACTAAAAGAGATTGGTAATCCTTCATTTCCTTTCTCAAACTGCATAACCATAACAAAAACAAATGGCGCACCACATCATTAAAATGTGTTTAGATTCCCCTTTTTCTAAACCATAACATGCTTAGGGGCACATATGCCCCTCAACCATAAAAATCCCAGATCTCAGCCAAAAACAGCACGGAAACCCCCTTTCTCTGACAGGTCGCACTTTTAAGGTCATTTCCTGGGATAGGTCGCAGTTTTCTGCCCAGTACCTGCTACCCAGGTCGCAGAACAGACCCCAAAAAGTGTGACCTAGCCTGTTCATGAGCTTTGGGTACCTGTTAGTTTTTACTTACTTGATCCTTCACCAGGACACATTTTTTCCAAGAAGGGTCTCTTCACCTCTCCTCAAAATCGGATTTCCTCACTTACAACACTTGTACTTCAAGCACCACTTTGCCTCCATACTTGTCCTTGTTCATGCTGATTTTCGTCATGAGTTATCATCTTGTAATCATGTTTTTATGGTCCCCCATTGGACCTTTTCTTTGTGGTAGCACCATCGAGTCACCCTTTTTTAGAGCATCCGAGTTGAGTCATCATCACATTCATGGAGTCTATCTTGAGTCCCTTTGTATCCCGCTATAGTCCTCCATCCTTCATTTCTTGGTCCCTCTCTCGTGTCACACATTATGGCCTTCAGTCCCACTTCCCCCTATCCCTCATGGTATTGTGTCAGTCGCTGCCAAGTCATTCATGCCCTTTATTCTCTAACAAGGGCAGTCATCCATCCGCTACTCAATATCCCCCATTTCATCATCATCATTGGTGTCCATCTGTCAGTCGCTCTACTATTTTCTCTCATGCCTTAGTTGGGGATCCCTTATTGCTTCACCTATGGCGAACCTCCTTCTGTCGACATCATCTCATTCATTCCAGAAGACAAGTCTAGAGGGCAGTGTACCTTGGTTCCAGCTTCCATTCTTGTTCGGTGCCCCAGATCAGGCAAAGGGACTCCTTATTTCCCTCTGAATTGATTGTTTCTCAGCCATAGCTCCTTTCAACATGATCGAGATCCATATATTTGATGGTTCCGTGACGTAGCAGCTGATATCGGTGATTCTCAGGTGTGTGTGAGATGTCCCAAACCTCATGTGGGGGTGGCCCTCCAGGTAGCCCCCCACATGCCCAGATGACCTCTTCATCGCAGCCTTTGATGCAGCTCCATATATTTGATGATGTCGGCCTTAGCCGCTTGCAGCTCCTCTTTGATTTGCATGTATCAGTCAGATGTTGTGAGCCCTTCCCCATTCATAGGGGGAATTTGGGTTGTATTTGTATCTCATGTACTCAGATATTATTGTATAAGTCCTGACTATTACCCCAGGCATGGCATGTATGTGGGATTCCTTCTTATATCTTTTATCTGGCTCATGTTTATGCCAACATGTACTTTACTGTTCAGTTCCTTTTTTACTGGACGCACTATTATTTTTTACTTTGTCTCAGCGGGTATAGGTATGCCTCCCCCGCCGCCTTTAGCATAGGTACCATTTCATAAAAAGAGACTTGTTTCACCTGTAAGTCTCGTCTCCTCAGGGTCTAGTCCTTTAGCACATTAGATTACCTTACATTTCTATCTCTGACTTCCCTCTTGCTGTCTGGTGATTGGGTTCTTACAACATACTTCGGTCATACGATTTGCTCCTAACACTCGCACGCTGGGGGGCAATCTGTTACACCATTTTTTGGTCATCTAACCTATTATCATTAGATGGACCCAAGTACACCATGTAAGACCAATTTTACCCTAAGTAAAATTGCTTTCACTATGTGAAACAACTTAGTAAAACACCTTTATTTAGTTGTTTATGGTCTAAACAGGAAACCCCAAAAGGAAATAATAAACAAATCTATATTTGTTTATATTTCCTCAAGGAATAATTAGTTAAAAATCAATTTAATTATTATTCCTAGTCACATTTAACCCAAAACAAGGAAATCAATTAAATAAATCCTTATTTATTTGATTATTTTCTAGGAATAAGTTATTTAATCCTTATTTAAATAATATTCCTAGTTAAATTTGACTAAATCATTTATAAATAATTAAATAAACATTTATTTATTTATTATTTATAAATAAAGGATTTGACCCAAGTCAAAATCCTTTTCACTCCAACAAATATAATAAAATATTCCTAAAAGGTGGTTCTAGAATTTGATTAATAATACTTTATTTATGCACCAAGTTCTAGACCACCCTAATATTTTGTTATAAATAGAAGGGTTTTTCCTACCATTCATCACCTTTTGTTGCCTATTAGATCACTCTGGATCTATACTCTTGGTCTGACTTTGAGCCATTATCATTGTCAAATTTTCCATTATTTCACTTTGTGAGCTCCCTTTGAGTTCTATGTTTGTATGGGATTTCTACACCAACAAGAGAGAGAAATGCTAGATCTAAAGTGCTGAGGACTTTCAAGAACCCATCCCATTGAGGAGAATTGGAAACACCTTTCTTGTTTTCCTCCCAGGTGCCCTTAATATAAAATTCTTTCAAAAATATTGTTCTTGTCTTGTCTATTGGATGTATGGAGCAAAACTTTATTTTCACTGCTTAATGTCTTTTTATGCATAGATCTGGATTTGTGCAGCATTTGTCTTGATCTACTAAATGCAGATCTGAAGATATTGGTAGCCATATTTGATGTTAGGGCTATAATTTATGCGTAGCTAAAGTGGTCTTTTTTCATACACTTCGACAAAAGATTCATACTAACAGAGGATGAGAATTTTATACAAAAGCACCCAGAGCTACTCAAGCGTTGAGGACAACACTTTTTTGAAGGAGAGGGGCATGTTATGTCACTGTATTACTAGTATAGTCCCTTATTTTTGTTAGTGTAACCCCCTTATTGTTATTATTGTACCCCTGTAACCCCCATATTGTTATTATTGTGCACTTAAATTATTATTGTTAGGTTAGCTAGGATTACATTGTGGCCCCATGGACTCCTATTTATAGAAATGAGGTTTTGTAATTTATATCATCCAATAATTTTTCATTCATGTAATGTATTTTAGGTTTCCCCCTCGAAGTGGCTTATTTATAAGGCGTTGATATCTCTTTTCTTCTATTTTTGGAGCTGGCTTCACAACAGGGATTTTGTTAAATTATTTATTAAAAGAATAAGCTGACAAAGTATTACAAGAATTTCATGCAGGTGACTGTGGAGGGCATCTCTACTGGAATACTACTGCAGACAAAATCCCGAGAGTTGGTTTTTACTGGCCTAATTTATTTGCAGATGTAAAAAGATATGTGACCTCCTGTCACAAGTGTCAAATATTTGAGGGTAAGAAAAAGTTGTTACCCCTGCCCTTAACACCCATTTCAACAATGGGGTCTTGACTTCATTGGTGAAATTCACCCTCCATCATCAGCCCAACACAAGTGGATTCTAACAGCTACTGATTATTTTACCAAGTGGATTGAAGCCATACCCTCTAGGCACGCCACATATATTGTCATTATCTCCTTTTTAGAAAGAAATATACTTTCAAGATTTGGATGTCCCAAAAATATAATTACTGACAATGCAACTGCATTCAAATATAAAAATATGATTGAATTTTGCCATAAATATCACATTACCCTAGGCCATTCTACTGCATATTACCCTCAAGGTAATGGCCTTGTTGAATCTTCAAATAAGAGCCTTGTAAACATCATCAAAAAGTTACTAGAATATAATAAAAAGACTTGGAACAAGAATTTATTCAATGCCTTATGGGCAGATAGAATTACCACCAAAAAATCCATTGGTACATCTCCTTACCAGCTTTTCTATGGAATGGATGTTGTTTTTCCATCTTCCTTAGGAGTACTAGTAATGAAGATTATCCAAGAATTACAATTTTAACCAAATGACATTCAAAGAAGGATAAATCAAGCCAATCACTTGCAGCAAACAAGATAAGAGGTTTATATTAAGTCTCAAGTTATCCAGGATAAGATAAAGAAATTTTTTGACAAAAAGAGTAAAGAAGATGATTTCTACATTGGAGACAAAGTGTTAAAATGGGATTCAAGAAGAGAAGAGAAAGGTAAACATGGAAAAATCGATTTTATATGGAAATGACCTTATGTTATTTATGGTTACATAGGTAACAATGCTTTATTTCTGAAAGAAATGGATGGATCAGATATGCTAAATGGACCAGTAAATGGCAGAATTTTGAAGCACTACTACTCCTCAAAGATAAAAAATAGTTAGTTTTATTTACTTTGACCATTGTACATATACATTGAATATTTTAGATTGGAATGGGTGTTTTCCTAACAAAGTTGAAGACCAGAGAGAAGGCCCTAAGATTTGAGAGGTAAAATATCATAAGTATGAAATAATTGCAGAGATCAAAAGACACTTACAAGGTTAGCACAGTCAAAATTCAAAGGTTACTAGTCTTAAAGTTCTTGACATTTCACCAGGAAATGCCATCCCCATGTGGAACCACTGTTAGGGTCCTATAATAATAGGGTTCATAATTTTTGAATTGACTTTGATAGTCTTGTAAATATGTACATACCTTGCTTTCTGTAAGTTTTTTTCTCATATTTGAAAATAGTAAAAAATGAAAATAGGGTAAAGTCCTAAAAGAAATATTAAAGGACTTAGAAAATAATAGACCCAAAAAGAAAAAAGAGATAAAATTAATACCTGAAAGTGAGAAAGTCAAAATTCCACTACTATTTACTTTTACTACAAGAATAATGATTGTATGCAGATTGTCCAAAATGCCATAATCCATGATCAGTTAAATAGCTTAATCTTAACTTTTCATGCTTTGAATTTCATGTTTTAGACAGAGAATAAAGATATGTCAAACAGTTTAAACTTGAATAATCACTATATAGTTAGAGAATAAATGAGGAGCTCAACAGTTTAATCTGAGCCCTCGGATGAAATAAGGTTAGACTTAGATAGTTTATATGCTTTCAAAGAAAAATGGATTTAGGGTTGCAATATTAAATGCACCCATGCAAATGAAGTAAAAAATGTTAGAATAATGATGGGTAGGTAGAAAGAAGTTGTGCAAGACATGTAATAAAGCATCATCGGGAAAGTTACTAATTTCCCCTTCCCCACAATGATCCAGTATTCTAAACCTTCAGTTAAAGAGGCTCAGAGCATTTCTCCGACTTTTGTTGGGACCAAACCCAAGGCTTGATAACTGACTGGTTAAAAATATTGGATTCCCTACATGAAAACCCATTTCATTAGCATATTAACCATTTTCCAAGAAATACAAACCCTTTTCCTAAGTAAAAAACCTTTTTGCTTAGAAAAAATAAAATCCCCCTTAATTAATTTCATTTTCATCCAAAAACACTAAAAAAACCTACAAAATACATTTTATCCTAAGTTTATGTGTAAAAGTAAAAAAGGGATAATTTTATGCTAAAATGCCTATTTACACTTTACTTAGTTTAAATTCTATGTATTTTGATTCATTTCATCTAATTTCATATTAATTTCTAACCTAAAGTATTAAATCCCTTTATAATACCCTTCCCATAATTTATTAAATCCATTATTTAAATACCCCCAAAAAAACCATTTTTTACTGTTAACCTATGGTTTATATATCCCATGTGCCAAAATAAACCCCGCCATATTCCCCATAGGTTAAACGTTATATCATATAAATTAAACCCCGTTTCCAAATGGCTATAAAACAAGTGTAAATGTTTTATATGCTATGTATTATATATCTCGCGCCATTGGTTATTAAACATTTGTTAATGTTTTATTTAACCATATAAACATTACCCCACCAATCAAATAATACATAGCTTTACGTTCAAAAATATGTTTTAAACGATAAAATTAACCCCGCCACAACATACAAAAGACATGGGCCCACGTCCCACTGCTGAGCAACTCCAAAATAAATCTCCACCGTTCGCATATATCCTCCCAGATCCAACGATCCAAAATGAATATCGCATTTTAAACTGCATGATCAGAAGCCATTTCAAACTCTACGAAATGGGTGGTTTTCCATCCTTCTCTCTCCTCCATGCGGCAACAGCTTATTGGATCGCATTCGATCCAATAAAACCCACTTACCACCCAAACCCACGCGATAAACATCTCTAGTTTTCCACCTTTGAAGACCAAAACCGCCCTCTGTTTCAACATGACCACTATTAAATGCATAACTATTTTGACCTAAAAAACATATAAACCTCCATACTGCGCTATCAAAGCCTTTTCTGCGTTATTTACGTGCATTCATACTAGCTAAATAAGAAGACCTGTACATTGTTTTACGCCCATAAAATTAGAGAAAGCCTCGCATTTGCTGTCAAGATTACTGGAAAGCTTCCAGATTGTTTCCAGAGACTTTCAAAAGCTACCAGAAACCTGTTCGACACCTCATAACCTGTTTGAAAGACCTAATACCTGCACAAACAGGTATTTTCCAAAGAAAAAAAACCTGTTATCATTTGAAAAGGAATTTCTAAAAGAATTAAGCTCAGTAAGCCTATTTACCCAAAGAAAAGACCTTGTAGTTGCCTGAAAAAATGAATTCCTTATAAAAAATTTGATAAAACCATGTTTTCAATACTATAAACTAGTTTTAAATTAAAATTGAATTTATTTTCAGTCTTTACAGACCTTATAAAACTTTTAATTTGCCCAAAAATCCTTTGTAGGTAACCAGTTTTAGTCTTGTTTGTCTGAAAAAAGCATAAGAAACCCTTGTTTCTTATCTCTAAACCTGTAAAAGAGTTTGAAGAACAGTTGAAAGCCAAATTGAAGGTTGAAACTCCAAGAAAACCAAGTTGTGCTTATTTTTATCCAAAGAACCTCTGTCAAAGTCAAAAACACTTCTATAAACAATTTAATCTTACAGAAGAGTACAAAAAAAGCCCAAATATAGAGTTTCAGTTATCCAGAAAGCCTAAAAATGTCAAAATCAAATCCAGCCATGTCCTCCAAAACTGCAATTATTGTAAATCCTCTACAACCTCCTGTTGTATACATTGAACATACACCTTTAGCAGATGTGGATTATAAAATAACAGACCTAGTAGTAGAGTTCAATCTTAAGAATTTGGCTTCTGTGATCCATAGAATGTGTGTAATAATTTTCGGTGAAAATCACATAAAAGAAATTTTTGTCGACGCATTTCGAACCAGCCAGTGTGGTTCATCATCAGGACAAGATGAGAAATTTGATCAGGAAACCAGTTTAAGTAGAACAAGACTGCTCCAACTAGCCGTTGGAAAAACAGCTAGTTTGACTAGAAAAGGAAAATTATTATTATTATTATTATTATTTATTTAAATTTGATTATGTTTTTATTATAAATTCTATATAAATAAAAATAAAATAAAAATAAAATATAAAATCAAATCAAATAAATTAAATAAATAAATCAAATATAAAATCAAATCAAATAAATAAATAAGTAATAATAATAATAATAGTCGTAATTAATCAAATAATTTAATAATACTAAAGAGGTAAGATTTAAAAAATAAATAAATAAATAAAATTAAAAATAATAATAATAATAAATAAAATAATAAAAATAAAATAAATTAAAAAATAAATAAATAAATTAAATAAATAAATAAATAAAATAAAAATAAAAAAGTAAAAATAAAATAAAATAAAATAAAATTCAAATAAAAATAAAAATAAAAAATAAAAAATAAATAAATAATACTAAAAATAAAAATAAAATTAATTAATTAATTAATTAAAAAATAAAAATAAAAAATAAAACAAAAATAAAAATAAAAATAAATAAATAAATAAATAATAAAAATAAAAATAAAAATAAAAATATAATAATTTAAAGTTAAAAATAAAAATAAAAATAAATAAATAAATAAATAATATATATAATAAAATAAAATAAAAACAAAACAAAAATCCTAACCGAAACCAAATTAGAAAAATAAAAGGAGCACATCTGGATAGAGGAATCAAGATCAACTAAGAGTGAAGAGCAGGAATCCAGCATCTGCTAACATTCCACCCATCATCCCTATTAAGGTTAACCGACCTCTTTTCTATTTCCAAGGCCTCCCTTAACTTTAGGTGGTGGAAGTGGTCAATAGTTGCAATAACCTTAGTATCTTCAATACAAATATGGTGATTTGTTTTTTCAGCATGCTCTGCCAAGGCAGAGGACCGAGATCTACCATGTCTAAGGTCAGCGACATGTTCATGAACTCTTTGGTTAAAAGATCGACCAGTTTCACCAATGTAAGGGGTCCCACAGGAACATGGAATCAAATAAACACCCTTACCATCCATCGGGCAAATCGGGTCTTTAACTGATCTAAGAGAATCACGGATAGTGCGGAGAGGCTTGAAAGTTGAAGAGACATTGTGTTTCTTCAATATCCTTGCGATTTTATCAGTAGTACCTTGGATAAAAGGAAGGTGAACTCCAGATAACCGATCGTAAGGATCTTTCTTAACCTTTGGACCTTTCTCAGCTTTTTGAAAAGCTCTAAGACACTGAGCCCTGCTATAACCGTTCTTACAGAAGACATTAAGGAGATGCGATTTTTCACCTTCAAAGTGGTTCACATATGAGATTCTAAAGGCTCTAGTTGGTAGGGTACTGAGAACCCCAAGCTTCTGAGCCGGGAAATGATGAGAACTAGCATGTAAATACTGTTCAGTATGGGTCTTCTTTCTAAAAACTTGATGAGAGAAGGAACCATCATCATTTCTCGAAAGAAGGACATCCTGAAAGGGAAGGCTACCATCAACTTTGAATTCCATGGTAAACTTAATGAAGTCAGATTGATCATTAAGATGCTGGAAGAAAAGGTCTAATTTCTCTTTACCATGGGGCCACAATACACAGGTGTCATCAACAAACCTTTTCCAAAGCTTCGGTTGAAAAAGGGAAGAGGAAAGGGCCTTCGATTCAAAGTGTTCCATGAAAATATTAGCAACAACCGGGGAAAGGGGGGAACCCATGGCTACACCATAGGTCTGTTCAAAGAAAACACCCTCGAAACTAAAGAAGGTCGAGGTAAGACAAATCTCTACAAGATGAGCAGTATCAGGATCTGTGATACGAGAGATGACATCAATGGCTTCCTTAATGGGAATGCAAGTATATAATTATACAACATCAAAACTCAAAAACCTATCATCTGGATCCAACTTAATGTCTTTCAATTCATTATTGAAGGAGGAAGAATCTTTGACAAAGGAGTCTGTGCGACCCACAAGGGGTTCAACTTACTATCTAAAAATTTAGCGAGCAGATAAGTCGGACCACCTATGGTGTTGAAAATGGGGCGAAGGTGAACACCTTCCTTATGAATCTTAGGAAGACCATAAATCCTCGGGGTAAGGGGATTACTTTCAATAAGCTTTTTACTAAGGGAGCCAACAGTGCTACTGGATTTTATCGCCAGAGCAACAGCTTTAGACACTTTTTTAAGGGGATTTTTGTCAAGCTTCTTGTAGCTACCGCTATTTTGAAGGTGATCCAACATCTTGTTCCAGTAATCATCCTTGTTTAAAATAACTGTAGCACCTCCCTTATCAGCCTTAAGAACGACAATGTCCTAGTTATTGTTTAAGGATTTTAGAGCCTCAAAATCATGTTTGCTAATGTTGCTCTTAGGAGGCTTAGCTTTTCTAAGGATGACAGAACAGTCTTGCCTAATGATGTCTTTAGTATCATCAGGCAAATCTCTAATCCTGTATTCTATATCACAAATGATGTCATGAATAGGTATTTTTTTTAGGAGCAAGAGAAAAATTAAGGCCCCTCTCCAATAAACTATAGAC